>JARHVA010002286.1:627500-1177500 GCA_037957365.1 Torreya grandis | reverse complement strand
TACAAAATTTCATGACCCTAGTGACCCAATGGGAGTGTGTCATGTGGTGCCTACTCATGACCTTATAAGGATCTTAAACCCCATGATAATGTGACCTGATGATATTTTTACACTTGGCATTTAGTCATGGCCTATGCACCCTAGAAAGCCAAGGTGTAATGTTCAATTTAAATAATACTATTATTACATGAAAACATGATACTTGTAATTTAGTCATTCAATTTATAATATCATGATAGGATGTGGAAGCCACCTGAAAATTAGATGTAATGGGATAAGGACATTGTAACCCTATCTCAAGGTAATAAATTGATCAAAGGAAACTATGAAGCCTAGCAAAGAGTGATCCAATAAAAATATGACACTTGGAAAACTATAATAGTATTTAGGTCCATTGAAGGTTTCATATAAAAAATCTACATGACAACATGAGCCAACAAGATCTTGCCTCTTAAAAAACCAATAGATGTCCCAAGGCCATGTTAGGCCAAAGATGAAAGGGGTCAAGCCACACAATAGTTGGAAAAGGAATATTTCAAAATATGACACTTGGAAAAAAGTTCAATAACCCACCTAGGAGATTCAACATTAAAATAGAAAGCTAAATTACCCAAAAGGGTACCAAGTGTTGAGTATGTGTCAAGTAAGGAACCTAAGTGGTGCACAACTATCCAAAAACCAATGGTTGTAGGTGATAATTAAATGATGATGGGTTTAATTTTGGTGGTTGTAAATCCAAGTCAATTCACCAAAAAATTCAATCCTATGGTGATGGGTGATATGGAAAAAGCAAAGGTAGTGATTGATTGGTTTCTCAACATTAATTTCAAATCCCTTAGAATAAAAATAAACTACCAAATGGGCTTTAAATCAAAGTGAGTTAAAGATACTTACCATTTATCAATAATATTGTTTAGTTCAAATTCTAAATTTAGATTTTAAAACTTACCATCCCAAATCAATAGGTTCATCATTCAATTGTTATCTACCAAATAATTTTAAAGCATTCTATAATTTTTATAAGGACATCTATGTGTTCTTTCAACATTAAAATTAATCTACAAACTCATCAATCACAAAAAGTTAAACCATGACCAAAACTAGAACATTCAGAGCTATCAAGAAGGAACAAGTTCCATTCTTCTACTCTTACTTAATAAACATCATATTTTGGGACACTAATTTCAAATCTATTACATTGGCCATTGAGGACAAAAATTCTAACATCATGTTCTACAATGTATAAATGACCATGGATAGAGATAACGATGAGAAGAAGGTTCAAATGATGTAGAGGACAAGCTATACATTTTACCAATTTAATTTGTAGGCTTACACAAGGAAGCATCCAATCTAGAGGTACTCCTCATGTAGAAATTTTCAACCACATGTTCCTTAAATTTAGATGTGTTAACAACATGATTAATTATTTTAATTTGGGTCATGACATTGATTTCATAGTCATGTCAGCCTTTCATGTTTATTATGATTTGCCCAAAGTAAGGACTGTATACAATTAAGAGACTATGATTTAGTAGATCTAAACACATGACATTAGCGAAGTTTTGAGAGAATGGGCTAAGAACAAGGAGAAATTTGTATTAAAAACCAAAATTAACCAAATTTCAATCACCCAAATTAGAAAAGGAGTACAAATAGGAATGGATATGATGAATCAATTGCATGGAGCCAAAGATATAGGCCATGTAGATGAGAAATGGGTTCCACTTCCATATATAATAATAGATGTTGAAAATACTCCCCATTTGGGATAAATTATATCTTGTAACTTGGGAGCATAGATCAAAAGAGTCATGGCCAACTTTAGGGATAATTTATTTATGATGTCATACCAGGTGGATGCCATATATACCATCTAGAAATTCCCACAGTTCACTAATTGGGATCCTATGTTGAAATGGACCATACCTCATACCCTATCAAAGTTAAGAGTTTATAAATATAAACTAGATACGAGGGTAATTGTTGAACATTTCTACCCTTTTGTGTACATGTCCATACATGAGAGGCCCATGATGAGACTATCAAATGAAATTCATGCAAAATTGAATACCATGGGAGCCTACTAGTATTACCTATACCACATAGTGGTAAGGATAGTTAGAATTAATACATCCCCTCTCAAGTTCCCCACCATAGTATTAGATAAGCTAGCTGAGCAAGAAATTGCATTTTAATTACTCATAGGTGTGGATGGACTATTCAATAATAGAAAGAGAGGACTTCTCCATACTCAATTATCTAACATTAGTCAGTTCAAAATAGAGAACTAGGACTCTATTATTCATGATGCTAAGCAAAATCCCATCTTTGACTTGCAAAGAAATGGAAATAGGGAACACAACCCCAATCATATAACATTCAAACATTGCATCAAGCATAAGGCAACCCTAATCATCACCTACCATCATGAGCCAAAATATGGGGATAGATTCTAAATCAATGCAAAAAATAATAATAGGTGAAATAAAGATTGAAGGATTCCAATATCCAATAGGTTAAGGTTAGGTTGAAATATGTAAGATTTTATTAAGTTTTCAAACCTAATGATTCTAATGTATAAGCATCTACATCCATGGTCCATGTTTTTGTATTAAATAGGAAAGACCAACTAACCCTTAACTTAGTCAGAGTATATTGCAAGTATTGTCTTCTACTTTAAAGAAGGGAAGATATGAAATTGAAAAATATATTGAATAGTCTTTTATTTTAGTGTTGACATCTAGTACCCTGTCAAAAGAATTAAATGGTAACTCATTGTAGTTAGGACCTTTTATGGTACCCCATTAATCTTTAGTGGAGGTAGTAGAACAACCTTCTACTATACCGGTAGATTCAACATTATGATTGCCTCTTCTACTTCCTGTCAAGGAGGAACTAGGAGTAATAGGTCAGGAGTGTGTTTTTTTACCTCCATCATTTTTATATAAACAACCCTTGGGTATATTTTGTGAAATCACCAATACCATATCATACAAACCTAATTCCATATAGGCCCCTCGTGAGACCTATGATTAGGCTCATAACTATGCCCCTACCCACTATAAATCCTTTTGTTATATTATCCACTTCAAAGATCTCTATGATGAAAAAATTTCCCTTTAATCTTATCCAAGCCCATGGCTCAACCATGTCTCCAATTGTCAAGGAAAAGGCCTATTATTATCATACCCTATGTTCTTTGTTCCCAACTAGCACTTTATCTAGCACTAGTTCTTATCTATCTTTAGGAATGACACTTCCCACTTCATCCCCTAGTTCTAAATTTGTCCTGGCCACCTCTATAGTTACTTCTTAAACATCTCCTCAATTGTCATCATCCACGCAACCTCAGTGTGACACTTTAGGTAAATCCTAGATAAAGGAAATGTAATTGGATACAAAAGAGAAACAATATTTTATTATAATAGACCCTCTATAGGTATCATTGTAATTTTATAATGAATCTAGAGTAATGAAGAGACTAACTAAGAGGAAGGTCACTCATCTAGATCAAAAAATTATGGATGAGTCTGAAGAAACACTATTTGAGTTAACCAATAGGAAAAGAGCTAAACCTATTTAAAGAAAAACATATGAGGAATAAACCATCTCTTCTCTAAAAACATATGGTGATGAAACCATATATTTGGTAAAAGGAATGTAACAAAGAACAACTGAGCTAGAACAATATCATAAAGCCATGTTGCCAAAGGAGATCATCACTAAGGTAGAATGGGCTATTGAAATTATGTTTGATACACTGAGTACTTTGACTTAGTATAAATTAAAAGGGGATAAAATATATAACAATATCCTTATGGAAGAGATTACCTATGGAATGTATGACAAAAAGGTAATCAACTTGGTCAAGTTTATTAGAATGAATAAATTCAAAGAAATGAACTTGATCCCATTGGAGAATTTGAGCATCACTCAATCTTATAAACTTAGAAGAACAAAATATTTGAACCATTTAAATGATGACATGATATCATTGGTCTAGTATCTCATCCATTAGGGTGATATATTTTTATCTCTACTTTAAGAGGCTTAGAACACTCACCTTGCTAATAAGGATGATTCCATCATTAGCAAAGATGCTTTCAAATCCAAGTTATAAAACTTCATCATGAATTTTAGAAAGCACATCATGGTTAGAGGAGTGACCTTTGGATAGGATCAGGTAGGCTTGGCAGCATATACTAATCTAATAATATAAAAATTAGTGGCAATCAATGAGGTCATGAGCCCCATCTTGGCTACACATGATGCAATGTTAGTTCTCACCATCAAATTGTTAAATGATCCCATTATATATTTGAAGTTAATTGATAGTTATTACAAGAAATGATTTGAGGCATGGAGAATATAGATAAATGTTGAGAATTAAGAAAATAACAAACCTTAGATGGTTATCATAGGAGATTTTTCCTCTTTGACCCCTCTTTGGATTTCTTCTTCCTCAGCCACACTTGGAGGCACTCCCTATTCATTTACCATGGGTTCACTTTCATATTTTATTACAATAGGATCTACTTCACAATCCACATTAGTTTGATCTCAACCTAGCACCTTAGGAGATAGATAGCCATCTATCAAGCTTCTCTTCTTTAATGAATGTCATGTCCTAGTTAGATCAATATATTATAATAGGATTCCCTTTTTTTTAAAGGGAATATCCTTTTGTTTTATAACATGAGAATCTTATCTCTAACTATCAGTTGGCATATATTTGGTCCCTTTGTAACCAATATAAATATATGAGGCATGAAAAAGGCCTATATATAGGGGTTCCCCCCTTAATTTTACTTCAGAACAGAATGTTATGAAATTGATGCAAATAGAAAGAGAAATTCTATCAATTTGTTCACTCTTTCATTATTTTCATATTTTTTTGTTTCTCACATTTTTTAAATAATAGAGGATTTCATTTCTCCAATGTTTAAATATGATAATAGTGTTTTAAATGCATTATGTTAGTTTGTAATTTCTATTAAGATTACAAAATTTTTCTATGTGTGCTTTATTTTCTCCTAATTTGTAAATAAATGTGTTTAAATTAATTTATTGTAGGTAGCTATTTTAAGGCATATAATTTAGATATATTCATTTTATCTACCCCCATAATCCCCATTGCATTTATGGTATTTTGAGTTCAACACTAGAATATCATAAACGTTAGTTGTATTTGCACTATTATGAGGATGAACTAAAGGAAATCTATTAGTTTTTATTGTTGCAAAGAAAACCTTCTCCTACTCTACCCTTCTTCCTTTTTCAAAATTTTTAACATGAATCACCTTTGAATAATTCTCACTATAAATATTCACCTATTATTTTAAAGTTTATGCAATAAATTAGCAAAATATAAATCAATTTACATCATAACAACACAAAGATATTTCAAATAGGTTGTGTCATAATTAAGCTCCTAGTGTACCTACATCAGGGCCTTCTTGGAAAGTAAATCTGGTAACCACATAACCATTCCATCAAAACTAATCTAAGCCTAAGGTCTTCTAGGACCTACATAATAGACTAAAGAATATTATTCTTTTGTTCACATTATATCCTTGACATAGATATGCATCAATAGGAGAAGAGTTGGCACCAGAAGAAGGGCCTTTAACTAGTTTTAGTAAAACTAATGTATTTTGGTGGAAAGATAGAATAATTTATTGAAATAGATAAAGATTAGGATAAACACTATAGTTTCATTTCTTCTATAATATATTTATAATCTTTGAAATATCTCTATGAAATGTGTTTATTCCAAAATATCCTTGAAATATTGGCTCATGTATGAATATATTTTGGCATTGCCCCTTTGATCTATTTAAATCTCATCTAAAGGCATTACAAAAAGGCACGTGTTTGAATTATTTGGATAGATCAGGCTATGTTTCATCTATTTGAAAAGGTATAAAATATTTGAAATAATAACTTTATATCTATAGAATATAAGTGTAAACATTAGTGTCTAGGTTGATTATATGTGAAATATCACTGAGCCAAGGATTTAAAGATCTAAAATGAGTACATTCACATAACACTAATGTCTTATTTGTAAGATTTTTATCTAAAATGTCTTCATAATAATAATACACAAAAGGTGGCTTGAAATATCTTGTTTAACATATATCTTTATAAGTTATACCAAGTTTATGACAAAAGTTTATGTAGGCTTCAAAGCATTAGAGGATCTAGAATGATGAAAGTAAAATAAGACAACACTACTTGATTTTGGACCCTTTTATGGGGCTCATTTATGTTAATTTGACTAATATTTTCCTTATTTATCAATATTTTATAAACTTTTGTAGCATTTTGTATTTTTGACATAAATACTTTGCATAACATCTTGGATTTACCCACAATGTGAACTAGATCTCACTCCAAAACTAGAGAACCCCTTGGATATTTATGTATGAAATAAAAAATGCATCATGTTTATAAATTAATCATGGATTAGAGAAGATAAATCATACCTACACTTCTTATTGGGAATATATTTGTTAAGTAAGAACATGACCAATATGGGGATTTGTTAGACCTTATTAAGGGATCACTAATAACAATATACCATGGTAGGAAGGGTTAAAAAGCCTATAGTATAACAAAATAACCCTAAAATATTATTAGGTTTTTGATATTAACTCTATTATAATAAACAAGAAAGTAAATTTAATATAGTTCACACTAAAGTTTCTGGCACAAAGTGAGGGGTTAGTAAAGAGATCAAAACATGCATAGGAAAATATTAATTAAGCTAAGTATGAGTAAGACACTAATACATGGAATATGAAGAGTAATATTATTTTAGCCAATACTTATTCTACTTATATCTACTAAAAGAGAAGATAATAAAGTTAGAATATACTTATCTGAATGTGAACCCATTAAGACTCAATCTCTCCCTTGGCCAAAGTAGATTTTTAAGAGGTTTTTGTAGTTTGTAAGGATAAATAAGAAAGGACAAAACATGTAATACCTATCCATAAGGCTAGATTATCTAAGTAAAAACCCTTAGATAAGAGTCCTCAAGTATAATGGTAGAAGATCGGTTTGTAAATAAGCATGATAAAATAATAAATCTTCATTTTTTATTGAAATAATGATGAAATGATCTTGTATTTATAGGTGGATCTGAGCTTTCCTTTCAAATATTTTAGCTATACAGGGTCAACAGAATATACCTAGTATGTTTTGGGAGATAAATCTCTAGGTCTCAATATAGGTAGACCAAAGGGATAACAAAAATATAAAATGAAAATACCTAAAAATAATATAAGGTTAACCTAGTTGACCTTGTATATTAATCAAAGGCTAAAAACTATTGAGGGTCGACCTAGTTGACCTAGTATAATCAACTAGCAAATAGGGATCAATGTGAGGAAAAAAGGATGGAAAGAGGAAAAGGCTAGAGGAAAATACAAGGGAGGAGTAAAATATTATGGAATAGCTTTAGGATCTATTTATATTGTTAATAATGTTGAAATAAGGGAAAAAAATCCTGTGACCACCAAAGGTTTTCCCACCCCTTTCCTAGTGTACCCCTAAAGGCATGCACTCAAAGAAATTAAGTCTCAATGGGTTCCTTGAAGATGTAAATTATCAATATTTGATAAAAGTTAAAAATATTATGTGTATACATATTCCCCACTTGAAGCTCATCACGTGCCACTAAGGTGTAATAGGGGATGGTGCTTCATTAAAAAACATAGTAACACACAATGTTGATGCTAGAAAAAAGTTGTAGTATTTTAAAGCAAAAATAATTGAAATTAAATGACTAAAAAGGAATATAACTAAAAATTATATGTGATGAATAGTTTGACATACCTTTATCATTTAATGGTTGTCTATTAATTTTTTTATTTTTGATTGTGGAGGGCATAGAGACTACTTTCAACAAACCCAAGAATACAAAACTAAAGAGAAAAAATTAAAAAAATAGAAGAAAAGGTGAGATAGAGATGGTGTTATGAGGATATGATGTACTTGAGAAATTGGAAAGATGGGGTGATAGGTTTTACGTTAGACCAAATTACCAAGTAAAAAAAAAGAGTAAATTAGGTAACTAAAAAGCCAAGGACACTAAATAATAAAAAAATCAAACAACTAAACATTAAGTAAGAAAGGCAAACTCACCAAGTCAAACCAAGGATATAAGTCAAAAAGGATGGTAACAAAACAAATTAATGGTAAAAGAAGAAATAAAATGGTAAAACAACATTAATGAGTGAGTAGTAAGAATCCTTATCTCACTTAACAGTGGAAAAAGGTGCCTAAAAGGGAAAACAACATTGATGAGTGAGAAGTAACAAGCCGACCTCACTCAACAATGGAAAAGGGTATGAATGTATATGTTCATAAAAATATGATAGTACTATAGATTACAAATGATAAAAAGGAAATTAACACAAGTCTAGAAATGTAAAATCATGGTGCAAAGAAAGAAGTAATCCATAGTTGCTCGAACATGTTATTTCACTTTAAGGATAGATGAAAATGAAATAAAGTAGTGCTATCATATTTTTAAGAGATGGAAAAGAAGGAATTAATTAATAATGTAAAACATACTCAGAATCATAATTTGTATATCAATGGGGGAAATGAAATGGGTGGAGGGGAGAATGAAGGATAAACCAAGGTAGAGGAACTCTTTATCAAAATCAAGAAACTCAAATTAGGTTTGTCAAAACAAGAGGAATTTCAACCTTAAGGACTCTAAAGAAATTATCTTAGCTACACAAATCTTAGGTCAACAAATGAAGTATATAGATTATCCTATGAAGGCTATATGCATGAAATGTAAAATTGACCCACCTTCCCATAATGTGTTCCCCATTCCTCAGGACCCCTTACAAAGTTATCGGTATACTATGAATATTAGGTACTGGTATGAGAAAGTAGGTATCACCATAGAGTTTATTGAATTCCCCTATTCCAATTTACTATCGTACCACACCCTAATGGACCTAGGCTCTATGTGAGGTCAAATGTGGATTTTGAGCTTATATTAAAGATAGGAGATGTTCTTGTAATCACATCTTTTGGTGTGATGTTGAATTTTGAGATTTGTATGATGCATTTTGAATATCATTACCTTTTCTTTCAATTGATTTAGATGTTAACTTTCTTGTTCAACTTTTATATTCCTCCTCCATATAGATTTGGAAAACCAAACATGGGTGTTAAAGATAACTTTCATTTAAATATTTAGGATAAGGTTTCTAAGAGAGATAAATTCAAAGATCATGGGGTCTAAGAGTCTCTTAAATGTAGGTGAAATAAAATTGATATCTTGACTTTGGCTTTGTTTTATCTAATGTGGCTTGAAAGGAAGGTGAAATCAAGAAGAATGGCACATGGAATAATTTGAATTACTTCAAATAAGGAAAAAATGTGACAAATGAATAAAAAGGGATACAATTATAGTAAAGTGTGATTCCTTATCATAAGAATGAGAGAAATGGAGGAAAACATGATAACATAGAGCTTTTGCACAAATTACATCTATCAAAAGAATTCAAATCTAAAAATATGGTAATTTTATGAGGAGGGATGTGTCTTATCCATGATCTTACAAAGCAAATCACAAAAAAAAACCCAAGGGGTGCAAAAAATAAAATGAAAAATCAAATGAAAAAAAAGTTAAAGATAGAATTTTTTTGAGGGATGTTGGGTCTTATCCATGGTATTGTGAAGAAAATCAAAAAAAAAAATTGAAGGGGTGTCTAAAAATATAAAATATGAGAAGATAAAGAAGACTATGGTACATCAAGAAACCAAAAGACCAAAAGGGAGGACTAAAGGTTTGTGAAAGGAAGGAACTTATTGTAGAGGGAATGACCCATGTAACCTATAAAAAGTGTTAGATGTAGATAGAAAGCTTTAAAATAAGGAAATTGTTAGGTAAATTACTTTTTGGAAAATTTTCCATTGGTGGGATCTTTGAAAACATGTCCTTCATTAGTTTGAAGTTAGTAGGTGCTTAGACCAAGAATATATTTGACTAAATATGGGCCCCACCAGTTTTGGACATATTTACATTATTTATCATGAGTATAGTCTAATTTAAGGATAAGATGACCAACATTAAATGTGCAAACTTTAACATGATTTTTATGTTGTCTAGCAATGTGAGCCTTGTATTGGTGGTTATGTTTTAAGGCAAACAAAAGGATGTTCATAAAGTAGATCAAGGGCATGAAGATGTGATTTATGTAATTCTTCATCAGGAATACTACCATGAAGATATATATGAGGAGAGGTAAGCTCAAATTCTAAAGGAAGAACTTACTCATAACCATAGATTAACAAGATTGGAGTTTCCCCAATGGCAATATGTATGCTAGTCCAATAGGGAAAAAGTGTAGGGTAAAGATGAATATGGAAATCTATATGGGTTTCATGGATTGTCTTTTAGAGAATTATATTGATAATTTTATTGGTGGCCTCAGCTTGGCCATTGCATTTTAGATGATAAGGCATGGAAAATTTGTGATTGATATTGAATTTTTTACAATGTTCTTTAACATGTTTATTTTTAAAATTACCACCAATATCTAAAATGATGGTATGGGAAACACCAAAGTGGAAAATGAATTGATTAAAAATAAATTTGGAAATGGTAGGACCATTGATGTTAACAAGGGGCATGGCTTTTACCCACTTGGTAAAATATCTAGTAACAGTGATGATAAAGACATTCCCATCTTGGGAGTGAGGTAGTTTGCCAATGAGATTGAATCCCCATATGGAAAATGGCCAAGGAGATTTGATATATTAAATTTTAGATGGAGGTGAATTAATTAGATCATCATAAATCTGATAAAGAATGCATTTTTTAGCATATTTGATTGCATATTTTTCAAGAGTAGACCAAAATTAACCCATATGTAGGCATTTGTGGGTTGTAGGATGTCCGCTATAGTGGCCACCATAAATTTCCCCATGTGATTGTTTAAGAAGAGGAGGGACCTCATATTGCATAACATAATAGAGTAGAGTATCTTCAACATCATGATAATAAAAGATGTTGTGTTGAAATAAATACTTTAAAGCTTGTTTACAAATACATGTTTTATCATAAGAGTCTAAACTATGAGGATAAGTTTGATTTTCCAAGAATTTACTGATGTCTTGGTACCATGGTCTTTGTCAAATGGTAATAGCCTCAATATGATAGATAAGTAAATCTAGTGGTTAAGTGTAAAATGGATATTTTCTTATTTGTATAATAAAAGTCTAATAAAAAAGGACTTTGTGGAGATGAAAGAGAGATGTTGAATAGGAAAGAGATTCAATAATGGAATTTTGATCTCTAGGAATAGGCTCGATAGTGAAAGAGATAAAATCCTTAGAAATATCAGTTGTAATTTGATGATAAGTGATGAGGTTCTCACTTTCACATTGATAATCACCACTGAATTGGTAACAAATAATTTTAGAATCACCTAAATAATGAAGGTATTAAATTTTTAAATAAATAATATTTTGCATGCCTATAATGAGAGACTCATATTCAGCCATATTATTGGTGACATCAAATGTGAAGTGAAAAGCTAAAGGAATGATCTTTCCAAGAGGACTTGTGAGAATGCATCCTACCCCATATCCTTGAAATCATTTAACACCATCAAATTGAAGGGTCCAAGTATCCTCATGTAAGTTGACATTTATTAGGTCCTTAATAACTAGTTTTGGTTTAGAAGTATCAGAGGGAATAGTGGATTCATCAAAATTATTGGCTTCAAGATTAGTGTTAAAGTTATGAAAATTGATTAAGACCTTTTATTTAAAGGATATTGTCATATGGAATATTATCTTGAAGAGAAGAAGTGCTTGGTAAGGGAGCTATGGCAATTTGATCAGCTATGACTTGTCATTTGACATCTTCTTTAGTGATGATGTAGAGATAAAATTCCACAAGGAGGACCTTTTATTTACAAATTTTATCTCTATGAATAAATTCTTTGGACAAGAAGTGATGAAGTGGGTCATAATGAATAATAACATAAGTAGTCTGGTAAAGCATATAGTATTGAATATTTTTAGGTATGAAATAGATGACGAGGCAATCATGCATAATTTTGTTATAACATATTTCATAATAGATGAGGACTTAATTAATGTAGTATATAGCATGATCTCTTCCCATATCATCTTGTTGGGAAAGTGTTTCCCTAACTAAAATAGGTTTGGAAGAGGTATATAGAATCAAAGTCCTATCATTATAAGGATGACCAAGTGTAGATGGATGAAGCAATGAATTTTTCATATTATCAAATGATTTTTAACATATAGCCATCCATTTTAAAGAAGTACCTTTATTGAGAAGGGAATTGATAGAGTGAATTCAATATGCCATTTCAGGGATGAATTATCATTACCTCAAGTTTTCCTAAATATGTATGAATGTTATGAATAGAAAAAATGATGGGCATGTTGATAATAGCACTAATTTTGGTAGGGTCAACATCAATGCCATGGATAAAGACTAAGAATCCTAAATTTTTTCTTGATGTGACCCCAAAGACACATTTGTAAGGACTAAGTATAAATTTATATTTAATGAGATGGTTGAAGATGATAGTAAGATCAAAAAGATGATTCTTATGATTTTTGGATTTAGCAATGATATTATCCACATAGGTTTCAAAAATTTTGTGAATGAGATCATGAAAAATGTGAGTCATTACTCATTTTTAGGTGGATCTAGAATTCTTAAGACTGAAGGGAATTTTGACATAGCAATAGATGCCCCATTCTATGGTGAAATTTATCTTATGTTGGTCCTCAGGGGTAATATGAATCTAATTATATCCTAAGGATTTATCCATAAGAGATAACATTTCATAACCATCCATTGAATCAACAATGGCATTTGTTGAAGGTAAAGGTAAGTTGTCCTTAGGATAAGAAAGATTAATATTGTGGAAATAAATAAAAATGTGAATGACCATAGTGACCTTACTCTAAATGGGAACAATGTTGGAGAACCATTTAGAATATTCCACTGCTTTGATAAATTTAACATCAAATTATTTGATGATTTCCTTATGACATAAAGTTTAAACTTTAGGTGGAAATTTACTTTGTTTTTTATACATATGCTTGGCATCAAGATAAGTAATGATTTTATGCACCAAAATCCTAGGGTCAATGCTATGCATGTCCTTATAGGACAAAGTGAAAGCCTCATGATATTTGTCAAAGAATAAGCTAAAATTATCATGTTTGGTATGTGAGAGTTCATGAGAGATAGTAACTGATCAAGGATAAGATGGAGTAACATATTTGATATGATTGGTTTCCTTAATAATCATGGCATTGCCATCTTGAAAGTGGTATGGTGCATTGGGTAAGGAACAAATTATATTCATTTTAGGTTTAATGCTAGCAATGATGTTGTTGAAGTAAGGAGTTTTAATTTTTAAATTCCAAAGTTTATGGTGATGCTGAAGAAGTTGAGGTTCTCAGGCATAAATTAACTCAAGGATAACTTCATCACTAGACAAGGTAGGAAGATGACCATAATAATCAACATCTATTTCAAGATCTAGAATTTGATTGCCATGATGATCATACTCAATATATTTGTAATGAACATTAGTTGCCTTGGAATCTAGTGTAATATTAGGATTAGAAGAATTAGATGGATCATAAAGGGTTGGAATATCAGTGGGTTAAGTGATGGGAGAAATATTAAAGGTAATGATTGTATCGATAGGTTGTAAAGGAGATGTATAAATTTCTAGAGGTTCAGAAGGTATAATTTACTCTACCACCCAAGGAGTATTAATAAGAGGAGAAGTGGAAAGAAGTACATGACCCTTAACATCAAAGGTATGATCCTTAAAAATGGTATGAACATCTTGATTAAAATCATGAATTTGGGATAAAGTTTTTTAATAATGTTAGACATCCAAGTCTCTAGATTGAGCTTGGGTTATTATATAGTTATTATATTATGTCAGAGAAATTGTACATTCATAATAATTAGGGGGAGTCTCAGAGGGTGAAATCATAATATTACTAAATATACGAGGAGACATGATGAGGGGATATTGAAATAATTTGGATACTCTAATATCAATTCATGTGAAGGCATATTCAAGTAAAGAAGGCTCATAAGAATTTCATGGAGGGGAAAATCAATAATATCATTAATAAGAGTAACATTATGATCCCAAGGTAATAGAGAAGGAAGGAAGCCATTGAAAAATGTAGGGAGGTAACTTGGTAGTATTGTAATTATATTTTAAATCATTAGGTTCATCATCATCAAAATTTGTTAGCATAACTTGTAAATCAAGATTCATGTTGATGAATTTGGGTAAAGGAACACTACTGATCTTAGGAATGATAGGAATATGGTATTATGATTTAAGATTAGGAAGTTGAATGCTCTATGGGTTAATATTAGCTTCATGTTTATATCATTTTCCATTATGTAAGAATTTAATACATTGGCTACCGTAAGAATCAATAGCCCTTATTTGATTAGTCCATGGACAACCAAGTAGTATGTTGTAAGATAGGGTTAAGTCAAGGACCATAATCTTGGTTTGAACATTCTTAGGTCCAATGGTTAATGGAAGCCAAATTTAACCAAGTGGATTTTGGTTACTATTATCAAAATAATGAAAAGATGGGTTTGCTTTAGATGATCCTTGTTATAACTGAGTTATTGGATGTGCCATAAAGATGTTATAGTAATAACAGAATCTTCATCAACCTTAAACTTTTGGATAAGAGTGGTATTAACAAATACTTTGATGAAAAGTGGTGGATCATTAGCATGAAAGAGAATTTCATCATTGATCATGTCTTCTTCAATTAATTCAATAGAAGGTTTGGAAGAAGGACACATAGTTTCAATGGTATTTACACTGGTAGGTTGAGATTCAATAAAAGGTGGTTCTTCATCTAAGTAGGATGGATCATAAATTTCTTGGAGTTGTTTCATAATAAATTTATGATGATAAGGAGAAGTATGAAACAAATCCATAAGTTGAATCTTAAAAGGCATATAGTTGAGTTCTTTAAGAAATTTCCAATGAGACTTAGAAGAACCAACACAAGGTTTGAGAGGTAAATTAGTTTTTGGAAGAATAGTTGAAGTTGGAAGATTGAAAGGAGGAGATGATTCCTCTTGGGCTTCCAAAGAAATATTGGTGGTTTTAGTATCTTTAATAAGTTTTTCCTCTAAGGATGTCATCTTAGGCTTGGCAATGGGATATTTATGAGTTAGTTTATGATGATAATTGACCTTAGCAATATTGAAATATTGAGAATTGTTACAATATTGGTCATAATAAACGTTAATGACACAAAAATCCTTGGAATTTGGTTGATTATTTTAAGAGTAGTTTTTTCTATTAGAGGTAGAAGATTTAGAAACTTATCATTTTTGAGAGGTAGCATTGTACTCTTAATGACAAAGATTGATCATAACTTAACGATTGAGTGAATAACCAAGAATATAAGAGATAAAAGATTTAGTGAGCCCTATACAAGATTCATGAGAATGCCTAATTTTAGAATGGAACCAATAAAATAGATTGGGGTCATGTCACTTAAGATGAGCATTGGGATAGGTGAAAGGTTTTGAGGGTGGTAAAAATTGTTTCATTTGTTGAACTGAGAGAGGTATATGAGATGGTGAAGAAATATCAATTTTGCAAACTCCTGGTTTGGTTTGTGGATCATAACTAGTGATAGCATTAGATGTTTGTAAATATCCTTTAAGAATTTTATTGTTAGTTTATAATTGCTTCATAAGAAATTCTTGACATTTATCTTGATTAAGAGATTCATTAAGTATTTGGGGAGCAAAGGTTCAAACCTTATATTTAAGATTGGGAGTTGAAGTTGTCATAATGAGTTTGAATAAGCTATCATTATTCATGTTATGGTCTACTTTATGAGATAAATATTTCCATATTTTGATAAATTCATGAGATGATTCATTAGGATATTTTTTAGCATTGATGAAGTGGTAAGACAATTTTTGGGAAGATCATTGGGTTGAAATTCTTTAACTAAGGGATTAATCAAATATTCAAGTTGTCAAATAGAATGCTAGGGAAGTTGATTGTACCATTCTAATACATCACCAGTGATTTTTTTCACTAAGATTTTAGTTGTGGTGAAGGTATTAATTTGGATCCACTCTTTGTAAAGGTTAAGAAAGACTTTTAGAAATGAGGCCAGGTATTTAGTCCCATCATACTTGATAGTTAGAGATATGTTACTAATATCAATAGATAAAATGAAGGGGGATAAAGGATAAATTTAAGTGATTTGAAGATTGTTTTTATTCATTATGGGTTAAGGAATAACTTTTACTGAGGCATATTGAAGAGGTGGAGGATTGTAATTAGGATTATCTTGAGGATGGATAGTCAGAGGTTGATTATCCACATTCATTAAATGCTGTTTAAGTTAAATCATTTGGTTGGTGTTATCACTTTGCATTATGTTCATTTTTTGGATAACTTGGGCTAAAATTTGAGTTGTATTAGGGGGTGTGTTGGTGTTTGTAGGAGCACTCCCCAAATTCATATTAGGGGGAGGGTTACTAGAAGAAGGATTATTAGTAGGATTTATAAGTAAATTTGTATTGATTACTCCCACATTAGTTTGAATATTTTAAAGATGAGAAGATTCTTGTTAAGTATCTTCATCTTGAGGTGTTATTTGTACCATATTATAGTTCATGGATGAAGGAGGAGAATAGGTACCCCAAGAGTGATGCTACTCTTAGGAGGAAAAGAGAGGGAGAAATGAATATCCCATATAGTATCAAAATGGATTCAAGTTATCCAAGAAGATTATAATAGGAGACTTCATTATGACTTAAGAGAGATGAATAGAATGAAAATAAAAAGATGTGGAGAATTAGATTGATAATCAGGGAAGGTAGAAAGCAATACAAGGTTGACTAGATCAACTAAGCATAGAAAACAGAGTTTGTAAATAATAAATGGTTAACTAGGTCAATCTAGCATAGTGAACATAAGCTAAAAAAAGGTAAAGGGGGAACTGGGTTGACTCAGTATGGTAGGTAGGTAAAATTAAGAACCCTATAATATATTTTGAACTAAAATAAGATAATTTTTGCAAGTAATTTATAAAAGTAAGAACTAAAGGGAAATAAATAGTAAATTGAATTAATGTTGGCCAATCTAATTGAAGAAAACAACATAAAATCTTGCACCAATACTGGCTAATGCAATTTTTTGCAATACAAAATGCATTTTAGCAAAGAAAAAGAAATCAACCTAGAAATTAAATAGCTAAGTACTTGGTCCACCTAAATGTTTATTAGATTACTAGAATATGATTTTAAATGTGATGGGAAATTGGATATAAGTAAGAAACTAGAAGGAAATCTAAGGATGGTTTCAAGTAGTTTGGGCTGAAAGGGATATGTAGTGGTAATGATACAAGCTTGGTATTGGGCTTACCCCCTCAATTCACACATTATAGTGATAAGGGTATTTGGTGATTAGCTATAATATACCATTAATCATGTTTTATACTTGATCAAAATATCGAGTCAGCTTCCCCCTTGGTGATGAAATCCTAATAGGTTGGCCTTACGTAGGCAAATGTTAAAATGATTTTTTAGATTTTTTGATTTGGTTGTGTGAATAAGATAGAAAATAGTGAAACTAAAAAATTTATTGAAAAACCACATAATTAAACTATGTGATCTATTATAAGCATGTAAGAAACAAGAAAAGAAAGTGTGAGCTATTTACTATCATATAAGGTCAATTCTAATTTTGAAATAAGGTATAGTGTTGATATAGCTAATAGTGCATGCACAAAATATAGAATACGATCGACATGGTTGATCCTATACTTCAAAAGGAAGGTCTAAAAATGAATAAGGTTGACAAAGTTGACCTAGTTATCCACACATCACATAGAACTTGGCAGATAAGATCAATCTAGTTGACTATATAGGGGTAGTTTTAAAGAATACAAACTATAAAAGAAAATACTATAAATAAAGATATATAGAGATAGAAAGGAACCCTAGTAGATTAGAGATATAGAGAATGAAGATTATTAGTCAAGAACCTTGATATATGCTTGTAAATTATGCTAACTGGGTTGATCAATATTTGTAAAAACCTATTGCTAAGTGCTATAATGTATAGGGTTGACTAGGTCAACCTAGTATGTTTAACATGATGTATGAAAAATTACAAGGTTGACTATGTCAACCTAGTAGTCTAGAATGGAAGTTTCAAAATCTAAAAATCTATATTGAGTTGTCTGAATTGATTTGTACCAAAAAACCTATGCATAGAAGTTACAACAATGTCGATGGAATTGACCCAATATGGAAAATATATGATAAAAATAATAAAATAAAGTGAAAAATATTACAAGGGTTAGTTCATGTTCGGTTCATGATCATGTATTCAATCATTAATTTATCATGTCTAGAAATAAATCTTAGCTTAGGTAAGATAGAACATACCTACACTTTTGATTGGAAATACATTTGTTAAGTGGGAACATGACTAATATGGGGATCTAGTAAACCCAATGAGGGGATAACTTGTCACAATATACCATGATAGGAATGTTTCAAATCCTATAATATAACACAATCATTCAATAACCCTAAAATAGTCTTAGGTTTTGATATTCACTCTATTCTAATAAATAAGAAATTAAATTGAATGTAGTACACATCAAAGCATTTGGCACAAAGTGAGGGATTAGTAAATCAATCAAAACATGCATAGGAGAATATTAATTAAGATAAGTATGAGTAAGAACCTAATATATATAATATGAAGATTAATATTATTTGAGTCAATACAAATGCTACTCCTGTCTACTAAAAGAGAAGAGAACAATGTTAGAATATAATTACCTGAATATGAACCTATCAAGACTCAATCTCTTTCTTGGCCAAAGGGACTTCACAAGAGGTTGTTTTTGTTTGTAAGGATAACTAAGAAATTCCAAATCATCCAATACTTATCCAGAAGATTATATTCTTCAAGTAAAAACCTTAAGCTAAGACTCCTCAAGCAGAATGGTGGAAGAGTAGATTGTAAAGAAGCATGAGTTAATAATAAATATTAATTTCATATTCAAATAATGGTGAAATGAAATTGTATTTTTAGGTAGATCTCACCATAAATATTTTTGAATATGTTGGTTGTACAAGGTTGACCCAATCAGCCTTGTATGTTTTTAGGAGATAAATAACTAGGTCCCAAGCTAGGTCAACCAAAGGGATAAAAAAACTCTCAATTGAAAATACCCAAAAATAGTATAGGGTTGACCCATTCAACACTTTAAAGTAATTATAGGTTGAAAACTATACATGGTCAACATAGTAGACCTATTATAATCAACTAGTGAAAGGGGATCAATGTGAGGAAAATAAGGATGGAAAGAGGAAAAAGACTAGAGGACTATGAAAATGAGGAGTAATATCTTAGGGAATGGGTTTAGGGTATATTTGGATTGGTAATAATGTGAACATAATGGATTTAAATCCTAAAAATAACAAAATGTATACCCACCCTTTTCCTAGTGCACACCTTAAGGAATGCACTTAGATAGATTGAATTTTGATGGGTTCACATTCAGGTAAGTATATTCTAACTTTGTTCTCATTTCTTTTAGTAGATAGAATTATCAAAAGTATTTTCTTGAATAATATTTCTCTTCATATTTCATGTATTATGGTCTTAATCATACATAGCTTAATTAATATTCCCCTATGCATATTTTTATTGCTTTATTAACCCCTCACTTTGATCCACAAGTTTTGGTATGCACTAGATTAAACTCACTTTCTTGTTTATTAGAATAGAGTAAATATCAAAACCTAGGAATATTTTATAGTTTTTTCATGATTGTGTTAAAATATAGGCTTTATAACCCTTCTTAACATGGTGTACTATGACAAGTGATCCCCTAATCAGGTCTAGAGGATCCACATATTGGTCATGATCCTATTAAAAAAATTATTACCAATCAAAAGTATAGGTATTATTTACCTTCTCTAAGTTAGGATTGATTTGTATACATGATGCATTTCTGATTGTATACACTTGAAAAAACCATCATAAAGCTAGAGATAAGTAAGGGAGATGTAGGAAATCTAGATCTGACCCTACCTCTCTAGTATACTAACATAAAAACCCTATGCTCTACATCTATTTATTTATGGCATGGTTAAGAGTATCCTCCATAAATGTGCCTAATATTGTGCATGATTTCCCCAAGAACCCTAAAAAATACCTCCCCCTCCTTAATCCATCTGTAGGTATACCTATTGAAGAACATATAAAGTTGTTTAATGTAGCTCTTAGGATTTTGAATAACATCCATGGAGTTATATCCTATAGATTCTTCCCCTTTACGTTTAGGTAAGCATCATAAAACTAGTTCATCATTTTACCAAAGGGATCCATCATAGGGTTGAACTAGTTTAATGATACATTAATTACATAATTTGGAATGGTCATTAGTCCTAGGATAATTCACCATAAGTTCAGTACCCTAAACCAATACTCAAGTGAGCCCATCATAAATTTTAATTCCAAATTCTTTAATATTTATATCCTTACCATATCTCTCTATTATTTCATAGACAACCTGGTACTTGAAATTTATAAAAACACATTAGACTTAATGAATGTTGTATTTATACATAGTGATAAAAATGTCAATAAGTTTTCACTTGCATACATAGAAGGCATAAACATCTATGAGTAGATGCATCTGTAAGGACACCTTACCTTTGATATCATGAACATCAACCTAACCTTACATCCTATGAACCTAGTTCCAAATACAAATTAGAATATGCCCATGTTAAATAAAATATCTTACCTTAATTAATCATCATTGAGCCATGCATCTCCTAGCCAACACCTAGGATTCTTTAATCAATTTAATGTTTGGGCTCATCTCCAAAATAATAGTCAGGACTTGGTCCAAGTTAACAACTTGAATATCCAAAATTTTGTCTAGAACCTAGGCCATAATGCTAAACCTAACTCCTCAAAGGGAGATCTAGAAGTAATTAAGATAAAGGTCTAAAAACTAGGTGGTGACTTTCTTAATTTACAAAGACAAGTAGGAAACATAGGGGAAAGTTCTAATATAAATTATATGTTTCAAAAGTACAATATACCTTTCAACTAGTCTAATAATAATAAAAACAATGAGCTCCCACCCAATAATATATTTGACATAAATATCTATGAATTAGGCTTGCCCAATTGGTGTAGGGTCCATAACACAGTCTGACACAGATAACTAGACTTCATATAATTTTTCAATGCCTTTGAAATTTTATGAGGTGAGATGGAAAGATAGTAAGTTGTCTCAGATAATCAAGGAAATATTGGTAACTTTAAAAATATAATAACACTTGAGATTGAGTCCAAAACTACTGACATGGCCCTTATTATTGAAACTTATGAGTTTCCAGACTAGGAAGAGAATGATCATGAGATTAACATAGTGATATCAATCATTTTAAATAGTACTAAAAATTTAATTATGCCTTGAGGAACATAAATTAAAAGGAACCTATGACAACTTCCACAGTGCCCAACAAAGTTGACACACCACTATATTATAAGACCAATAATGAACCTCCTCCCCAAAATGGAAATGATACCCAACCAATTATGGAATTGACTATAACTAGATCCAAAAGTGGTATAACATTGTGGAAGATGTGAAAAAGATGAAATCCAAAATTACTTTGCATGAAATTACTCAAATCACTAAGCGATGTGATTTTATACTAAAATCATTCACTGATAAATTAGACAAAGGTAAATCCAAATATGTGATTGTGAATGTAGTAATGTATAAGAGTAAGGTTGAGGTTCTTCCATTATTTTTTACTATTAGAATTTTTGTTAAAAATTTCCATAATCATTTACTTAATTCTAGGGAATCTACTAACATAATGTCTATAGGTATTTGTTAAAAGTTGGGACTAAGTCCAATCATGTTTGAAAAATTTATCTAGTTAGACAAGTGGAAGGTCAAGGTGGTAGGATAATAATTAAATATTTATATGTAGCTAGCTCATTAAACAGATATTAGGAGGTTCATCGACATTCAAGTTGTATAAATCCCATAATCATATCAAATGTTGTTGAGTAAATACTAGACAAAATCCTTAAATGGATACATGTCAACCAATTGATCCCATATGTGGCTATCTTGGAGGGGTCTACCCAATAAAATAATTTTTTTATGAGATCTAATAATGAATTTCATGATAAATGAATATAATTCCAAGAATGAGAAGGTAAATTTTTAGTCCATAGACTTGGGAATCTCTGCTCTTGACATCACTAATTTGATTGAAAGCAACCCAATGGATAAGGATGAAGGATTATGGATGATATACTTTGATGAAATGAGAGATAAATAAGGCTCAAGGGTATGTATGTTATTAACAAATATGATAGGTAAGCAATATTTAACATCTTATATAACTCAAATTCCATACACTAATAATCTTGTAGAGTATAAGGTCTTGATCCTAGGTCTTCAATTCACCATAAAGGATAATGTAAGGAAATTATTAGTCCATGGTGATTCAAAATTAGACATAAAATAGGTATGTATCCAATATAAATACAAGATCTCTTATTTTAAGAAATATAAATTTAGATCATGGGATTTGATTGGGAGTTTTAAAGCTTTTAACATTGACTTTGTATCGATGGATCAAAATCAGTTAAAAGACATGTTGGCGTATATAGAAATAAATCTATCCCCACTTAAATCTCTTGAATTTATAGATTTTATTGTCAAAATGATATCATTTCTATTTATTCTAAACAACATCAGTCACATTTAGGTATTTGATGATGATAAATAAATCATCAATTTCATGACTATCTTGGGAGTTTTTGAGTCAAACATAATTGATGAACATGAAAAAGAGTTTTTAAAGTAAGTCAAAGATGATGATGATGATGATGATGATGATGATGATGATGTTATAATACAACTAAATAAGAATATAATTCCTAAGGGCATGGTCTCTCTGGAATAGGTATTCAATCAATAAAAATCAACAGGCAATACCAAAGTGGCCAAAGTAAGTGAAAAAAATTACAAGCAAATTAATTTGGGAGCATTGAGAAATCCATACAAAATTAACATTAGGTTGGTCTATATTGAGGAAGAGTTAATCAAAGAAACTAAAATATTTTTTAGTTTTAAGAATGTCCTTCCATGGTGTTACAAATATATTAGAATATTTAACACCTAGGTCATTTCTCCCACAATACCTTTGAAGGAATCATTCAAACATTTTAGGCAAAGGAAAAGACACATAAATCCCATTCTACAACCACTCATCTATAAGGAAGTAAAAAATTTATTAGATGCAAGAATTTTCTTCCCAATTAGACACTCTACATGGGTGGCCAACTTGGACTTAATTATAAATAATAATGTTGAAATCAGACTATACATAAACATTCAAAATGTTAATATATATTCAAAAAAGAATAACTATATGATGCCCTCCCTCAATGAGTTAATTTAAATGGTTAGTGGATCTCAAATGATGTCCTTTTTAGATGGATTTTATGGCTACAACAAAGTGTTGGTCAACAAAGAAGATTAGATTAATACTACCTTCATGACCAAATGGGGAATGTTCACATATATACGAATGCCCTTCAAACTCATCAATGTCAAGGCTACCTTTCAATGTGACATGGATCATGCATTTTGAGGAATATTTGGTAAGTGAATTATCATTTACATATATGACCTAACCATTTTATTTATGAATATAAAATATCACATGATGCACCTTTAGCAAGTTCTCAAGAAATGTAGGAGCTTTGGTATCTCTATAAACCCCAATAAAAGCATTTTTTATGTAACTAAAGATAATACATTATGACACATAATCAAAAAATATGATATGGATATTGACCTTGATAGAATTAATGATATTTTAAAGGTTGATTTTCCCAACAATAGAAAAGAGTTGAAATCATTTTTCAAAAAAATTAACTTCATACACAAATTCATTTAGGTTTCATTGAAATTGTCAGACCCATGAATGCCATGTTGAAAAAGGATGTGAATATTGATTAGACGTCTGAGGATAATAAATATTTCTAATATATCAAGGAATTTATAGTACATGTATCCTATTAGTTATCCCATATTTTTGTAAAGATTTATACCTTTATTCCTTTGCTTTTGATCGAATGATTGCTTCTATTTTAATGTAAAAATTGGATGAAAAAGAGCATTGAATAACCTTCATGAGTACAAACTTAAAGGATGTTGAATTGAGATATTTTCTCTTGTATAAACAAGCATACATCTTGGTGAAGGAGACAAAAAAGTTTAGACACTACATCCTTAGAAATAAGACTCATGACATTGTTCCTGACCCTATTGTTAATCTTATACTTATAGAAAATGAGTTGTAGGAAAGATGATTGAAGTGGATGACCAAGATCCAGGAATATGGCATAGATATTGATTCCAGAAATATTGTATAGGTCCAATATTTTATTTATTTACTCACCAAGATTGATCTTGGAATAGATGTTTTCTATGTTGAAGTAGACTAGGTCTAAAGTGAATATTGGTACAAAGACATTATCTATTACTTATTGAATGGAACTTGCCCTTGAATTTGAAAATAGAATAAAGGAGAGCACTCAAACTTAAAACTTTTCACTTTATTATTAAAAGAGGAGTCCTCTACATAAAAAACTATGAAGGGATCTACTTGAGATGCATCTATAAAGAAGAAGCCATAGACATACTCAACAACTTCCATGAGTAGTTAAGAAGTGGACATAATTATGGTAGAACCAATACCTACAAAATACTCAAAGAAGGCTATTAATATCCCACAATATTTAAGGATGTGCATGATTATGTCTGAGTGTGTCATCAATGTCAATTATTTTACAACATAGAACTAAGGGTAGCCACGCCTTTAAAACCAATGACATAAACTAGGCCATTTACCTAATAGGAATTGGACTTAATTAGAGTCATCAATCCTAACTCTTTGATAGGCCACAAATTCATGTTTATAGCCACTGACTATTATACTAGGTGGACTAAATTAATTACCACTAACAACTATAAGGTAATTTATGTCATCAAATTCCTAGAGGAAAATATTACAACCAAATTTGGGACCCCCTGTCTCTGGTGTGTAATAATGGTCTATATTTTTAAACCAAAAAATTCATAGAGTGGGCTTATGACAATAAGATCATTGTCAAGTTTTCCTAAAATCATTATTTTCAAGGTAATGACATTATAGAATCGATAAACAAGAACCTGATGAATGTAATAAAAAATTGGTAGATAAAATTCCAAGATAATGGTAGTCACTATTGAAATATGCTCTTTGGGTCGATTGAAATAGATATAAACAAGCCTTTAATTCATCTCCATTCTTACTAGTGTGTGGGAAACAACCAATATTTCCCATCACATTTTAGTTTCCCACTTATGAGTTCATGGTTGAATATATGGATGATGATGATGAAAGAATTCAATAGAGGATATTGAATGTCATCCAAATGGAAGATGTTGGAGATGAAGTCTTCAATAATTTCAGTAAACACCAAGACTTAGTGAAGACATGGTTTGACAAAATGGATAACATTAAAATGTTTTAAATATGATACTTGGTCTTACTATGGGACAAAGTCCATGAGTAAAAATGCTGACATGATAAATTCATGCCCCTTTGGATTGGGTTGTATCAGATTGTAGAGAGACTAGTTGATAATACATTTAGACTAAAATATTTACAAGGAAATAACTTAAATATGCTAGTGAATGGATATTAATTGAAGCATTACTTCTTATTTTTCCCCTGGACATCCACAAAAAGATTGTGAGTTAGTCTACTGTACCAATAGGTTGGAGTATTTTAGTTTCTTTTTTTATTCACTTTATTTTTTTATTCTTGCCTTTAGTTCTTTTATTTATTTAGATCAGTTGATGTGTGTTTTAGCTTAGTAGTAAGACCTCTAGGAAAATTACTCATTTCCTCTTACAATTGCTCCAAGTTTTGAAATCTAAAGAATTGAAGTTTTAAAACTTGTGTACATCCCACACAATAGTAGGTTTTCCAAATGTGAGAAACTACAATATGTATTGATTTGGAAAATTGGAAGAATCTAATTTGAAGTTTTCATTTCATGGAGTTTGTGCTTTTATTTTGATTGTAATCTAATTATTATAGGCACGCATTTGATTGAATGAAGGTCATAAAATTATAAAGGTCCATGTATACAGATACTTAATCTCACATCATAAGATTGTGTGGGCAAAATTCATTCATTAAAAGTGAATGTTTCCTAGGAAAGAGTTCTAAAATCCCTTAAAACCTAGCTAATAAACTCATTCTCAACCCCTAATAATTTACAATTTTTTAAAAAAAAGATTAGATATTTGTATCAAGTTGAAATAAACTTGACACTATAACCTACATTCCTTTTAGGGTGATTTGGGTAACAATCAAGGCTATGGATGCTAGCTAGCAGTGGAGTAAGGCTTAGAGTGGAGGTAAAGGTATGTCTATTGGGGTTATGGATATCTGGTTAGTAGTAGATCAATGCCCAATCCATCCCCTTAATAATTGAGAATAGTTATATACCTAAAAGTGCCTACACATGTACCAAGTTAAAAGCCATAAAGTTTTAATTCACTGATTCTCAAACCCAAATATATATTGGTCAATTAATTCAAAACACACACATAATATGAATGCTTTTTATATTTTTATGCTTTGATATATCAATTAAAAGGTTGTTAATTTTGGAAAATCAATTCAAATATTTGTTGCATCTGCCAAGGAGTGACTACCTAAGGATTATATTCTATAATAGGATATCTAAATTCTAACATATTTCTATGTTTCCCATAGATGTTTCCATTTATTAAGATCAACATGCCCCATTATCTAAAAATTGGGACCCTAATAAAAATTTGGGTCATTCATCCTAAGAAATGTTTTACCTTTAGAATCACATGACTGAAAACCCTTGTTTTATGATCTTAAAGATTTAAAATTATGTTAGTCTATGAAAAATATTAACAAGGTACTTGTTAAATATTTTATTAATAGGTACTTGTTAAAATTTCATTAATTTTTATTCCATTGAATTTTCTAATGGTCTGATTTGTTTAAAAAATGTTCTTACTAAGGGTTACATCCAAAGTACCAAGGTATGATCCTTAAAACCCAATCAAAGTTAATTAATATTTATAAATCAGGGTCTAACTTTAGCTACATCAAAATTCACATTAGATACTATGATGTGCCTTGATTTTAAATTTTAGATTAGGGTCCAAGTCATATTTTGTACTCAAACTTTACTATTTTAGACTTGTCCCTTTTCATTTTATCTCACAATTTTATAAACTTTTGCACTTTTAATTTTGTAGGAACCTGATGCTAGCTCACCCTCAATTGACATGTGGTAGTATTGGATGCATTTATCACTTATTTGTATAAATTTAAAAACATTTTGGAATTATTTTGACAAAGTTTGTAACCTAGAAAACCAATAGTAATTTGCCACTGCTAGTCACTCTTGGTGTTTCATGTTCATGAATCAGTTACAAAGTTTGTGACCCAGTGACCCAATGATATTTTATCAATTGTCACTTAGTCATCACATTTAAACTTAAAAAAGAGTTAAAACTCAATCAAAGCATGACACATGGTAACTAGTTACAACCTTCTAAGGCCTTGGTTATTGTCTAAAATTATTACAATCCTATGACCCAATCACAACATGCCATTTGTAACTCATAAAATTTCAAGTTTAAGGAATAATTACAAAATTTCATGACCCCAACGACCCAAAAGTATCATACCATGTGGTGCTTAGTCATAGCCTTACAAGGATCCTATCACTTTATAAAATCCCCATGATAGTAAGACCCAATGAGAGCTTACCACTTAGCACTGGGTGGCAGCCTTCATATCCCCCATAGCCAAGGTGAAATGTTTAATTTCAATAATACTATGATTGAAAAATAACACAACACTTGGCATTTATTCATTCATTATGGAATATAATTATATAATGTAGAACCCATCTAATAATTAGAAGTAATGGCTGAAGGCATATGGACCCATATCTCATGGTAATAACCTGATGAATGGAAATCATCAAACCAATAAAGAGTGATCCAATAAAAATATGACACTTGGAAAAGTGTCACAGTATTTAGGTCTATTTAAGGTTTCATATGACAAATCCATGCAATAATGTGATCCAACGAGATATCACCACTTTGTACACCAATAGAGGTACCAAATCCATCTTAACCTGAAGATGAAAGGGTTTGGATTAAACAATAGTTAGAAAAGGGTAATTCAATCAAAATATGACACTCGATAGAATTTCATGCAACCCACCCAATGGATTCAAAATTAAAAATAAAAATCTAAAGAGCCTGAAAGGGATCCAAGTGTTGAGTACCTATCAAGTATGACACCTAGGTTTCACACATCTCTCCATAAAGAACCAATTATAGGTGAAAATTAAATGTTTATGGAGCTCATTTAAAAAGTTGTAAAGATAAGTCACTTTATTTAAAAATTCAAGCTTATGATGATGGGCCATGTGAATAAAGTAAAGGTATTGATTGGTTGGATTCGCAAAGTGAAATTCAAATCCATTAAAATAAAACTGAAGAGCCACCTAGGATTTAAATCAAATTTAGATAAATATACTTGCCATTATGACTTGTATCATTCATTACAAATTATAAATTTAGAGTTTAAAGCTCACCATGCCAAATAATAGGTTCATTATTCAATTATTATCTTCCAAATAATTTTGAAGCATTCTATAAGTTTTCCAAGGACTTCTCTCCATTCTCTGGCTATTAAAATAAATTCACAAGTTCATTGGTCACAAAAATTGAAACCATGGTTGAATTTGTAAAATTGAGAGACAATAAACAAGAACAAGTTCCATTCCTCTAATCCTATGGATCAAAAATCATCTTCTATGACAAAATTTTTAACTCTATTGCATTGGATATCAAATACAAACATTATAATGAATTTTTCACCATGTAGGAAGGACCGTGGACCAAGAAAATGATGATGAAGAAGGTCTAAATGAGGTAAAAGATAGGTTAGACATTCCATTAATTAAATCTATTGGTTTACACAAGGAAACATCCAACCTAGAGGTACTCCCCTACATAGAGTTAGTCTACCACATGTTACTTCAATATAGATGTATGAAAAACATGATTAAATCTTTGAATTTAGGTAATGAAATTGATTTCATAATTGGGATAGCCTTCCAAGCTTATTATAATCTACCAAAACTAGAGATTGTATATAATCAAGAGACTATAACTCAGTGGATCCAAACACAAGATGCCAGGGAAGTGTTGAGAGAATGGATAGAGAATAAAGGGAAATTTATATTCAAAACCAAAATTAGGCAAATCCATATCACCTAATATATAAAAATGTTTATCAATAGGAATGTATATTATTAATTGGTTACATGGGGCCGAAGACACATGCCATGTATATGTGAAGTGTATTCCACTTATATATATGATAATATATAATGCAATCACTCCCCCTTTGGGAGTAATTATATCATAAAACTTGGTATCACAAATTATAAGGGTCATGGAAAATCAGAGGGATCCTTTCTATATGATGTCCTATTTGGTGGATGTCATCTATGCCACCCAAAATTTCTCATAGTTCACTAATTGTGATCCCAAGCTAACATAAACCATGCCTCATACCTTATTGAAGGTAAGAGTATACAAGTACAAATAGGAGATGAGGGAAATTACTAAAAATTTGTACCTTATTATGTATAGGGCCATCTATGAGAGGCACATACCCAGACTATTAGAATAAAT
This sequence comes from Torreya grandis, assembly GCA_037957365.1. NCBI lineage: Eukaryota > Viridiplantae > Streptophyta > Pinopsida > Cupressales > Taxaceae > Torreya > Torreya grandis. Next base: position 1,147,548 of record JARHVA010002286.1, on the reverse strand, counting down.
TCATGCAACATTGATCACCTTGGGAGCCTAACCATATTACCCAGACTATAGAGTGGTAAGGATAGTTGGAATTAAGATATCCCCCTTAATTTTCCCACTATAGTGCTAGATAAGTAGGTTGAGTAAGAAATTTCTTTTCAATTATTCATAAAGGTGGATAGACTATACAATAATAAAAGAGAGGATTGGTATACATTCAACTAGATAGTTTAAAATAGAGAATTAGAACTCTATCATTATTGTTGTCAAGAAAATTCCAACCTTGGACTTAAAAGGATATGCTAATAAGGAATGGGACCTTGAGCATATAGCATTCAAACATTGTGTCAATCATAGGGTATTATTAAGCATCAGCTACCATCATGAGTCAAAAGATGAGGATATATTCTACATTAATGCAACCAATGACCAAGATGTAAAGTATAGATTGAAGGATGCTAATATGCCATAACTTAAGGGTAGGTTGAAAGATGTAGGTTTTTATGAAGTTTTCAAAAGTAAGGATGATTTTGTAGAAGCATCTACATCTTTAGTCCATGTTACTATTACTTAAAAGGAAAGAATAATCAAACCTCATCTTAGTTGGAGGATATTTCAAGTATTATCTTCTATAATTGAAAAGGTAATAGATGAAATTAAAAAATATAGTGAACATTTTTTTTATTTTAGGAATGACATCCAACACCACATCCCAAGAACGGAATTTTACCTTAGTAAAATAAGGACCTTTTATGGTACCCCATTCATCTTCGGTGGAGGAAGTAGCACCACTTTATACAACACCAACAACATTATCATTAGGATTGCCTCCATTGGTTCTTATCAAGGAGGAATCGGGACTAATAGGTTAGGATTTTGTTTATTTTCTTCCATCATTTTTATATAACCATCCCTTGGTTATATTTTATGAACCCTCAACTTGAGATCACATGAACCTGATGCTTTACAGGCCCTTCATGAAACCTATGATTAGGACCATGACTATGGACCTACCCAGTATAAATCCTTTTTTTGAATCATCCACTTCTAAGGTATCTGTGATGGCCAATTCACCTGAAATCCTTCCTAGGTCCATGCCTAAACCAAGTCCCTAATTATCAAATAAAAAGCCTATTATTTTCATACCCTAGGTCCTTTCTTCACAACTAGTGCTTTAAGTAGCACTAGTTCTTCCCTGTCTTCAAGAGTGACACTTCTCACTTCATCCCCTAGTAATTCATTCATCCTATTCACCTCCATAGTTACTTCTCAAACATATATCTTCTATGGATTGACACAAACTCATACAATTATCATCATCTACTCAACTTAAAGGTGACACTTCAGATGAATCCTAGATAAAGGAAATGTAGTTAAATATATTAAAGAACTAGGGTTTGGTTTTAGTAAACCCTCCAAAGGTATTATTGGAATTTGAAAAGAAACATGGAGCATTGAAGAGGCTAACCGAGAGGAAGGTCACTCACCCAGACTAGATAATTGCGTATGAGTCTGAAGAAACTCTTTTTAAGTTAAACAAGAAGAAAAGATCTAAGCCTAGTTATTAACAACTATATGAGCAAGAACTCCTCTCATCTCTAAAATAATATGATGATGTATAAATAACACAAAGCCACTCTGATATAGAAATGACACATAGCCATGATCCCATAAGAGATGACTACTAAGGTAGAATGGGTTGTTGAGGCTATGTTAAATACAATGAATAGTTTGGCTTAGTATAAATTAAAATGGGATGAAATATATAATAAGATCCTTAAGGAAGAGAGTACCTATTGAATGTATGACAAAAAGGTAATCAACTTGGTCAAGTTTATTAGAATTAATTTGAAGAGTTGAACTTGATATCATTGGAATATTTAATCATCACCTAATCCTATATAATTGGAAGATTAAAATATTTAAACCATTAGACTAATGACCTGTGATCATTGGGCTAGTCTCTCACCTAGCAAGGTGAAAGAGTTTTAACTCTACATAAAGAAGCTAAGATCACACACCTTGTTAATAAGGATAGTTCCATTGTTAGAAAGGATGGTGTTATAGCCAAGCTACAAGACTTATTATCACTTTTAAAAAATAGACCATGAATATAGGAGTGACCTTTGGGAAAGAGATGGTAGACTTGGTAATGTCTGTTAATCAAACAATAGAAAAAGTAGTGGAAATCAATGAGGAAGTGATCCCCCTCTTATCTAGACATGATGCAATTTTAGATCTCACCATCATATTTTTAAAATATCCCATTATAGATTTGAAGTTAATCAATAATTATTACAATAAATGCTTTGAGTCATGGTGAGGACAAATAAAAGTTGAGAAGTAGGCAAATAGAAAACCTCATATGGTTACCATAGGATTTTCTTCCTCTTCGTATGCTCTTGGGATTTATTCTTCCTTGGACACACTGGGAAGCACTCCCTCTTCAATTATCATGGGTTCACTTTCATCTTCTACTACATTGGGATATCCATCATCATTTACATTAGCAGGATCCTAGATTAAAACCTTAGGATCAAGATAGCCATTTTTCAAGCTTCTTTTGTTTAATGAATGTCATGTCCTAGTTCACTCAATATATTGTAACTAATATAGGGATTATCCTCTAGTTCTAGAACACAATATTATTCTATTTAACTAACATCTAGAATGTATTCAATCCCTTTGTAACCAATGTAACTATCTTATGCATGAAAGAGGCCTATAAATAGGGGTTTCCCCACTAAATTGTACTTGAGAACATCATTTTGTGAAATTGATGCACATAGAAAGATAAATTCTAAAAAATTGTTCACTATTTCATTGTTTTCACATTTTCTTATTTCTCAAGTTTTTCAAATATTAGAGGATTTCATTTTTCTAATGGTTAGATTTTGTAATATTCTTTTAAATGCATTCTATTAGTTTATGTTTTTTTTAGCCTACTAAAATTTATCTGTGTGATATATTCCCTTCTACTCTACAAATAAATTTTTTTAAATAAATTTTTTATATATAAAATTTTTAATCATATAATTTAGATATTAACATTTTATCTACCCCTAAAATCCCCACTGCATTTATGGTATTTTGAGTTTAGCACTATAATCTAATATATCTTAGTTTTATTATCTCTACTATCAAAAATAACTAAAGTAAGTCTATTGGTATTTGTTGTTTCAAGGAAAACCTTCTTTCCTTGTCTACCATTCTTCCCTTTTTAAAATTTTTAACTTGAATAACCTTAGATTAATGGTCACTATAAATATTCTAATGTTTTTTGAATGTTTGGACAATAAATTATCAAAATATAAATCAATTTACATCATAACAACACAAAGATATTTAGATAGATTTCATCACTACTAAGCTCTTGTTATCCCTAAAGTAGGGCCTAATTACAAACTAAAGGTGGTAACCACATCATTATTCTAAAAAAACTGAATTAAACCCTGAGGTCCTATATGACCTACATAACAAAATGAATAATATTATTTTGATGGTTGCATTATATTCTTAACATAGATATACATCAATAGGAGAAGGATGATGCTTGAAGGATGACCTTTGTTCGTTTTTAGTAAGATTATGTTGTATTTTAGAAATATAGAATAATTTATTTAAATACACAAAGATTAGGATAAACACTATAGTTTCATTCTAGCTTCTATAATATATTTACAACCTTTGAACTATCTGTATGAAATGTGTTTATTCCAATAGATCCTTGAAATATTGGCTCAAGTCTGAAGATATTCTAGTTTTGCCCCTTTGACCTATTTAAATTTCATCTAAAGGCATTAAAGACAGGCGTGTCATTATATTATTTGGATAGATAAGGCTCTATTTCATATATATTTGCAAAGGTCTACATGGTTTAAATTAATAACTTTAGATCTATACGATATAGGTGTAAAGATCAGTGTCCAAGTTGATTAGTTGTGAAAGATCATTGAGCCAGGGATTTACAGAGATAAATTAAGTATATTCACATAAAATTAAGGTATTATTTGTAATATTTTTATATTAAATGTCCTAATAATAATAATACACCAAAGGGGTCTTGAAATATCTTTTCTAACATCAATCTTTGCAGGTTAGACCAAGTTTTTGACAAAAGTTTTTGCAAGATTCAAGGATTTGGAGGATAAAAATTGACGGAGGTAAAATATGACCACTCTTCTTGATTTTGGATGCTTATGTGGCTTTCATTTATGTTAATTTTATCATTATTTTCCTTCTTTAGAAATATTTTATGAACCTTTGTAGTATTTTGGATTAATTACATATATCATTTGCATAACATCCTAGAGTTACCCAAAATTTGAACTAGATCTCACTCTAAAACTAGAGACCCTCTTGTATTATAAAAAACCCATCACAAAACTAGAGTTGATAAAGGGAGACATAAGAATTCCAAATACCACCTTACCTATCCATTAAACTAACATCCACACCCTCTTCTCTACTTCTAACCATTCATGGCATGGCTAAGACGATCCTTAGTAAATGTGCCCAATCCTATGCATGAATTTCCTAAGAACCATAAAAAAATACCTCCCCCTCTTCAATCCATCTAGAGCTATAACCACTGAATAACATATCAAGTCATTCAAGGTAGATCTCAGGATTTTTAATGTCATCCACAAAGATGTATCTTGTATAATCTTAAAGTTTACATTTAGGTAAGCACCCTATGACTGATTCTTTAATTTATAATAGGATTTCATCATAGGGTGGGACCCATTTAATGTTAGTAAATGTGCCTAATCCTATACATGATTTTCCTAGGAACCCTAAAAAGTACCTCCCCCTCTTCAATCCATTTAGAGGTATAACCACTAAATAACATATCAAGTCATTCAAGGTAGATCTCAAGATTTTTTAATGTCATCCACAAAGATGTATCCTATAGAATCTTACCATTTACATTTAGGGAAGCACCCTATGATTGATTCCTTAATTTATAATAGTATTTCATCATAGGGTGGGATCCATTTAATGATACCTTCACTACATAATTTAGAAGGGTCATTAGTCCTAAGATCATTTACCAGTAGTTCACTATAATGAAGTGAGACTTGAGTGATACCATAATAACTTTTAATGTTAAGTGTTAGAATATATATATCCTTACCAAAACTCCATATCACCTTATAAATGACCTATAACTAAAAATTTATAAATAAAATTTAGACTTAATGATTGCTATCTTTCTATTTAAAGATATAAATTCCAATACATTACCATTTGAATATGCGTAGGTCATACACTTTAATGATCAGATACATATGTAAGGACAACTTGCCTTTATTATCTAGAACATCAACCCAACCTGACCTGCTTTGAACCTAATTCCAAAATCAAATTAGAATATGCCTGCATTAAATCAAATACTTGGACTAAATTAATTACCATTGATCCATGAAAATCCTACTCAAAAACAAGTATTATTCAATAATTCTAATGTTGGGGCTCATTCCCAAAACAATATTCAAGCCTTGGTCATAGTTAACAACTCGAATATCCAAATTGTTGTCTAGAACCAAAACTAGAATGTTAAGCCTAGCTCTTCAAAAGGATACCAAGAATAAATTCATAGAATGGTCCAAAAACTAGGTAGTGACTTTATGAATTTTCAAAGGCAAATGGGAAACACAAGGGAATTTTCTTATATAAATTACAAATTTCAAGAGGATAAAAAAAATTTCAACTAGTCTAATATTAACAACAACAATAATGATCCCCCATCCAATAAGATCCCTGACATAGATATTTATGAATTATCCTTATGCAATTGTTTTAGGGTACATAACATGACCTAACACATAGAGATTGAATTTATATAATTTCTCAATGACTTTGAAATGTTCTGAGGTGAGATCAAAAGTTATGACATTGTCATGGAGAATCAAGGCATTACTAGCAACTCCAAAAATATAAGAATAGATGATAGTGGATCTAAAAATACCGACATGGTCCTTATTATTTAAACTTACAAGTTTATAGACCATGAGGAGAATGATCTTGAGAAAAACATAGATGAGATCTACACTTTTTCAATAGTACCAAAAAGGCAATTATGCCTTAAGGAACATAACTCAAAAAGAACTTGTGATAGCTTCCACACTACCCAAAAAAGTTGACACACCCCCATATTATAGTACCATTAATGATCCCCCACCCCCAAAGGGAAATGATACCAAACCAACTATGTAATTTTATACAACTAGATCCAAATGTGGTTACAACATTATGGAAGATATGCTAGAGATCAAATTTAATATTACTTTGTATGAACCTTCTCAAATCATTGAGCAACATGATTAACAATTGAAATCATTAACTAATAAATTAGATAAAGGTAAATCCAAATATATGAATAGGAACATAGTAATGTATAGTATTAAGGATGAGGTTCCTCCATTCCTTTTGACTGTTATAATTTTTGGAAAAAAATTGCATAATTGTCTACTTGATCATGGGGCATCTGCTAACATAATACCCACATGTATTTGTGAAAAGTTGGGACTAAGTCCAATATAATATAATAGATTTATTCTATATTTGGACAAGTCAAATGTTAAGGTGTTAGGAGAACTAATGAAATTTCATATGTAGTTGGCTCACGAACCCTGGATTCAATAGGCCATCGACCTTTAAGTCATAGAAATCCTAGAAGCATAGGGGATGTTATTGAGTAGAGAATAGACAAAATCCTTTAATGGATACATGTCAAAAAAATTACTCTCATATATGAATACCTTTGAGGGGTATACCCAATAAAATACAAATTGAGTGAGAGATAAGAATTGAGATTATGATAACTAAATATAATTCCAAGAATGAGAAGGTAAATTTTTAATCCAGAGACTTGGGCATCTATACTCTTGACATATTTGTTTCAAATGAAAGCAACCCAATGGGAAAGGATGAATTATTAAATATGATGAAATTAAATGGTATGAGAAATAAACAATGAACATGGGTAGGTATCATATTAATAAATATTGTAGGTGAAAAATATTTATCATCCCGGAGACTTCAATTTCCATACATTAATAATATTTTAGAGTATGAAGCCTTAATCCTATGACTTAAATTAAAAATCAAGAATAAGGTAAGGAAATTATTATTCCATGGTGATTTAGAGTTATTCATAAAATAAATATGTATCCAGTATCAATTTAATCTCTATTATTTGAAGAAATATAAATTTTGAGCAAGGGATTTGATTAAGAGTTTTGAAGCTTATATCATCCCCTTTGTACCTAGGGATCAAAATAAGTTGGTAGATGTGTTGTATATTTTAATAATAATTAATGAGAGGGTTTTAATTATTATTAAACAATTCTAAAATTTTACTTTATCATTAATGAACTTATAAAAAAAATATTGTGAAATTGCAACACATTAAGAGCCATGCACATGAGACAGAGTGTAACACATAGAATAATTATTTTAGTGGAAAGACTAAATGGGATTAAAACCCACTAAAATATGAAAATTGAATATATTTATATAATATAAACATAAATATTTAGTGAATCACCAACTTCACTTGGAGCACCAACCCCAACTAGCGAAGCACTCACTTGACTAGGCTTTAACAAGCACTTACAAGCAAGGAGGCACTAACCCCATATATGAGTTAACACTAAATAATAAAAAAGGATTGGATTGATAAAATTTATTAAATATTTTATATCAACCAATTTTTTATGACCATATCTTCACCTCTTCACAATCTTAACCTTCTCAATCTGCCTTCTAGACTCTTTCGATCAATTGGGTCTCTTCAAGATAGATTAGGTTATTTGACCTTGATAGTAATATATAGAATACCTATTATATTTCCATCATAGTTTGTATTCACATTTATTATGTAATAAAATACTTCATTTATCTCTTCAAACTTCTATATCTTATGCTTTAACTCATATATTCACTAATTAGTAAATTAAGCCTATTTCACCTTGCTCTTATACTAGGGTCTTCCTCGTACACCTCTTGGTCAAACATACACACTTTAACACTTAATTTTTAAATAAAATGTAATTTATTACATGAAAAAAAAAATAATCAAACATTAAAATATGTTTTTCATATCATTTAATACCTAAAACCCCTTTTAGGCTGTAAGGAGACCTAATTCAATTAGGCCTTCATTAGCACATGTTACCCCGTGAACTCCTAGGAAAACTCAAAAAATTATCACATGGTAGGAAAATATTAAATATAACTAAAATATATCCCTGATAATATCATATTATCTCCATGATAAATTTTAGCTCCAATCACCACTTGAAGCATGCCATTAGTAGTGTTCATTATTAGGCCTGTGTATACCAAAAAAGTCTATCTTGAACAACTAAAGCATAAACATAATTTAAAAAAAAAAATTGAAAAAATAACATATAAATAATATAAATTAATTTATGATAATAAACATGTGATTTATTCTTTACAATGGAGAACAAAAGGACACAAACCCTTCTCTAGAAGTATCCCACTCAGAACTGCCAATTAGCCTCAAAACATAATCATGAAAAATTAAACTTATAAAATTTTAAAGAACATAATAAAGGAATTAAAATTAATTAAAAATATCATAAATCATCATTATAATATACTTCAATAAAAAAATCATAATTTGTAAAGGCAATACAGGTCTTGTAGACAAATTTCATGACATCACTATACACAGACCTCATTGAGCTAGACAAGTCAACTTTAGAATAATTTGTTACTATATACAATGATCTACAAATATTTTATAAAAAAAATGTTTTAAAGGTATTTAAAAACTTATCCATGCACTTGGAATCATCACTAATTTATGATAACACATCTCTAATCAACTTCTCACTCTAACTAGGTTTCTCACTATTTGCATCATTAGGTATGTTAGTGACTAGTCAAATTATATGACTAGTTTATCACCCTTGAGGGATAAAACCTAATAATAAAACACCATGTACATCAATTAAAATTATCAAGATTCAATCTTCATCCATTTGTACATGTTGATTTTGTTAATTCTGATTAAAAATACAAATCTCTAAGAAATAAGGCCTTTCTTGTAGGGTCCACTCACTCAGATGACAAACCATTCACACATGGAGGTGCCTAGGAAAGTTTAATACATTATAAAATAGTTTTTATTATCATCGGATACCATTCTTGGCTATTTTTAACAAGATATTTCATATCAGGTCAATGTTAGGGATTTAGAGAGGGTTAACATTGTTTCTAGAGTTAAGAATTATCCATAAAGGACTACCCCTCATTTCCAAACTAATGCCTAGATATCTTAGATAATACCTTTCCTTATCTCTCCTAAACATCTTATGTTCCCATGTAGAGGTTACACATGATAATGAACACTTGAAAAACCTTCTCAGGTTGAAAACCCTTCATTCTATACACTCAAGAGACCTCAAAAAAAAATTCATAACTTTTATTGCAAACATTAACCTTGAACTTGGTGAAAACACCTATTAAATAATATCACATAATTTATAATTCTCACATGCTCATTATTATTTTTAAAACTGAATCTCATACCTCATTTGGCCACCATTTCTCTCATTATTCACTTAGTCCTTGACCTACAAACTACATTAGACCTTGAAACTAACCTTCAAGGATTTTTTCATTAACTCTTCCCCTAAAATAAATTATCACACAAATTATCACATGATCAAATAATTTAAAACATCCTTCATATTCCTTGACAATAGATCATTATTTCTCATTAGGCCAAGCAGGGTCTAGAGGTAGTCTAGTTACATATTGGGTCTATAGGTTCTAACCCTATAGGCTCACTATGATAATATCTTTATTGTTCAAATGCCTCATATACATGATTAAAAAACCTAATACAACCTTTTATGTCTCTATGTATCCATATCACTAGGACACCAAGATCATACCTTCTCACAAGATCTCCTCATGCAATGACTAGTGTCATGACTAGGCTTTTAAGGCTCTTAAAACTTGACAATTAAATTTGAAACACTTCCTGATACTCTTATACCTTTCTCAAATGTCCTAAATTATCGTCACTAAAATTTAATACCTCTCAATGATGATATCAAAAAGGAACATTCTTCAATGACCTCATGAACACCTTTCTTAAGAACCTTTCATATCAATGACAACATCAATGCCAAACTTTGACAGTAGAAATAATGCTCAATAATCTCCCCCTTTTTCATTTATGTAAAAACATACTTTAGAATTATTATTCTTCTCTCCCCATTCTTGTTTTTCTCCCCCTTTGACATAAATGACAAAGTGATGTTTGTAACTCCTTTGACCACACTCCTTTCAACCAAAATACTCAACACATAAGACTTATGAGGTTATGAGACATGAACCTATCTCCATGTATACACTATTAAAACAAATCACCTATTATTGGAGATAATGAGCATGATTATATCCCCCTATGTAATTTAGTTTTTCAATGATTGATAGAGGTAAAATTATACCCAATTCTTGTCTTAAGTATTCAAAACTTACATTTGGAAGTGGTTTGTTCAAGATGTATACAATCCAATCCTATGTAGAAACATATTCATGTTTGACACTTTATTCACTTACACACTCTCTTATAAAATGATACTTTATTGGAATGTGTTTGGTCATTGAGTGCATGGTATGGTTCTTGGAGATGGTTATAGCACTTGTATTGTCACAATAGATAGGGTTAGAACCATCACAATCTACATTGTATTATTTTAGGGTCTGTTTCATCCATATAACTTGAGTGAAATATGAATCTATTGAAATTTACATGGCCTCACATGTAGAAAATTCTATTGATGGTTGCTTCTTTCTTATCCATGAAACTATGCACCCATCTAGGAAGAAGCCTCCACTGGTACTCTTCCTATCATCTATAATTTTTTCCCAATATATATCTATGTAGGCTATCAAATTGAACTCCTTTCTTCTTGTATATCACTATCCCCTTGAGATACATGAGTATCCTTTTGACTACTTGTAATTGATTTTACTTTGGATACTCTTGAATCCTTCTTATAAGGCCTACTACTTACATGATCTCAGGTTTAAAGGTAGTGGTGTACAACAAAATTGTAATCATTTATAGATATAATGTCTAATTGACCTTTAAAGACTCATCTTCTTTGATAAACTTACACCTTGTGGTGATGGGTATACTAAATTTCTTAAAATCTTCCATCACAAACTTATTCAACATCTCTCTTATTTACTTTTCTTGTGAGATTAATATACCTTTTTCATATTGAGTAATTTGCAACCCAAGAAAGAATGATCATTATCCTAGCATGGACATTCTCAAATTCTATCTTCATCACATCTAAAAATTCCTTGGTCATGTTCTCATTATTTCCACTAAAGATGATGTCATCCAATATATAACTACTATCAACTGAAGGTCATCTTCCATCTTGATGTATAGATTACTATCTTCAACTCATCTATTGAATACTAGATATAGTATATACTTGTCTAACCTACCATTTCAATCTCTAGGAGATTGATTTAGACCATAGATAGACTTTTTCAATTGGAAAACATAGTCTTTATCATCTAATAGTGAGAACCCTTCAAGTTGTTGAATGTGTACTTTCTCTTCCAAATTATCATTTAAAAAGACAAATTTTACATCAATATGGTATACCTTTATTCCTTTGAATCTTGCATATTCTATAGATAATATGATGTCATCTAATCTTGGTACTAGTGTAAAGATCTCCTCAAAGTCTACCCCTTTAACTTGTGAATATCCCTTGCATACAAATTTAGCCTTATTCCTAGTGACTTCTCCATATTCATTCAATTTGTTTCTAAATACCCATTTTGTGCCAATGGCATTCTTGTCTTTAGGTCTAAAAACTATATCCCATGTCTCATTCTTCTCTATTTTTTCTAGCTCCTCATTCATATCACCTATCAAAAAATTTTATTTTCTTGATTATATAAGACTCTTAGGCTTAATATTGGATAATAGAGCAACATTTTCTTAATTTAGATTACTCACTAGTCTTATCCTTGTTTTCATACCTGCATTATTGTTACCAATGATTTGAGATTGAGGGAGGAAACTTTGAATCTATCTTGAGGGTCTATTTGATTCTTATCCCTATTATACTTCTTCTTATTCCTCATCAACCTCTATATTATCCTCATAATTATTAAAGTCTAGATTCTCTAAAGTGTTCTTTGAATTTGAGTGACATGTCCTTGTCTCATTAATCTTCACATTGGTCATTTCCACTATCTTTTTTATCCTCTTGTTATAACATATATAGGCTGATCTCATTGATGAGTATCCTAAGAATATGCCTTTATCAAATCTAGAATCAATCTTTCCCAAGTATTCATCATCTATTTTTTGATAAAACATTTTCTCTCAAATACTCTAAAGTGTTCGACATTGGTAGGTCTATCCTTCCATAATTCATAACGAGTCTTATTTCCATTAGTCCTTATATGTTCTCTATTAAAAATGTAGACAATGGTGCTCATTACCTCTCTCCAATTTACATCATCTAATGTAGACTCATTTAGCATAGTTGTATCCATCTATTAAACTATCATATTCTTCCTTTCCACTACACCATTATACTAAGGTGTCTTAGATGCTGAGAATTGTTTCCTTATTCCATGAAGCTCACACAATTCATCAAAATCATTAGAAAAAAACTCTCCTCCTCTGTTATATCTCAAGCACTTGATCTTCCCATTCTTCTCATTCTTAACAAGATCCTTGAGTGGATTTAACTTGCCAAGACCTTCTAATTTTTTTTCAAGAATGAAACCCAAGTCATTCTTATATAATCACCAATGAGTAACATGAATTAGATATCTCTTTAAATTCATTGAATTCATGTAGGCCAACATATATCAGTGTGTATTAACTCTAAGGGTCTTGTAGTATATCACTCATTGGATTTTAACCTTCTTCTACTTTTCTTACCATGTTAACATGCCTTATAAAGTATGTTTGTAGGTTTTGATGATATTACGCATGTTATTCAAAGATTTCTTAGTGATAATATTTACCAAACTATCAGAGTTTAGGTGACCTAGCCTATTGTGGCATATCCAATTTTCATCTATCTTTCTCATGAAGTATCTCCCCTTCTTGATCTCATTAAATACATATAGGTTTTTCTCAATCCTCTTGACATTATCAATTATCCTTCTTGATTTGGATATCCTTATCCCACACACTCTATCATAAAAGGTTGGTGTGTGTCCTTGATCTCACATTTTACTTGCACTAAATAGGTTATGTTTTAAACCTTCCACATAAAACACATTTTGTGTCTTTGTCTTTCAATTGTAAAAACTTAAGACACCCCTACCAAATATATCAGCAATGGTGTTGTCTCCAAACCTCACTATTTTTGCAATAATATTTTTTAATGAGATGAACTTTTTTCTATCTCCTATCATGTGGATTGATCAAAAACTAACTATACACCATTTCATGACCTCATCTTGAATGCAAAATGTGGTTTGATCTAGCATATAATCCTCTTTGGTCTTCTATTCCTCCTTGGAAAATAGTCCATCTTACCTCTTAATCTCAATATGATTCAACCTAACTTGATTTGGATTATATAACAATGTTTGATCCTTATTATTAATTATAGAATCTTCATATGTCTTGTTTAATCTTGTGGGACTTCTAATTTTATTAGATCAAAATAATGCAATGTGTCCTATATTATGATAGATATAGGAAATAACCTTTATGTACTTACGATGGTTCCATGATGAGTTATATTTTATTGAATTGGAATGCCTAATTGGTATTTTCATGTTGTTACTCTTGAATTTTTATGAATTCTCACTCTCTATCTCAAACTTGATCATTTTGTCTATGAGTTGATCATTCTCAACCTTCAAGGAATCTAACTCTATCTTCAACTAGTCATACTCAGCTTACTTTGACTTAAACATTATGTTGACCCATTCTAGCTCATGTCTAAGATCCTTGATAGTGCTATTTCAATGTTTCATACCATCAAGGTAACTTATTATCTCAAAATCAAGTTCTACTTTAGCTTCTCCTTCTTAACTATCATATTAGACTTCATCATACATCTTATCTTCTTCCTATTGATCACAAGACATTATTGTGCTTCTTAGGATCTCCTTCAAGCTCTTAGAATTGACTTAAAATACCAAGCCCTAATACCAATTATTATAATCATAATAAAATATAGTTAGGGTGAATCAGTCTTCAAAACTTTTACAACATTACTTTATCATTCATGATCTTATCAAAACAATATAGTTAAGTAGAAACACATTAAGAGACATGAGCATGAAACTAGAGGATAACACATAAAACACTAATTTGAGTGGGAAACCCTCAATGGGAAGAAAACCCATTGACATATGAAAATGGAATACAAACCTATAAAATAAAAATCAATATTTAGTGAAGCACAAACTTCACTTGGAGTACCAACCCCAACTAGCCAAGCACGCACTTGACTAGGATTTAGTAAACACCTATTTCCAAAGACGTACCAAAACCTTATATTAATCATCACCAACTCATACACCTAGTTTTTTTTATCACCTTAAGGAAATATTATTTCTCAACTAATTGATGATGACCACCTATTCAACTCTTCACACTCTTAGCCTTCTCAAACTACCTTCTAGACTCCTTCACTCAATTATGTCTCTTCAAGACATATTAGGCCATTTTACCTTGATATTCATATACAATACCCTTATTATATATTCATGATAATTTCTCTACAACCTAATTATGTTATATATTACCTCCTTTTATCTCTTAAAAGTGATATATCTTCTGATTTAACTAATACATTCACTAACTAGAAAATTAGGCCTAGTTGGCCTTGTTCTTATATTAGGATCTTATTCATACACCTCTTGGTCAGACATACACACTTTCACACTTATATTTTCAATAAAAAAGGCCTTATTACATGATAAAAACATGAATTGAACATTACAATAGTTCAATCATAGCATATAAGACTAAAAACCCCTTTTAGGCCTTAAGGAGACCTAATTCAATTAGGCCTTCATTAGCACACATTACCCTTTGAAATCCTTAGAACACTCTAAAACTTATCACATGGATGGAACATACCATATATCACTCAAATATAACCCTAATATTCTCATATTATATCCATGACACCATTTATCTCCAATTAACACTTGAAGCTATTGGCCATATAATTGTCATTGATGTTAAAAGGGACATTATGGATGCCATTGATATCAGAGGATTGAGTAGGATTGATGGAGAGAACCACATGTTTTATAACTACATAGTGTAAAGTTGTCATTTTTTATAGAGATAATTTTTAGATCATTTGAAGAGAAATTATTAGAAGATATGTTTTGGGTTTTTCAAGTTCATCTTAAATATATGGTCTATAAGTTTAGATGAAGAGAAATGAGTTTAAAAATGATTTATCATTGTTCTTGAACATTACAAGGTTTCCAAATTAAACCCTAAGGGTTTAAGCCATGTTATTCACAAGAATGTTTTATTTTTATGTTGAGTGGCTATATATAAGAACTAATTACTTAAGCTATAACTTAAGTCTTCTTTATCATTGTGCAACCATCCCCTTCGACCTAATAATTACCAACTCGAGTAATGTTATAAGACTATATTTACTAAGTCTTTGACATAAGATTTGTCTGAAATTGATTAGTAATTAGCACTTTATCATATGTTGAAGATGTAATTAAGTATAGTTAAGTTAATTTATCAAAGGTATCTCTGAGAAAATGTGCTAGTGACAAGTGTCACAATCATGGAGCTTGTATAGTAAATATACAGAGTGGTTTAAAGTCAAATAGTCAAGGTTTAATGTGAGGATTCCAAGTGTCTCAATATAAGGAACTAACAAAAAAGGTGTTTAAGGTATATGAGGATACCATATATCTCACTAGTGGGAACTACAGTAAAGGTGCAAAAGGCATGTGAGGAGGCCAAGTGTCATATTCATGAGAGTTTGTGAGAGATAGAGTTTGAGCTTGTCAAAATATCGAAAGTGAGCCTATGATTATGTAATGAGGATATAATGGAGCAAGTAAAATCAATGGGATCAAGTGCTTGATGTTTAAATTAGATAAAGGTAAAGTTCATACAACTTTAAATAGCTAACAACATGCAGGAGCTCAAATCGAAAGATCTAATGGATGTATTTTAATGTTGGAACATTAAAGATCAGAAGCATATAAGGATCTAGTGGAACACATGAGCTTGTCAAAACTTGATCTAATAGACACATTTTAAAGTTGAGAAAATTGAATGAGGATCATCAGATGATGTTGTAAAACTTAAGATCAATGGTCATTATTCAAAGGTCTATTCATCACAATGATCAAGTGAAAGAACATGTAGGTAAGATGTAAAATATGACATACATAATGAAATATATTATGATGATTGATCAAATTTGTGTAATATTTCATGTGAATAAAAACCAAAGTGAAATATATGCTAAAAATAATAATGAGATCAAGAATAATTATGGTGGAGCATGAATTCAAGATGCGTGAAACTTGTTGTTCAATAAATATGAACTAAGTCTAGAACTGGATTGATGTGTTAGTAAACAAGATTAAACATAGAGAAGATGTAGAAACCTAGATCAAATGATTATATATATGTCATCTATGATACAAGAAAATGTTCACGAATAAAGTCAAATTCGAGAGAAATGGAGAGGCAAAAAGGAAGAGGTAGTTAAAGTGCTTGAATTGTGTGAAATAGAAAATATATAAAAACAAAGGGAGTGGGGTAGAGTGTAAGAGAAGAGAGAGATGAAGAGTAGAGTTTGAGCAGTTACAAAATAGAGTTGTAAGAAATAACTAGATTTGGATTCATTTATGAATCAATATTATAATATGGATTTATAGATCCATAAATCTAATTGGTAAATCCCATCAAAAGAGCTGAGTTGGTGCTCAATTAGAGATTTGGTGATTCCTTACAGTAGGTGCTCTTAAACTAGAGAATTGGTATCTCCTTAGGGTTAGTGCCCTTAACCATTGTAACTAGTTAGGTTCTTAATTGTGAGGCTATATTAGAATAGTAGATCATAGAATCTATTCTCATGGTGGTTTTATCCATATTAGGTTTTCCATTATATATCTACTATTATGCATATTTTTGTGTATGTGATCTTCGTATGTTTTTTTAGTCTGCATTAAATTTTCTAAAAAGCATTAAGTTAGTTAATCTACTAATTCATTAACCTCTTAGTATAAGTTGTGTTCCACTAGTTAGTATCAGAGCCCTAATTCCTTAGAATATCTTAATCAAATCAGGTAGATCTTGGAATGTGAACAAAATGGATAGTTAATAAGGCTCTTCCACAAATAAAGAACCTCTCTTTGATGGATAAATCTATGAATTTTATAAAAATATAATGGAATCATATTTATCTTCATTAGGGTTTGATGTATGGATGTATGTTACAAATTATACTAACATACAACCCCTTCTATAAACTATAGTAATCAAGCTATAGATAAGGCATATGAGAGCAATACTAAGGTAAATAATGATATTCTATGTATATTGTCTAATTCAAAGTTTGTCAAAGTGATGCATTGTTAAAATTCATAAGATATCTTTAAAAAATTAAAGTTCATCTATGAAAGTGATGAAAAGTTAAAGCAAGTCAAGATATAAACATTCAAATGAATGTTTTAAATCCTTAAAATTAATGAAGATAAAATTACAAAATACCTCCTTAGAGTTGATGAAATAGTCAATGCAATTAGAGACCTTTGAGAAGAAATGACAGATCTAGTCATTATTAAAAAGGTCCTATGATCTCTTCCATGAAGTTATGACTTGAAAATATTTTCAATAGAGGAACCAAGAGATCTGGATAAACTCAATATGATGAGTTACTTGGAACATTCATAGCCTATGAGATGAGAATGGGAGAAACATATACCTTCAAAAGAGAAGATGCATTCAAAGTATCTAAACTAGTAAAGGCAAAAGTACCTACATCTGGATCTAAGGAAATTGAAGAAGAAGAAGTCGACTTTGTTAGAATATTAAGAAGAGTGTTTGGAAAGTACAAAAGTAAGTTACCCTTTGAATGCTTTAACTATGGTAAATTAGGACATTTTACTACTAAACACCCTTATAATAAAAATGAAAAATCTAAGCAAGAAGAGGATAGTAAAAAGGTAAAACCCCACTACTCCAATAAGAATAACTTATTTAAAAGTAATAAGGGTCTATATACAAGAGAATATAGTAGTTCATTTGATGATTGTGACATTTCTAATGATGACCATGATTGTGCTTTTATGGCTAAGGAAAAGGAAGTCCTATTCATGACATTAGGATCAGCTTCTATGGTTCGAGAAGAAGTTGAATAATCAAATAAATAAGAGGAAGGAGAATTTGATCGAGAGTGTGAACTCATCTATACTCTAGAATAAATTCATAAGATAAGAAAAGAGAAATCAAAATAGAAGACTGGATAAAAAGAAATTGAAAAACTATCCAAAAGTCTACAAAAACCTGATCAGATGGTGGTTATCCTAAAGACACAAGTTTACAAGGTTAAAATAATAGAATATGTCATAAAATTGAACTAAATATAAATTTTATGAGTGCATGAAGTTATAAGTAGAAATAGTGGCTTTGAGAAAATAACTTGAGAAAGCTAAAGAATAATTAGATAAAGATCTAAAGCTAAAAAGAAGTTTAGTAATTCTTGATGAGTTCATCAAATCTCAAAATCCATCAAAAGAAATATTTGGTATTGGTTATTAAAAAGGGGAAAATCCCATAACTAGTACATCTACTAACCTATATGAAAAATTCAATGCAGAATGGGAATTAGGAGTAAAGAAAAATAAAGCCTGTAAGAATACAAAGATAAATACAAGCATAAATGATGTAAATAAAGTTGAAGGAAAAAATAACCATGAAGAAAGGAAGAAGAGGAATGATAAAATATATGCAAACTAATAGAATATGTAGAACACAAAGTTAGATGATGCAGATGGTTACACAAGAGTGAGAGACTTGAATAAGCCAGAGTTTAGAAGAGATCCTCATTCTACACAAAGAAATGCTTCAACTTTATATGGTTATTTTTATACATGTAATTATTTTAGTCATAGGGATAATAATTACATAGTTTTACCTAAAAGGAGAGAAAACTTTGTAAGAATAAATTCATTTGTACCCTTACTAGATATAAATGTAATATGATATAATTGCAATAATTTTGGTCACATACATAAACAATGTAGAAAAATATTTTTAAGACTAAAAATACAAAATAAAATCATGCCTCTTGGTGTGAATAAGATTTATAAGTCTCTAAAAAATGATAAAATAATCCAAATAATAAACCAAAGATGTGTGTAAAATGAAAGATCAAGCTATATTGCTCAAACTATACTCCATGAAAAGGAGAAAAATTTGTGGGTAATAGATAGTGGTTTCTCAAAACACATGAATGGTGAAAAGAGTAAGTTCATCAAACTAAGAAAATATAAGGAAGGATCTATCAGTTTGGGAGATAATACTAGAGTAAATATCTATGGTAAAGGAACCTTGAACATAGATGGAAAATTACCTACACATGATGTCCTTTATGTTGAAGGATTGAAGCACAATATGCTAAGTGTGAGCCCAATGTTTGATAATGGATATAAGGTCATATTTAATGTATAAATTTTTGAGATATGGAGATCTAGAAGAATATTTTTATAAGGGAAAAAAATTGAAATTAATATCTTTAATCTTAGTGAAGTGAATGGTAATAGTTGCTTGATAGGAAATATTGACAAGAGTTGGTTATGGAATATAAGAATGGGTCATGTTAACTTAGATAAACTAGTCAAAGTGAGCTCAAATAACTATGTTAGATACATGCCTAAGATAACTAGACCTATAAACACTACTTTTAAGGAATGCCAAAAAGGCAATCAAACAAGGGTCATATTTTAAACAACGAAGTATGCAACTACAAAGCCTTTACAATTAGTTCATAATAATATTTGTGGTCCTACTAATACAAGAGTATCTAGAAGAGAGAGATAATTCATGTTATTTGTATATGGTTACTCATAAATGACATGGGAAACCTTTTTGAAGGATAACTCTAAAGCATTTGAAAGATTCAAGATCTTTAGGGCCATGGTAGAGAATGAGATTAGATGAAAAATCAAATGATTAAGATCTGATAAAGGTGGATAATTCACCTCAAATGAGTTCATACATTATTTTGGGAAGCATGGAATCAAAAGGCATTACTCTACATCAAGGACTCCACAACAAAATGGGGTTGTTGAAAAAAAAGATAGGACAATTAAGGAGATGGATAAAATAATATTAAAATATGCCAAGTTACTTGATGGATACTCGAGAAAAGTAATCCAAACAATAATATATATATTGAATAGAGTTTAATTTAGGGTAAATAGTGATAAATCTCCCTATGAAATTTGCTATGGAAAACCTACCTCTATTAAGTATTTTAGAGTGTTTTGTAGAAAATGCTACATTAGGAGAAAAGATGACAAATTAGGAACCTTTGAATCAAGATGTGATGAAAGAATATTTCTTGGTTATTCCACCCAAAGAAAAGTCTACATATGTTACAAGGAAAGGATACACAAGATTATTGATATTATCAATGTCAAGGTTGAATAAGGCTTAAAACATGTTAAAATTGACAGAAAAATTTGTAATGAATAATTAAATTATGAAGAGGAAGAAACAAATGAAGGGCATGAGGAAGTCAATAAAAATACACCTACAATATTTGTTTAAAATGATCATCCTATGGAATATATCATTAGAAATAACTGTGAAGGAGATCAAATAAGGAGAAGATTTTCAATGAATAGGAAATAAGTAAGTTTTGATCTAATGTCTAAAATTGAACCTAAGACCTATATTGAAGATATCAAAGATTAAAATTGGCTAAAATCCATGGAATAAGAATTGATCCAAATGAAAAAGAAAAAAAATATGGCCATTAGTTCCAAGACCTTCAAAAAAAATGTAATAGGTACAAAATGGGTCTTTATAAATAAGCTCAATGAGGATGGAATTGTTATAATTAATAAGGCAATATTAGTGTGCCAAGGATATGCATAAGTTGAGGGCATAGATTTTGAGGAAACATTTTCTCTAGTTACCAGATTAGAAGTTATAAGAATGTTTCTAGAATTTTTTGTTTACAAAAAATTTAAAGTCTATCTAATGGATGTTAAGTCCACTTTATTAAATTAGAACCTAGAAGAGGAAGTCTGCATAGGACAACATAAAGGTTTCTAGTTGTTAGAGGAAGAATATTATGTGTGCAACCTAAATAAATCTATGTATTCAATATTAGACCAATACCTTTAATAAAAAAATTTTAATAAAGGATGTGAAGATAATGATCTGTACTTTAAATCAAAAGGTGATCATATGTTGATTGTTATTGTTTATATAAATGATATAATTTTTAGTAACAAGAATAATATAATGTTCAAAAAAAATTCTACTTAGATGCAAAATGAGTTTGAGATGTCTAGGTGTGGAGAACTTTCTTTATTCCTAGTTATATAGATAGCACAAAATGATGAAGGTATATTTATATCCCAAACTAGGTATGTTATGGAAATGCTCAACAAGTTTGTGATGGAAGAAAACAAACCAATAACAACTTCGATGATTACTAGTTGTAAGCTGGGAAAAGAGGATGAGTCCCTTGATGTAACTCATACTATATATAGATCAATGATAGGTAGCTTATTATACCTAGCTTCATCAAGAGATGATATCATGCAAGTAGTATTCATGGTTGCAAGATTTAAAGATGCTCTTAAAGAATCACATGTCAATGCAATGAAAAGAATCTTTGGATATATTAAGAGCACAATTGACTATGGCATATGGTATCCCAAAGATGAATATTTCACTTTGACAACATATATATATATTGATTGGGTAGGAAGTGTGGATGATAGAAGAAGCACTAGTGGTGGATTAGTTTTCATTGGAAATAGAATTTTTGCATGCCTAAGAAAAAGAAAGAGTTAGTTACTCTTTCTATAGTATAAATAGAGTATTTGGTAGTAGTGGCATGTTGAACTCAAGTCTTGTGGATTAAGCAAACACTCAAATACATCAATTTCAAATACAAATCACCTATTTCTATTCTTTATGACAATTCAAGTAATATTAAAATATCAAATAAAGTAGTGATGCATTATAAAACTAAGAACATATCAATCAAGTATCACTTCTTAAGAGAAAAGGTTGAAAATCACGAGGTCACAATGGAGTATGTGCCAATTCAAGAACATGTTTTAGACATATTCACCAAACCTCTTCCCAAGGAAAAATTTGAGTATCTCAGATTGAAGTTGGGAGTGGTGGATCTTACATCACATCACTAGATCCTAATGATAGGGCATGAGTCTAGGTGGAGTATCATAGAAGTATTGTTAATCCCTAGAAGAAGAGAGAAAAGGCAACTCAAGTATGTATAGTTTTACAAATTTATAATGAGTTGATGGTTGCAGATTCTTGGACAAATTCCTTTATCTGATAAAGCGGAGTAAAATTCGGACAAACATTGAGAAAGAGGGAGTCCCTTTGCCATTGATGTCAAAGGGGGAGAAAAGTTTAAAATGCTCTCTATAAAAGTCTAAAAGAGTAGAGCATGTGTCCAAGTTATATTTAGTCAAATGTTATATTGACTAAGTGAGAGCAAGTTTGGTATGAATAGTTTTAGCTCAAGTTCATCAAAATCCAATGCAAGCAATGCCAGAGAAGGAGAAATATATTATAAGATCAAGGCATTTACTTTGTCATCAATGCCAAAGGGGGAGATTGTTGGCCATATGATTGTCATTGATGTCAAAAGCAACATTAAAGATGTCATAGATATCAGAGGATTAGGTAGGATTGATGGAGATAAGAGCATGTTTTACAATTACATAGTGTAGAGTTGTCATGTTTTATAGAGAACATTTATGGACCACTTAAATATAAATCAATAAAATATCTATTATGGGTTTTTCAATAGAATCTTAACTATATGTTCCATAGGTTCAGATGAAGAGAAATGAGTTTATAAATGATTTATCTTTAGTTTTAGACATTATAGGGAAATAGTTAAATCCTAAGTGTTTAAGCCATGGTATTCATAGGCATGTTCTATTTTTATGTTAACTAGCTATATATGATAATGGGTTACTTAAGTTATAACCTAAGTCTTCCTCGTCATTGTGAAACTAGCCACTTCAACCTACCAATTATTGATTCAAGAAATGTTCTAATATTTTATACTTCCTAAGTCCTCAATTTAAGATATATCCCAGCTCAATCAATGATTATCACTTAACTATATTTTTAAGATACAAGGAAGTGTAATAAAGTCAATTTGTCAAAGTCACCTCTGATTAAATGTGCTACTAACAAGTGTCACAATCATGGAGCTTCCATAGTAAATCTACAAAGTGGTTTAAAGTAAAATAGTCAAGGATTAACATGAGGATTATAAATGTATCAATAGTGGGAATTAATAGCAAAGGTAAATAAAGCATGTGAGAATGCAAAGTGTCTTAATAGCTAGAATTGACAGAAAAGGTGCAAAATGTATGTGAGGATGTCAAGTGTCACATTCATGGGATCTTGTCAGAGATAAATTAGATCTTATAAAAATATCAAAGGATGAGTGTGTGATCATGTAATGAATATATAATAGATCAAATGAGATCAATGGGATCAAGTGATCGATGTTTAACATTAGATAGAGTTAAATTTCATGCACCTTTGAAGATGTAATGGCATGAGAGAGCTTGGATCAAAATATCCAATGGATGTATTCTATAGATGGAACATTAAAGTTTGAAAGTGTATAAGGATCCAATGGAGTGCATGATACTATTAAAACTTGATCTAATTGATGCATTTTAAATTTGAGAAAATTAAATTAGGATCATCAAGTCATGGTTTGAAACTTAATATCAATGGTGAGCAATCGAAGGTTTGTTCGTCATAATGGTCAAGTGGAGGAACATGTAGATAAGCCATAAAATATGACATAGACAATTAAATAGATTGTGTTTATTGATCAAATTTTTGTAATATGTCATGTGCATTGAAACTAGAGCCCAATATATGCTAAAAATAGTAAGGAGAACAAGAACCATGGTAGTGGAACATGAATTTAAGATGTGGGAAACTTGCTATTCAAGAAATATTAATTGAGTCTAGAACTGGTGTGACGCATTAGTAAACAAGTATGAACACATATAATATGTGGAAACCTATATTAGATGCTTATATATATGTAATCTATGATATGGGAAAATGCTGCTAAATAGAGGTAAAATTGAGAGAAAGAGAGATGTATAAAGGAAGAGGTACTTGAAGAGGTTAAATTATGTAAAATAGAAAATATAGAGACACAAAGGAAGAGGGGAAGAGATGAAGAGAAGAGAGAGATGAAGAGTATATTTTGAGTATTTAGATAATATAATTTTAATAAATAACTAGATTTTGATTCATTTATGAAATAATATTGTAATCTAGAGTTGTAGCTCCATCAATCTGATTGGTAGGTACGATTAGAAGAGCTAAGTTAGTGCTCAGTTAGGGAGTTGGTGCTTCCTTAGAGTAAGTGATCTTAAACTATGGGATTGGTGTCTCCTTAGCGTCACTGCATTTAAACATTGTAACTAGTTAGGTTCTTGATTGTGAGGCTGGATTAGAAATATATATTATAACATCTATTCTCATGGTGGTTTTTCCCCATATTGGATTTTTCAAGGAATATATAGTGTTATGTATATTTGTGTGTATGTGATCTCTACATATATTTTGAGTCCACATTAAAAAATTTAAAAATTAATAATTTAGTCAATCTACTGATTCACTCCTCCTCTTAGTAGATAGTTGTGTTTCAATAAAAGGACATCATTAGTATTGTTTATAATTATGCTTGGGCATACCCAAAGAGTTTTTATTAAACAACTAAAACATAAACACAATTTTTCAAAACAAAAATGGAAAAAAATAACATATAAATAATCTAAATGACCTCATTTTCATAACCATGTTGCTTATTGCTCATAAACTAGAGCAAAAGAACACAAACCCTTCTTTGGAAGTAGTCCACTCAGAACTACCTACTAGCCTCAAAACATAGTCATGGAAAACTTGAACTTGTGACATTTTAAAGAACATAATCAATTTCTTGAAACTCATGAAAAATATCTTAAAAAATCCCCATAACATCCTCCAATAAAAATATCATAATATTTAATGGTAATATTAGTCTTGCAGACCAATCTCATGATCTCACTATACACAGACCTTACTGAGATAGATCGTTCAACTTTAGAGAAACTATTTTCTATATATAATGATATTAAAATATTATATCCAAAATGAAAATTTATTAAATTTATTGAAACTTTTTTAATGCACTTGGATTCATCCCTAATCCATGATAACATATCCCTAGTCAATTTCTCACTTCTACCTAGGTTTCTTGCTATTTAAATCATTAGGACTATTAGCAATTAGTCAAATTGTATGATTGGTTTAACAACCATGAGGGATAAAATGTAATTATAAAATTCCATGTACATTAAATAAAATTTTAAAGCTTCAATATTCATCCATTTTTCAACTTTGATTTGGTCAATTCTTATTGCTATAATAAACCTCTAAGAAATAATGCCTTTCTTATTGGATCCAATCACTCACTTGACAAACCAATCACACCTAGAGGTGCCTTGGATAGTTGGATACATGATAAAATAGTTTTTATAGTCATTTGACACCAATTTCAGCTATTTTGAAAAATATATTTCACATTAGGTCAGTGTTAGGGTTTTAGAGAAGGTTAACACTATTTATGGTGTTAAAGATTGTTCATAGAGAATTGCCCTTCATTTCTAAAAATAATTCCTAGAGATATTATCCAGGATCCTTCCATATCTACGTTAAATATCTAAAGTTCCCATGTAAATGTTACATGTGCCAAAGAACACTTCAAAAACCTTTTCGGGTTGAGAACCCTTCATTATGTGCACTCAAGAGACCTCAAAACCACTTTTCATGCCTTTTATTGCAAAACTTAACTTCAAAATTGGTAAATTAACCTATTATAATATAAAAAACTATTGAAAATTCTCACATGATCATTCTTATCTTGAAAACTAAATCTCATACATCATTTGGTCACCATTTCTCTCTTTGCTTGATTAGTCCTTGACTTGCAAACTAAATTAGGCCTTAAAATTTACCATTAAGCCTATTTTCATAAACTTTCCACCTCAATTAAATCATACCATAACATATCAAATTATAAAGCAATGTAAATCATAATTATTATACCTTGACAACATATCATGATGCCTCATTAGGCAAAATAGGGTCTATAGGTGGTCTAGTTGCATACTAGGTCTATAGGTCCTACCCCTATAGGCTCACTCTGATACTCTCATGAGTGATCTAATTCCTCATATTCATGATCAAAAAACCTCATATATCCTATTATTCCTCTCTTCATCCATCTCATAATACCACCAATTTCATACCTTCTCAAAAGGTATCTTTATGCAATGACCAGTGTCATGACTAGGCTTCTCAATCTCTTGAAACTTGAAAACTGACCTTGAAACACTTTTGATGATCCTATAACTTTATCACATGTATTAAATTATCCTTTTAAAGTATCATACTTATCAATGATGCTATCAAATAATAACATTCTTCAATGACCTCATGAACACCTTTCTTAATAACCTTTGACATCAATGACAACATCAATGCCAAACCTCATCAACAAGAACAATGATAAACATTAGATTCTATAATAAAATAATATATCCCCAAATGAGGCTATTTAATTATTTATTTTTTTAGTTGAAATGATATTATTTCCATTCATGTCAGACAATAATAATCACTTCTAGGTATTTGATGATGATAAATAAATCATCAATTTCATGACTAACTCAGGAGTCTTTGAGTCACACATAATTGATGAACATGAAGAATAATTTTCAAAGGAGATCAAATTTGATTATTATGGCATAATATAACTAAACAAGAATAGAATTCCTAAGGGCATGGTCTCTCTAGAAAGGATATTTGATCAATAAAAATTAACAAGTGATACCAAGGTGCCCAAAGTAAGTGGCAAAGATTACAAACAAATCAATTTGGGATCATTTAACAATCACATAAAAATCAAAATTAGGTTGGTATTTACCAAGGAAGAGTTGATTGAATCAACTAAAATATTTTCCAATTTCAAGGATGTCCTTGTATGGTCTTACGAAGATTTCAAAATCTTTAACACCTAGTTCATTAGTCACACAATTCCTTTATAAGAAGCATTCAAACCTTTTAGGCAAAGGAAAAGAATTATAAACCCTATTCTATATCCTCTCATTTATAAGTAAGTAAAGAAGTTATTAGATTTAATAATTCTCTTCCCAATCAGACACTCCACATGGGTTTCCAACTTGGTCCCAATCAGAAAGAAGAATGGTGAAATTAGACTATGCATAAACTTTCAAAACCTTAATTGACATTTAGAAAATGATAACTACCCATTTCCCACCCTATATGAGGTAATTTAAATAGTTAGTGAATCTCAAATTATGTCCTTTATGGAGGGATTTTCTTTTTACAACCAAGTGTTGGTAAATAAAGAATACCAAATGAACACTTCCTTCATGACCAAAATCAAAACTTCTACATATAGAAAAGATGCCCTTCAAACTCATCAATTCTAGGGCTAAATTTTAACATGCAATGGATCATGCATTCCAAGGACTAATTGGCATGCACATTTTCATTTGCATGGATGACGTAACTATTTTCTCTAAGAATGGGAATGATCACATGATGCACCTTCAATAAGTTCTTGATAAATGTAGGAGATTTAGCATCTCTCTAAACCCTAAGAAAATAATCTTTTGTGTAACTGAAGGTAATCTCTTGGGACATGTAATCATAAAATATGGTATGTTTATTGACCCTGACAAAATTAATACTATTTTTAAGGTTACTTTTCCCAACAGAAAAAAATTGTTAAAATCATTTTTTATTAAATTAACTTCATATGAAATTTCATTTTAGGTTTTGCCAAAAATTTTAGACCCCTTAATGCCATGTTGAAAAATGATGCAAATATTTATTGGACATCTGAGGACAAAAAACCTTTCCAAGACATTAAGGAAGCCATAATATAGGCACCTATATTAATTATCCCATATTTTTCTAAAGATTTATACCTTTATTCCTTGACTTTTAATCACATGATTGATACTATTTTAATGTAGAAAATAGTTGAAAAATATTATCCAATCACCTTCATGAGTAAAAAAATTAAGGATCTTATATTGAGATATCCAATCTTGGAAAAAACAAGCGTACACCTTGTTAAAGGTAGCAAAAAAGTTCAGACACTACATCCTTAGAATGATGCCATTAAACCTGAGCCTATTATTAAGCTTATGCTTAACTAGAACAAGTTATGGGAAATATGAGGGAAGTGGATGACTAAGTTATTGGAATAAAACATAAATATTAAGTTATCCAAGATGGTATGGGGTGAAGGTTTGATTCATTGAATCACTTTGACTAATCCTCATATCGATGTTTTATAGGTAGAAATAGACTAGGTCTCTAGTTGATATTTATGTAAAGACATTGTATATTACCTATTAAATGTCACTTGCCCCCTAAATTTAAAAAAAAAACAAAGGAGAAAACTCAGACTCAAAATTTTTCATTTCATGATTAAAATAAGAGTCTTCCATAGAAAAAATTGTGAAGGTATCTAATTTAGATGCATCTCCAAAAAGGAATCTATAGACATACTTAATACCTTCCATGAGAATTTGGGGAGAAAACACCCTTCAAGTATAATGAATACCCAAAAAATACTTAGATTAGGCTATTAATGACCCACAATATTAAAGGATGCACATGCTCATGCCCAAGCAGGTCATCAATATCAAGTATTTGACAACAAAGAAGTAAGGGCATCATTCCTTTATAACCAATGATAGAAACTAAGCCATTTTACCAATGGAGATTTGAATTCATTTAATTCATCAACCCCAACTCTTTTTCATGCCATAAATTCATGAGTATATCCATTAACTATTTCCCTAGGTAGACTGAAGCAATTTCCACTAAGAAATATAATGCAATTGATGTCATCAAATTCCTAGAGGAAATTATTACAACTGGATTTGGGACCCCCTTATCTTTGGTTTGTGATAATGGTCCAACTTTATAATATGCATAATTCATGGAGTGGGCATATGATAATAATATAATTATAAAA
Source organism: Torreya grandis (assembly GCA_037957365.1). Taxonomy (NCBI): domain Eukaryota; kingdom Viridiplantae; phylum Streptophyta; class Pinopsida; order Cupressales; family Taxaceae; genus Torreya; species Torreya grandis. Next base: position 1,118,197 of record JARHVA010002286.1, on the reverse strand, counting down.
TTTTCCTTGAATCATTATCGATAACAGAATCATGTTGAAAAATAGACAAACAAGAATCTGATGAATGCAATAAAAAATTGGTAGATAAAAAGCCAAAAAAGTTCTAGTCACTATTGAAATATTCTCTCTATGTATATTTAACTAGATATAAGAAATCCTTAAAGTCATATCCATTCTTAATAGTGTATGGACAGTAACTAGTATTTACCATCACATTGTAGATGCCCACTTATGAGTTCATGGCTAAATATATGGACAATGACAAAATAATTTAATTCAAGATATTGAATATCATCATGATGAAAGATGTTAGATATGAATCCATTAAGAGTTTTAGTAAACACAAAGATATAGTTAAAAGGTGGTTTGAAAAAAAAGGATAAAATTAAAACATTCTAAATAGTAGACTTGGTTTTACTAGAAGACAAATCCCACCATAAAAATGGCTAACATGACAAATTTATGCCCATTTGGATTGGGTCATATCAAATTATAGAGATACTAGGTAATAATGAATTTAGACTAAAAGATTTACAAATAAATAACCTAACTCAATAAGTGAATGAACATTACTTAAATAAAATCTTCTCAGCTGCCCCTTACACCCCCACCAAGGGACTGTGAGTTGGTCTAGTGTAGCAATAGGTAGGATTAGATAAATTTATTTTCTACTTTGATTTCTTGTTATGTGTTTTCTCTCACTTATTTTCTTTCCTTATATTATTTATTTTGTGTTGTATCTTATTTATAATCCCTATAGTCTAAGTCCTGATTTCCACTTACATTTGCTCCAAGTTTTGAAATCTAAATAATTAAAGTTTTGAACCACATGTACATCCTACCTAATAGTAGGTTGTATAAAAATGAGAAAATATACTATGTATTTATTTGGAAAATTAGAATAATCTAATTTTGAAGTTGTCATTTCATGGAGTCTATGATTTTATTTTGATTATAATCTAGTTATAACAAGCATGTGTTTGACTGAATCCAAGTCTTAAAATTCTGAAGGTCCATACATACTGGCACTTAATCTCACATCATAAGATTTATTGGGTAGAAATATATCATTTAAATTGATTGGTTCTTCAAAAAAAGTTCTAAAATCCCTTACAACATGGCCAATAGACTAGTTATCAACCTCTAAGGGTTTGTAATGTGTGTGTGTGTGCGTATCAAGTTGAAATAGATTTGATACTATAAGTTTCATTATTTTAAAGTTGATTTGGGTAACCTCCATCAGTAACATGGATGCTTGGATGGTAGTGGAGAGGGGCCTATAGTGGAGCCAAATATATCTCTATTGGTGATATTAATGTTTGGCTAGAATTAGATCAATGCCCAAGATATCCCCTTAAATGTTGAGCATAATTATATATGTAAAAGTGTTTAAATAGGACGCATGTTCAAAGCCATAAATATTTAAGTGTCGTATTCTAAAATCCAAATTCATATTGGTCAATTAATTTAAAGCACAAACATAGTATGAATGGTTTTGAGATTTTTGGGATTTCATCTATCAAGTAAATGGCTGTTAATTTTAGATAATAAATTATAATATTTGTTTCATATACCAATTAATGACTACTTTATGATTATATTATAAAAAATGATATATTAATTCTAACATATTATTATGTTTCTTGTAAAGGTCAACATTTGTTGAGATCAACATGCCCCATTTTCTAAAAATGGGGACCCTATGAAAAATTTGGTTCATTCATCCTAAGAAATACCTAAACATTGGCATCACATGACTAAAACCCCTTATTGTATGACCAAAAATATTTAAAATTATGTTATTATATGACAAATATTAACAAGGTAATTTATAATTAATTAATTAATAGGTACTTGTTAAATATTTCATTAATGTTTAGTCCATTAAATTTTCTAATGGTATGATTTATTTAAAAATTGGTCTTATGAGGCATTACATCAAAATACCAAGGTATGATCATTAAAATTGAATAAAAATTTATTAATTAATATTTGTGAATCAAGGTGTAATTTTATTTATGTCAAAATTTTTATTCAATACTATGATGTACCTTGATTTTATGTTTTAAACTATGGTCCAAGTCAGATTTCATTCTCAAAATTTACTATTTATACTTGTACCTTTTATTTTTATCTCATTATTTTATAATAATTTTCACTTTTCATTTGGAAAGAACCTGATGCTAGCTCAATCTCAATTAACATGTAACAGTGTCACATGCATTTGCCACTCAACCATATAATGTTATGTACTTTATCACATTATTTTTATCCTTTGACAAAGTTTATGACCTAGTGATCCAATCATAATTTTCTAATTGAAAGTCACTAATGGAATTTTAAGTTCATGAAGAATTTAAAAATTTTATGATATATGACACAATGAGAGATTTCCACTTGTCACTTGGTCATGACATTTATGCTTACAAAAGGGTTTGCACTCAATCAAAACACAACACATGGAATATATTCATGGCATTCCAAATCCTCAATTATTATCTAAAATTTTCATGAACTTGTGACCCAATCACATTGTGTCACTTGTCACTCATTTACAACATTTCAAGTTTGATGAATAATTACAAATGTTTGTTACCCTATTAACCCAATGGGAGCATGCCATGTGCTATCTAGTCATGGTCTTCCAAGGATCTTATTAATTTATAAAATACTTATTATATCATGACCTAATAAGATCTTGATACTTTTCACTTGGTCTCATCCTCTACACCACCGACAACCAAGGTTCAATGTTCAATTTCAATAATACTATAATTACATGACAAAATGACACTTGGCATTTAGTCATTCAATCTAGAATAACAAGATATGATGTGGAATCCACCCAATAACTAGAATTAAATTGATAAGGACACATTAACCACTATATCATTATAATAATATGAATAAATGAAATTGTGGATCTTAGCAAAGAGTAAACTATCAATAGATGCCACTTGACAAAGTGTCAGAATATTTGGCTCCACTGAAGGTTTCATATTACAAAGTTGTGTGACAAAATGAGCCAATGAGAGCTTACCAATTTGAAAACCAATAGAGGTCCCAACACCATGTGAAACCAAATATGAAAGGGTTTGAGCACACAATAGTTGGAAAAGGGTGAATCAATCAAATTATGACACTTGGTAGAGTGTTGTATAACCCACCTGGGGATTCAACATTCAAAATAGAAAGCTAAAGTGATTGAAATAGAGCTAAGTGTTGAGTACATGTCAAGTATGACACCTAAGTTTTGCATATCTATCCATGAAGCACAAATTTTAGGTGAAAATTAAATGTTGATGGGGTTCATTTTGGCATTTGTACAGCCAAGCCACTTCACTGAAAAAGTCTAGTCTATGATGATGGGACAAATTCACAAAGCAAAGGTAGTTATTGGTTTATTTCTCAAAGTGAATTTAAAAGATATTATAAAAAAACATAAGGGCCACCTGGGAATTAAATCAAAGTGAGTTAAATATACTTTCCATTTATGACACCTATCATTTAGTTATAATTTTAAATTTAGAGTTTAAATCTTACTATCCCAAAATAATAGGCTCATCATTTAATTATTATCTACCAAATAATTTCAAATAAGTCTAAAAGTTTTCTAAGGACTTATGTGCATTGTTTAACCATTAAAATTAATTTTCAATTTCATGAATCATAAAAATTTAAACCATGGCCAAAGCTGGAACTTCCATATCTAGCAAGCATGGACATGTTTCATTCTTCTACTCCTATGAAATAAACATCATATTTTGTGACACAAATTTCAATATTTTGTTGGGCATGTTTATTGATGTTATGTTTTCATTCATGTCAAAGAGATCATGAGATACTACTGAACTAATGACAAATAAGTTGTGTTTGATAGCTTGGTGAATATATGCCATAGTTGTAGGTCTATAAAGACAAAGAAAAAGTTGTGAGACATCCATAGATTTCTTGGTGAATCTCTAGTATGTAACTTGATCATTTGGAATGATAACATGCATCTTATAGCTTAATATAAGCAATAAAATCACTACATGTCATACAGAATGAAGGAACCAACAAGTATGGGCATTTATTTTTAGTACTTAGAAAGTCAACCAAGGTCAAAGAATTTCATTGAGATGTTGTCTATAGTGCTAAGAAGGTACCCTAAAAATTTGGACTCTTGAATTATTTTCTAAATCAAGTTATAAACCTTATATTTTTATCTTAAATAATGTGATGGGCTAGAGACCATCAAGTTTAACTACATTGAAGTCTGAGGTCACTAGTGAGTAGATCTAATAGTGAGAATTTATCATCCAGATTGTGATCTAATGGTGCATGTGAAATAAAAATGTCAAATCTCCCTAATATTAAACATGATAGTGAAAAAATTGTGTATATGATTAAGTTTATAGTAGATCAATGGTATGTGGGAATTTATACTGATAAATATCAATGGTATGAGTCGAGTCAATAGTCAAATGTGTAAAAGGCATGTAGAGTTGCCATGTAGCACAATCACAGAAGCTTGGATCTAAGATCAAAGATGAGAATTTTAGGGTAAAGATAAATATGCTTCCAAATATATAAATATTGTGTATTTGATCTAGCTACCAAGGGACATGAGATGAGATCAAAGTGATTTATGTTTAGTATCTAAATAGTGATTGTTGGAATTTAAATATTCAAATTTGTGAAGGAAAACTAGTGCTTAGTTTTTGAGCTATAAATTTTGACCTAGGAAGAATTTATTGATGTAGTAAAAATTAAATTTTTAGAGGAATTTAAGGCACATCTATAGAACCCAATTATAAGGTATGAATATTTATACAGTCAAACTTATGGAGCTTCAAATTTCAATATTTGTTCATTCATGGTGCTACTGTGTCTAAAATATTGTTCAAGAAATTATGATTTAGTATAAGGATGTTTTGGTGGAAAAAAATCAATTTAAGATGTATTAGATATTATACTGATAAATATCAATGGTATGGGTTGATTCAATAGTCAAATGTGTAAAAGGCATGTAGAGTTGCCATGTAGCACAATCATAGAATCTTGGATCTAAGATCAAAGATGAGAATTTTAGGGTAAAGATAAATATGCTTCCAAAGATATAAATATTGTGCATTTGATCTAGCTACAAAGGGACATGAGATGAGATCAAAGTGATTTAGGTTTAGTATCTGAATAGTGATTGTTAGAATTTAAATATTCAAATTTGTGAAGGAAAACAAGTGCTTAGTTTTTGATCTATAAATTTTGACCTAGGAATAATGTATTGATGTAGTAAAAAAAAAATTGACTTTAAGGCACATCTATATAACCCAATTATAAGGTATGAATATTTATACAGTCAAACTTATGGAGCTTCAAATTTGACTATTTGTTCATTCATGGTGCTACTGTGTCTAAAATATTGTTCAAGCAATTATGATTTAGTATAAGGATGTTTTGGTGGGAAAAAATCAATTTAAGATGTATTAGATATTATATGAAGTGGAACTATATAGTTTAAAGTGATCCTATGTTCTTAATGTGCTTGATGAGGTGTTAAATGGGTGAATAGGTCTCCATGAGACCTATAAGGACTACTAAGGCTTAATTGAAAGGTGTAGTTAATTAAGTATGAATTTTAGATGGTATGGGAAACCTTTGAGAATGTATTTAAGCTATGTATTAACATGTTATATGTCTTAAGGTTTAAGACAAGTCTTATGCCCAACGAAAAAGATATTATTCATGAAGACTCTATAAATACTAGAGACCAAGGAAATGGTTTCTAGATTTGGATGTGTGAATTGAGAGAGATAAATATAGAGATGAAGAAAATAAATTATAATGAGTATGATTATTGGATATACTAAAGTACGTAATAGATTGAGCATAAGCAAAGAAGATTGGAGATATCCAAAAGAGGATTTTTTGGTGCATTGCTTTTATGAACAAGTTTGAGGGTGTGTGATGAGTTGTTTGAGAGAGATATAAAGCTGAAGAAGAGTGAAATAAATATAAGTGTGTGATTAGGTATAAAATACATCATATCAAAGGGTTTATATCAAATCGAGGTAGTTGAATGGGTGATTAGTTTCCTAGGGTGTTGGTTCTTCCTTGTGGGATGTTGGGTGTTCTATGATCAGTTGGTGCTAGTCAAAATTTGGATCTTTTTATTATATGAATGTAGTCCATTTTTCATTTTCCAATGGGTTTTATTCCCCAAGAGGATTTCCCACATAGATCTTGTGTTATGTGTGTGATCTTGATTATCTTTCTTATTCATTATTGTAAATTATGTAAATGCTTCATGAATTATAAGGCTATTTGGTTAAGAGTTTCAAATGATTGGAATTGAAGTTTGGATTGTCTAGCATCACTTATTTATCCCCCCTCTCAATGATTGCACTTCTAATAATTGGTATCAGATCAAGACCTTCATTACAAGTTTAACCACTTAAAGGTGATCTATGGTATAATATGGAAAGTCAACATATGCATGATTTATCTACTAAGAAAACACCATTATTCAATGGGTCAAATTATGATTTATAGAGTACAAGCATGAGGACATACATCATGTCTATTAGGTTTGATATTGGCAATCTATCATGGATGGTTATATTAAACCAACTACTCCCCCAAATAGTTCTACTAACAAGATGATGAGTGAGAATAATTCAAAATCTATGAATGATATCATTAATGGTCTATCTAAGGCTTATTTCAGTAAAGTGATCCATTGAAAGACTACTAATGAAATTTGTGTCAAATTACATAGTATTTATGAAGGAAACTTTAAGGTAAAACTGGCTAAGTTATAGAGCTACTGAAGGTAATTTGAAGGTCTCAAAATGAATGAAATTGTGGCATTCTATCTCCAAAGGTTTGAAAATGTAGAAAACGTGATTAGAGGTCTTAGAGAGGTGATTAATGAATCTACTATAGTTAAAAAGGTACTGAGAACACTTACAATTAAGATTGACTCAAAAGTATCTACTATAGAATAAATTTGTGATCTCACTTAGTTAAAGATGGATGAACTAAATGTAATCCTTATTTCCTATGAGATGCGAGTTGATGATGAGATACATCCTAAGAAGGAATCATCCTTCAAGGTAATCAGGGAGATAAAATACAATAAGAACAAGTTAAGTCTTAAATATTTTGATCTTAATGAATATTAACTTGATGGCATGATTTCAAGAAATTTGAGTGTAGGATCAAGTATGTATGAATGAAAATTCCTTTCAAATGTTTTTCATGTGGTAAATCTGGTCATTTTTTAGCTATATGTATAGGTATAGACAAGTTTGAAAACAAAAAAGCTCATAAGGAATATCACGAGGATGAACATGAAAAATTTGAGGGTCCTATCAAGTATAAAAAGTTATTCAATAAGAAAAATGAAATTAAAGAATCATAAAAAGGTAGTAAGAGCCTTTACCATGAAGAAGATAATAACTCATATATAGAAGAATAAGTAAACACATCTGACAGTGATGATTGTTTTCATAATGGGGACATGGAGACATTGTTTATCGATCTTAATGATGATGAAAGTGAATGTTACTTAAGCAAATATTTCTTTGGTAGAGAGAGCTCAAATGAAGGAGATGAGAAATTCATTCTTGAAAATAAATATCTAGATGATGTGGAAAAAATGAAGTTATGATAAAGAAAAAACAAAAAAAAAATTCCCTGATTGAATCTTATGAGAAGAAAATTGGACTTTTTGAAGTTAGGTTGAGTAATAAAGTCAAGGAGTATGATTGGATCACACAATAGATCTTAACTCAAGTTTGTACTCTTAATGAATAAGTAAAGATTAAGGATGAAGAGTGTATCATGTATCAATCAGAGATAGATTCTTTGTAGATGAAACTAAATCAAGCCATGGGCAAATATATAGCTGATGATTTAGATAATAAGGATGAATTGATAAATGCTCTTGAAGATCCGAATATTGAGAATAAAAATAAAAATAATATGGCGTCAGAAATCAAGGATTATGAAGAAAAATTTAGTGTATTTGAATCAAGAATGAATGATGACACTAGGGAACGTGAAGATATTGTCAAACATCTCAACAGTTAATTAGAAACTATGTCTACAAGCCTAAAACCATAGAAGATGAGAGTATAAGGTATGTGATTCAAATTGAGTCATTAAAGGCTAAGTTAGACAAGATAAATTATAAGGTGAATTCATTTATGAAGTTTGAAAAGAGCTCAAATGAACTTGATAATATTCTAAGTAATCAAAATCATGCTAGTGATAGAACTGGTCTTGGATACAAAGAAGAAAAAAATCATGTAACTCAAGACAAGATAAAGGCTAATGTTAAAAAGGACAATCATACTTTGAAGATCAATCATCAGTCAAGGAATGAAGTTATTGGAAAAATTATGACAAATTACATCAGAGAACTAAATGCTATGAGGTATGAAAATTTCAATGGTCATTGTTACTCCTACAATTAGTTTTGACATAGGCAAAAACATTGTAAAATGTCCCCAAGGAATGAATTTTCATAGAATTATGAGATAAATAATGGAAAGAATGAATAACATCATCACTCAATATAGTCAATAAGCTCAAAAGCAAAGAATGACATCATTTCCTATAAGTTTCAAGGATTTGGTCATATTGTAAAGTTTTGTAATGTCTTCATTAAGATACCAAATGATCAGATACATGAAATAATTATTGAAACTTTAAGGAATCATCATATATCTCAATCACAAGTTATATACAATCTAATAATATACATTTGTTTCAAATGTCATGAGAGAGGTCAGATAGAAAGGTTCTATAAGAATGATCAATATTATACATCAAAGAGTATCAATCCTATCATGAAGGTAAGGAGTCATAGTGAATGGAGAGCTAAGTAGGTAAATGAAAAATAGGATCAAAATGGATTATTTACCATGATAGAATAGGGAACAATTTCAAGTATTAAGGAATAAGCCTTATATGCCCAAATGGACAAGGAAATCAAGCAAAATCTTGAGATAAAAGGAAAGACTAAGGTTGAAAACTCGTTCAAAGAAAATATGAACATGAGGAAGGACAACAATTAAAGTGAGAGCATGGAGATATGGGAATATCCTATGTTTTGGGATATTTAGTACCTCTATGATAGGTGGGTGTCTCTACCTATGCTTCTTTGGAGACATCTTTCATGTGTGGAAAGAACTACGTGTGTTCTAGGTAATGATTAAAGTGACAATCAGTATAGATATTAAAGGCAAAGGGTAAGAAAGAGATTTTGAAAGATAAGATTGTAGATGAAGGACTTTGAGAAAGTTAAATTATTTTTTGATGCTGGTTTAAGTTGTTGATTATTCATGATAAGGATAAGTAATTAGAGGACAAGAATATCATTTGAAGATGTAAATTGTTGAGGGAGAGATAAGTAAGTTAGCTTGAGTGGCTTGAAGTGTGCATGATGTAAGGTGGAGCATATGTGAAGATTATTCATTCATAATAGAAGTGTGAAGATGTTTTTTATTGTTGTGAATTCAAGAATATTTACATGATGACTTGATCAAACCAAGTCATGTATTTTGATAAGGTATTGAATCTTAATGCATGATCAAAGAGATCATGTGAGCAATTTATCAGGTCCAAGGATCAGAGAAGTCCAAGATCATATTGGTGCATGTCAAAGGTGGAGAAATTAATTCATATGAATGAAAGTATGTAAGTATCCAAAGCATCTTAATAATATTTGAATTAATACATAATGTTGAGGAATGTTTGTTGGCATGTTGAAGAAGAGACCCTTTTTTGTTAATGTTAAAGGGGAAGAAAGATCATAATGAAGGATCTCAATTCAAATGAGTAAGAAGTCATTCTAAGCATGTTTTTCCATCAATGAAAAATGGGGAGATTGGTGAGCATGGTCATTAATATTATGTTGTCATTGATGTCAAAGAGAACATGAGATTCTAGTGCATTAATGACAAAGAAGTTATGTTTAATAGCTTGGAGAATATATAGCACATTAGAAATTATTTAAAGATAAATAAAAAGTTTTGAGGCATATATAGAGGTCTTGGTGAAGATTTTGTATGACACTTAATTATTTATAATGAGAAACATGCATCTTCTAGCTTAAGAGAAGCCAGATAGTAACTACATGTCATATAGATATAAATGAACTAGAAATTTTGTTCATTTATTTTTGTTACTCAAAAATTCAACCTAGGTCAAATAATTTCATGTAGATGTTGTCTATATTTCCAATAAGGTACCCTATAAATTTGGAATCTTGAAGTGTTTTCTATCTCAATTTATAAACCTTTAAAGTTGATCTTGTAGATTAGGATGGGGAAGAGACTATCAAATTTAACTATGTTGAAGTCTGAGATTACTAGTTAATAGATATAACGATGAGTGTTCATCATCTAGATTATGATATAATGGTGCACATGAATCCATAATGTTAAAGGATCTTGAGATTAAACATGCTAGTGATAAATGTCTCTATCTCATTGAGTTGATAATATATCAATGGTATGTGGACATTTATACTGATAGAGATTGATGGTGTGAGTCGAGTCAATAGTCAAATGTGTAAAAGGAATGAAAATATACCAAGTGGCATGATCATGGGAGATTGGATCCAAGATGAATGGTGAGCATTGTAGGATGAAGATCAAGCTTCTTCCAAAGAGATCAATGGTGTGTATTTGATCTAGATTCTAGCGGACACAAGATGAGATCAAAGTGCTCGATGTTTAGTATCTAAATAATGACCATTGGAATTTTAATATTCAAATTTGTGAATGAGAACTAGTGCTTAGTTTTTGAGCTATAAAATTTGATCCGTGACAAATTTATTGATGTATTTAAAAGCAAAGTTGTAGAAGACATTAATATACATCCAAAGAACCCAATTAGAAGGTCTAAATGTTTATATAGTCAAAGTTTTTAAGCTTTAAAGTTGACTATTTGTTAATTCATGGTGTTACTATGTACATAATATTGTTCCAACAATAATGCTTTAGTAGAAGGATTTTTTGATGGGAATAATCACTTGAAGATGTCTTATAGATTATATCGAGTGGACCCATATAGTTGAAATTGATCCTATGTTCTTACTATGCTTGATGAAGTGTTAAATTGATGAATAGGTCTCCATGACACCTATAAGGGTTACTAACATCTAATTGAAAGATGAAGATGCTTAAGTGTGACCCGTAGATGTTATGGCCAACCTGTGATAATGTATTTGAGATATGTATTAGCATGTTAGATGTCTTAAAGGTTAAGGAAAATCTTATGGTTGACCAAAAAGATAATATTCATGAAGAATCTATAAATAGTGGAGACCAAGGCAATGGTTTTTAGACTTGCATGTGTGAATTAAGAGAGAAAAATATAGAGATGAAGGAAGGAGATCAAAGGGAGTGTGATCAGTGGATAGACTAAAGTACATAATAGATTGAGGATGAGCAAAGAAGACTAGAAAGATCTAAAAGAAGAGTTTGCATGCATTACTTGTATGATTAAATTTGAAGGTGTACGATAAGTTATTTAAGAGATAAAAGGGTGAAGAAGAGTGAAGGAAAGATAAGTCCATCATCAGGTGTAGAAGATATCATATCAAAGGTGGAGATCAGATGAAGGTAGCTAAGTGGGTGCTTGGTTGCCTAGGGGTTTGGTTCCTCCATGTGGGATGGGTGTTCTTTGATTAAATAGTGTTGGTTTAAATTGGGATCTTGTTATTGTAGGACTGTTGTCTATTTTTTAGGTTATACTAGTTTATATTCACTAGGAGGGTTTCCCAAGTAGATATTGTGTTATGTGTGTGATCTTGCTTATCTTTCTTATTCATTATTTTATATGATGTCCATGATTCATTAATGATAAGGTTATTTGGTTCAGAGTTTGGAAATATTAGAATTTAAGTTTGGATTATCTATCATCACTAATTCACCCCCAATGATTGTACCTCTAACACTATGTTGCATTGGCCACTAAGACAAACATTATAATGAGTTTTTCTACCATTTAGAAAGGACTTTGGATAGAGACAATGATGATGAATAAGGTTCAAATGAGAAAAATAATAGGTTAAACATTTTTACACTTAAATCTATAGGCTTGAATAAGGTAGCATCCAATCTAGAGGTACTCCCATACATAGACATAGACTACCATATGTTCCTTTAATCTAGGTGTGTTAACAACATGATTAAATATTTGAATGTGGGTCACCAAATTGCTTTCATATCAATCCTAGCCTTTTAGGCTTATTATTATCTACCCAAAAAAAATATTGTATAAAAATAGGAGACTATGACTTAGTGTCTCCAAGAACATGACATCAGGGAAGTTTTGAGAGAATGTACTGAGAATAGGGGAAAATTGTATGCAAAACCAAAATCACCCAAATCCTTGTCACCTAATTTAAAAAAGGAGTATGAATGGGAATGGATATGATGAATTGCTTTTATGGGGCCAAAGATATAGGCCATCTAGATAAGAAGTGGGTTTCACTTCTATCTATGATAATAGATGATACAAAGACTCCCCATTTAGGAGAAATTATATCCTACAACTTGAAAACACAAATAATAAGGGTCATGGATAACCAGTGGGATCATTTATATATGATGTCCTACCTAGTGGATGCCATCTGTTCCAACCATAAATTTTCATAGTTCACTAATTGGGATCCTAAGATGAAATGGATCATATCTCATATATCAAAGGTAAGAGTGTTCATGTACAAATAGGGTATGAGGGTAATTGTTGAACATTTATACCATATCATGTATAGGGCCATCCATTAAAGGTCTATGCATATACTATTAGAATAAATTTGTGCAACATTGATCACCCTAGGAGCCTACTAGTATTACCAAGATTACATAGTAATAAGGATAGTTAGAATTAAGATAACCCCATCAATTTACCCACCATAGCTATATACAAGCTAGATGAGCAAGAAATTGCTCTTAAATTACTCACAGGGTTAGACAGACTATAAAAGAATAATAAAAAGGATTGGTCCACCTTTAACCATATAACATTAGTTGGTTTAAAATTGATAACTGGAACCATGTCATCACTAATGTCAATGAAAGGCCTACCTTTTATTTGGAAAGAGGTAGAAATAGGGAATGGGATGTTGAGTAAATAACATTCAAACATTGCATCAAACATGAGGAATCCCTAAGCATAACCTAGAATCATGATCCATAAGATGAGGATATATTATACATCAATGTATCCAATGACCAAGAGATGAATCATAGATTGAAGGATGCCAATATCCCATAGTTAAGTGCAAGTTGAAATATTCAAGTTTTTATGAAGTTTTCAAACCTAAAGATGCTCAGACAAAAGCATCTACATCCATAATCCATATTTCTAGAACTTAAGAGGAAAGACCAACTAAACATTAACTTAGTCGAAGGATAGTTCAAGCATTGTCTCCTACATTGGATAAGGGAAGAGCTGAAAATAAAAAACATACTAAACAATATTCTATTTTAGGAGTAATATATATCACCCTATTCGAAGAAAAAAATGTTACTTTAGTGCAGGAATGACCTTTTATCGTACTCCATTCATATTCAGTGGAGGTAGTAGCACCACTATATATAAAACCAAAAAAAATAGCATCATGATTGCCTCCCCTCATTCCTATTAAAAAATAACCATGACTAATAGGCCAAGATTTTATTTATTTTCCTCCATCATTTTTATTTAACCAACCCTTGGGTATATTTTTTGAACCCCTAACCAGAAAATATGAATCTAATTCCCTACAGGCCCCTCATGAGAACTATGATTAGGCCCATGACTATGACCCTAGCCACTATAAATACTTTTTTTGTATCATCCACTTCTAAGGTCTTTGTGATGGCCAATTTTCTTTCAATCGTACCTAGACCCATGCCTAGACTAGGTGCCCAATTTCCAAAGAAAAGGACTAATATTATCATACCTGAGGTCCCTTTATTATTAACTTGTTCTTTAGCTAGAACTAGTTCTTCTTTGTCTTCAGGAATGACACTTCTCACTTCATCCCCTAGTTTTTCATTTATCCTAGTCTCCTTTAATTATTTATCAAAAATCTACCTTCTATGGATTGCCACCAACTCATTAATTACCATCATCAACTCAACCTTAGGGTGGTACTTCAGATAAATCATAGATAAATGAAATGTAGTTAGATACAATATATAAACATGATTTTCTTAGATTAGACCCTCCATAAGTCTCACTATAAGTTGACAAGAAATATAGAATAATGAAGAGGCTAACCAAGAAGAAGGTCACTCATCTAAATTAGACAATTATGTATGAATCTAAATAGATTATATTTTAGTTAACCAAGAATAAAAGAACTAAGCTTGGTTGAAAATAATTATATGAGGAAGATCCCCTCTCAGCTCTAAAAGCATATGGTGATGTAGCCATAGAGTTGGTAAAAGGAATGAAACAAAGAACAATCAAACTATAGAAATAACATAAAGCCACACTATGAGAGGAGAAAATCACTAAGGTAGAATGGGATATTAATGTTTTGTTTAATACACTAAGCACTTTAGATCAATATAAAGTAAAAGGGGATGAAATCTATAACACAATCCTTAAGACAGGGAACACCTATGGAATGTATGATAACAAGGTAGTCAACATGGTCAAGTTGATTAGAATGAATAAATTAAAAGCATTGAATTTGATCTCATTGGATGATTTGAGAATCACTCCATCCTATATATTTATATGAAGTAAAGCTTTGAACCATTAGATTGATGACATGAGATCCTTAGGCTAGTCTCTCACCTAATAAGGTGATAGAGTTTTAACTCTGCTTAAATAGGCTAAGATCACACACATTATTAATAAGGAAAGTTCCATCATCAACATGGATGCTTTTAGAGCCCAACTATAAAAATTCATCATAAATTTCATAAATCAAGACATAGATAGAGGAGTGACCTTTGGGTAGGAGATGGTAGACTTGGTAGCATTTGCTAATCAAAGAATATAAAAAGTAGTGGTAATTAATGATGTCACGATCCCCTTATTGGATAGACATGACACAATGTCATATCTCACCATTATATTATTAAAGGATCCCATTATAGATTTTAAGTTTATATATAGTGATTACAAGAATTTTTTTGAGCCATGGAGAGGACATATAAAATCTGAAAAGTAGGCAAGTAGCAAACCTCAGATGGCTACCACATGAGCTTCTTCCTATTTGACCCCTCTTGGTATGTATTCTTCCTCAACCACACTAGAAGGCACTCCCACTTTAGATTTTATGGATTCACTTTGATCTTATAGTACACTAGGAGTTTCATCATCATCTAGATCAACATGATCCCATCTTAGCACCTCAGGAGTGAGATAACCATCTGTTAAGCTTATTTTATTTAATGAATGTCATGTACTAGTTCACTAAATATATTTTAAAATGAGTTCCTTTTGTATAGGGAATATCATTTAGTTTTAGAACATGATAAGCTTATGTCTAATTGACATATGTAATCTATTTATCCCCTTTATAACCAATGTAACTATCTGAAGCACAAAAAAGGCCTATTTTTAGGGGTTCCCTCCTCAATTTTACTTTAAAATAGAATTTTATGAAATTGATGAAAATATAAAGAGAAATTCCATCAATTTGTTATTTATTTCATTGCTTTCTTGTTTCTAAAGGTTTTAAAATAATAAAGGATTTAATTTATCTAATTTTCAAAATATGATGATAGTGTTTTAAATGCATTTTGTTACTTTGTATTTTTTGTGAGGCTAATAAAATTTGTCTATGTGTGCTCTATTTCCTTTTAGTCTAAAAATGAAATTGTTTAAATAATTTTTTTTTGTATGTAGTTAATTTAAAACATACAATTTATATATATGCATTTTATCTACCCCTAGAATCCCCACTACATGTATGGTATTTTGAGTTCAACACTAGAATATCATAAATGTTAGTTTCATTTACACTATTATCAGAAAGAAATAAAATAAATCTATCGGTCTCTTTTTTTTAAAGGCAAACCTTCTTTCCTACTCTACCCTTTTTCATTTTTAAACTTTTTAAAAATGAATCACCTTAGATTAATGCTCACTATAAATATTCACCTATTTTTTTTAATGTTTGGGAAATAAATTGGCAAAATATAAAGCAATTTACATTATAAAAACACAAAGAAATTTTAGATAGATTATCACTACTAAAATCATGTTGTCCCTACAATAAGGTTTGCTTGAAGACTAAAGGCGGTAACCACATAATCATTCTATAAAAATTGAATTAAACCATAAGGTCTTCTAATACCTACACAATAAACTAAGGAATATTATTTTGTTGTTTTCATTATATCCTTGACATAGATATACATCAACATAAATCATGAAATCCAAGTAACATACGTCTATCCCATAATAAAAAATGACATAGTTAAAAATTAATAAATCAATTTATCAACCATAATAATCCATGGATAATTAGGTAAATTATCTTAGTGAGAAAATTAGAATGTAACAATTATTCTTTAAACCTTAATTGGAAAAATTTTAAAAAATAGTTCAGAAAAAATAACATGAATTCTACCTATAAGGAGCACAAAATTAATAAATTTTATATTTTTAATCAAGGAACTATGAATATGTTTGAATATGAGAATAAGATTCATAGTCATTTTTGCTATGTCAAATATATACATGAAAAAATAATAGTAACCAGTTCAATTTAGGGTTGTGAGAAATTTTAATGATTGATTTTATCATGAATATCCCTCATAATTTGTCTACATAAATTTAATACACTCATTATCCAGAAAAAAATAGATCTCAACTCAATTCAAAACAATAATTTAGGACCAATAGGCTAAAATCCAAGTCTAAAAATCCTATTTCTATTATTGGTGATATTTTTTAAATAATTAATCAGAGGATGACCTTTATGAAAAATTCTAGTTGTGTCAAGTAATAGAACATGAACAAAGGTCCAAAAACTCACAATTTATTAAGGAAAAACATTTTTATCAATAAGTCACCTCAATCTATCTCCCATGGACTAGTAACTAGATAAAATGTTATTCCCTTGTGTTAAAAAATAATAATGCAAATCTTGGAGTGTGGGGATAGCTACTATTATAAGGATAACCAATTGTTGAGGAATTATCATCCAAAAAACCACTGAATCTATAATGTTGTTAATAATCAAAATTTAGACCTATAATACAAGAAGATAGAGGTATAATTTGTGGTTTTCATTTGGAAATTTTTATTGGTTCTTGTACCACATATATTATTATTTCACATTCTGTTGCTTGAAAATGTAACAATTAGGTTCTATGTTAGGAGATTTATGGAAGGCATAGTTTGGGATACAAAAAATAATATCTATGTTAGAATGTATTTATGAAATATGACATGATATTGAGGACTTAAAAACTAAAGTGATTTTATTTTTAGCACCACTAGGATACTACAACCTAATTTTGGGTATTGATTAGATCTAAAAACATAAATATCTTCTAGATTATTTCAAAATTAATGTATTGATGACTTGGTAAATTAGGTGTTAATCTAGGGTTTTGTGAATATGAAGACTCAAAATTATTTCAGCGATGTAGCTAAAACAAGTAGTTTGTAATAAATATAATATATACATCATTTAAATGAAATTGATGTATAAAGAGAAAAAACATACAATTATATACTATCCAATCTTAATATAATTACTAGATGTATTCATAATTAAATTCTAGGTTTGCCTCTTAAGAAAAAAAAATATTTTTCTTTGGCTATTATACTTGGATTTGTATGTACATCTAAGGTTCCATATTAGATGATTTTTCTAGATTTTTAGGAACTAAAAGTTCAATTGTAAGAACTAGTGAACAAGGGGTTGATTCAACCTATTGTGTCACCTTGGGGAGCTCTTGTTATCTTGTTAATTAATAAGGACAAAAGCTTGAGACTTTACGTTGATTATTAAATTTTGATTAAATTAATGATTAAAAATAAGTATCATATACCAAATATTGTTGACATATTTGATCAAATTAAATATATTTCTATACTTTTAAACACTAATCTTCAATATGGTTATTATCAACTTTACATCAAGGATGAATATGTGCACAAGGCAACATTTCATAATATGTATGGTCATTATGATCTTACTTGCATGCCATTTATTTTGACCAATCCCCTCTTGAGGAAAAATAAAATTATATTTATTCCAACAAAAAAATCATTATAGATCTTCATATTTATATATTGAAACACGATCATAATAGTCCCTATGTAGAGGAAAATATCAATCTAAATAAACAATCTCTCAAATGTAACATAGGAGTTAAAATACACCTAGATTAAAATAATTGAGATTTAATAACCCAAAATAATCTACCTAATATTACTTATGGTGAGTAATAATAATTTACTGATGTGTAAACTAATTACAATATACTATGAGTAATAGAGGATTACTCATTTATTTAACTATTGTGAATTAATCACCCCAATATTCCCCCTTAATTTAGCATTGTCTCAACTGAACAAGAGATAAATTATAATAATGACTCAAATTTTTCCCAATCAAGTGCTTTAATAAAAACATATTCATGTTGTTGATCTATCACACAATACTGGAAATGGATGTTGTTGTTTTGAACATGTTCATAGATGAAATAAATTTACACCTCAATGTGTTTAGTGTATTTATGAAATATTGGATTCCAAACAAGATTCACTACTCCATTATATACATAAATAATTTTTGGTTGATTTTATGTTAATCCAAGTATTTAAAGTATACATCTGATCCAAATCACTTCACAGAATGTGCCACCTACGATGTGATATTTTGATTCAGTGGAGGACCTTGAAACATAATTTTGCTTCTTACTCCCCCATGATATTGGTCTTGATCCCAAAAAGAATACAAATTATATATTATATTTCATGTCGTCAATGTTCCCTACATGATCTAAATCTTAGTATCTTTTCAATAAAAAAATATCATTCTTATTGTATTCTAGGTCAAAATTTATATTTCCTCTGATGTACCTCAATAATCACTTTGCTTCTTTCTAGTCAATGAACATGGCCTCTTGTATGAACCTTCATATATAACTAATAACATATTTTATATTTTTCCTAGTGTAGGTTAGGTAAAATATATTCCCCACCAACTACTAGTATAGATTTTCATTTACGTATGTTTATGGATCTACTCAAGACAACTCAAGATTTATCTCTATAGGTGTGGTAATTAGTTTACTATCTATTATTTGAAATTTATTGAGCATTATCCAATCATATTTGACTTGAGATACAAAAATGTGATTTTATATATGACAAACTTCTAAACCAAGAAAATAATGTAGAACCTTGAGATATGTCATGTCAAATGATTGATTTAGATCCTTCTTTATTGATTTAATCATCTTCACTAAACTACTATTGATGACTAGATCATCGATTTATTAAATGGTAATTACTATCTCCATCCTTGATGTTTGAGGTAGAGATTGGGATCATATGGACTCATTTTTAATCTATGATTCAAGATGTTCTCATCAATATTCATATAAAATGCCCTGAGATCCCATTTAAGACCATACAATGATTTTACAAGTCTACATACTTAATCTTCTTTTCCTGATTTGACAAAACCTTCTAATTAAGTAATGCGTACTTATTAATGTAAGTATAAATTAATTAAGGCACTCTTAAAGTCTATTTTATGTACTTTCCATCCAAATTTTATAGCTATAAAAAATTCAAATTGATAGTTTTGATCATTTTCATGGGAGAAAATGTCTTCTCATAGTCAATGCCTTCTATTTTAGCATATCCCTTTACAACAAGTCTTTCCTTTTACTTGTTGAGATTACCATACACTTTTTACTTTGTCTTTAATATCCATTTACATCTTATTGGCTTCTTTCCTAGTGTAATATATACAATCTTCTATGTTTTACTCTTCATTAGTCAAATAAAATGTATATACTTGCCATATTTATAATGGTTTAATTTAAGGGATTTTACATATTTAATAACTATACTCATCAAGGCTAAATTGACCTCCCCTCAAGCCATAGTGCATGTCCTTAGCCTAGTGGTGGATGTGTTTGGAAAACCATACGATTTTACATCACTAAGTGTTTTTATATATCATTTAGGTGTAGGTCAAGTAGTTATTATGGGTGGTTGAGTTGTACCATCATTCCCATTATCATTATTATATTCATCAAGGAGATTATCATCTTTTATATTTTATATGGGACTAATTTTTTTATTATGTTATCTTATATAAGAAACTTTTGATTCTTTTTAAAGAACTCAACATACTTAGTTGTGTAGATTTGTGTTGTTTTTGGATCCATCACTCTATAGGCAAGTTCTTCTTAATTGTACCCTAAGAACACATTTTTTAATTTCATATTAAGTTTAATACATTTCTCTTTTATAATGTGTATACTTTCTTGCCATCCAAAAACATGAAGATGTGTTACATATGGATTTTTTTGTGACTCGAATTCATGTGGAGTTTCTCCATCAAGAGCTATAATGGGAACTCTATTGAGTATATATATATATATATATATATATATATATATATATAAAATAATAATAACAATAATAATAATAATAATAATAATAATAATAATAATAATAATAATAATAATAATAATAATAATAATAATAATAATAATTTTGATTTCTTCTACACAAAATGCCATTATCAAGCCTAAATCATGTATCATACATTACACCATTTCTACAATTGTATGATTCCTAATTTCAACAATTACATTTAATTGTGGTATATGTGGATGTTACATTTAATGATGAATGTCATTTTCTTGTAGAAACTATTTACACTCATTACTAGGGAGTTCCACCCACGATTTGAGAAGAGGGTCTTTATTTTTTGACCAAATTTTATTTCAACAACCACTTTGAATTTCTTGAAAGTTTCAAAGGCTTGACTCTTTGTTTTCACATAGTATACCCATATTTTAATACAATAATCATAAAGAATGATCATGAAGTACTAAAACCCAACATGGATAGGTATCATTGATTAGCACAGATTGGTGTGTACTAGATCAAGTTTACTATTGGATCTATACATAACTTTTTTAATTGGAACTCTATGTTGATTTCCTAATAAATAGTCATGCCATTTGTCTATACCCTTTTTTTGAGGTGAAAATATTCTTACCATGTTTTATCTATGGAGTGTCTCAAGATAGTGAAAACTGATGTGGCCAAATCTCTTATTCCATAATTGTGTTGACTTTATGCCCTTTGATATGAGTACCTAATTATTTTTTTGAATGAAATCAAGATGAAACATATAAATCACATTGGATGGTTGTGTGATAGTTTTTGATATTTTGGATTTATCTCTAATCAAACACATTTTACTTACTCCTTTATATTTAAACATAATATTTAAATTATGGTCTAAGAGTTGACTAATAGATAATAATTTTTCTATTTAACTAAGTACATATAAAACATATGTGATTCTATAGTTTTGTGCACCTAGGGGTAAGGAAATGTTGCCAATTCCTTGCACACTATATGAGGTATTATCTCAAAAAGAAACATGATTTTTGTTGGGTGCATCTTTCAAAGTGATAAATTAGTCTTTTATACTTGTCATGTGTCAAGTTACACTCGAGTCAACATGTCATATGTCACTTTGTGATATGGATTAATCATGAAAATGTGGAGTATATGAAATCTTCATCATCATCATGTTTTTCCGATTTGACAATATTGCCTTGTTTCTTTGATTTATTCTACCAGGTCCCATTTTTATGTCCATGTGGTTTATTAAATGTTCTTGGAGACTATTTTTAATTAGTATACTTATGACCACTATAATATTATTTCCTAAAGGTATTGTACCAATAGTCTTTGAGTTCGTTCCTTGATGACCATAAGTGAGACATTATTTTTATGATTTTCCTCCTTGTGAATTCAGCCTTGGATTATGTTTTGATGATGACTTGATTTTTTTTTGCCTTTTTCTTGATGAGAATATAACACATGTTCTTCTTGGTTTTGAAAGACTCTTCTTGTTGTAACATATTTACAAGTTTTTCAAAACTTGGTTTCCATTCTATGATAGTTTAATATTTTTAGAGGGAGGGCAATGTTCTCAAGATAATAACTACAAGAGAGTCATCTAAAACTATCTCACCCAAGGATTTAAGTGATGCCTTTAGTATTTTAATATGTATTAAAATGGCCTCCACTATTTATCTTGATATTAATTTGATATAGTGGATGTGACATTGTATATGTAGTATAGTACTCTATTTTTTGGCCTCATATATAGTTTGGATCTTGTCCCAAGCTTCCTTATCTATTTTAGCTTCACAAATGTGTAGTTGAACTTCATATGATACTCTGAACATGATTATTAACTTAAGATTATAGTTACATTTTTCAAACATATGTTAATGATCAATATGTGTTACATGTCATGTATATGAGCCACCTACTATAGACCAAATTTCTTCAAATTTTAGTTGAGTTCTAAGCTTTATCTTCTAAGTAGAATAGTTATCACCTTGAAGGAGTTGTGAATCTGGTAGAAATATTTTTGGAGCATACACAACCATTACCAATACTGTGTGTGATGGATTGGTTCCTTATCACCCTAGGTATACAGGTCTCCCTTCATATATATCATCATATTGATATACTAGACCTTTCTTTATACACACCATTCCTTGATACTTATTGGTACATGAAAGAAGCTCACCCTTTTCATAATCTTAGTGGTACATAAAAGAGGAATAAATATACATAAAATAATGTGATACTTATTACCTACATAGAACTAAAAAGGTTTCATCTAGTCACTATCATCTTCTTAGATGACATTTCTCATGCACATGTCTAACTTTGCTATATACTTGGAAATTCCACCTATCAAGATTTATGCCTTTTAATTATAATGAATGGATAAATAAAGCGAAGGATATGAATGTATGTTCCTTATTTCTCCCTAATATTTTAAAGGGTTAGTGCCCAAAAATCCTTGTTACATCTATGTTAGGCATTTTATGCAAAAACTCAAGCATGATGACATTATCCTTAGACATGAGTCAGAGGCATAGTAATGACCAAACACTATGAATGAATTTTTAAAAAATCATGATCTTGTGAAATCAAATTATAATTACAATTATTTGTAAGATAATTTTAAAAATAAATTTACAATATGTGCAAAAAGAAATTTGCACTCTTTTTTTTTTTTAAAATGACATTTATGTTTGGGCCTTTTTTTGTCTCTTTTGGCAAAAAAATTTCACTTTTTTTTAATTTCACCATTTCCTTTTTTGCAGTTTAAGAAAATTTTCCCTCCTTTTTTGATTTCTTTTTATGACTTTCTCAACAAAATGAGTTAGTTATGACTAAATTTGGTGAAATTTCCAAGGATAGAGGAAAATAAAATGCTACTAAAAGATATTTTGGAGGAATTGAACCTATAAACTTTGATTTACTAAAAAGGTAGCTTTTTAACCCACATACGCATCAATAAAAGTATAATAGAGATAAAACTTGTATTTAAAGGCTTAAAAAATGCATTTAATGAGAAAAATCATGCCCTTTTAGAAATATCATGCATTTAATTTTAAGGTGGTTTTAGAGGAAATTTTTTAGAAAGGAATCGTGAGTGGGATAATTTTAAGGATTTAAAAGGTGGTTTTGGGTCCTAAAGGATGGTTTTGGTGCATGCTTAAATTATAAAATGTTATAAAATACATTATTTTAATTTATAAGATAAAAATAAATATTGATACAAACATTTTCTCCAAACTAGATGAATTTATTGTGGAAAGCACAATGTAATTTGTTTATCTTCTTGTATGTTTTGCTTGCCTCAATGCATAGCCAACATTTGAAGTACCTTGCCCAACTCATCAGGATTGACTCCCTTCTCATAAAATCATCAAATTTGCTTATGACACACTTTAATTTTCGATACATGGATATAAATTATATTTTATAAGTTGTTGACAATATATTATTCAATTGTTTACTAGATTATTTTAGGTTGGTATTTCTAGATTATATCCTTGTTTATTCCAAGAATGGGATTAAAAATAAACAACATTTATGTTTGGTATTGCTAAGGAAAATGAATCATAATTTATATGGTAAGTTATCTAAGTGAGAATTTTATGAAGATAATATACATTATTTGGGGCGCATAATCTAAAAAGAAGGTTTGTCTATTGATGTTGTGAAGATCAAGGAAATTAAAGAGTGACTTGCTCCTATATATGTTCATGAAATAATAATTTTATAGGTATATTTAGTTATTATATAAGATTGTTGTCTTTAAATATCTAAAATTTATAATCCCACAACTTTATTTAATAAAAAGGGGAAGAATGGTTTTTGGAATAATCAATTTGAGGAGCCATTTCAACAATTAAATTATCTACCAACTTTTACTTTCATTCTTATTATTCTTGATCCTAATGGAAATTTTGAGACATGGGAAAATGGTTTTGCTTTTATAATTGGGTTTTTAACACCCAAGATGGAAATTTTAATGATTATAAGATTAACAAATTCAAGGTATGTGAGATTAATTATTCCACCTGTGATCATTAGTTAGTTTTTGTGGTGCATGCACTCAATAAATGGAAGCATTTATTGTTTGAAAAACACATTAAAGTTATTTTTTATAGTCATACCCTTTTAACACTTATTTTATCAGTAATAAATTAATTAAATGTGGTGAATATTGAATGCGATCATTAGCCATTTTGATAATGACATTGATTATGTCAATTGTGTGTCATGATCTACCCCTTTGATACAGTGATCTATATATTTTTACATCATAATTTTTTAGGATATAAATGTTTAAGATCAGAAGTTTCAAATATGATTATAATTATAACATATGTTTGATTTTAATTTTACTTTTATATTTTTTATTTATGACATAGTAGATTATTATAATGATTCATTATATCATGTTATTTATCTATATAGTTCAAATTATCTTATTTAGATTATTCCATGTTTAAATACTACTAATGTTCATTAGAATGCCTGTAGGAATATAATGTATGAGCTAGGGTCATTGGTAGACATTAGCTATTTAGGTGTTATGGAAAATAAAAAAGAGTAGTTGGTTGACACAAATATTTAGAGAAATCATAATGAGATCTTAAGCCATTGATACCTATCCTATTCTGTTATAGTCAGGTTGTTGATTTTCAACTTCACTTTTCTTGGAAAACATGAGTTGTGAATGTCATTTTTATATTATTCCTAATTTTTATTACATTATTCATGATTTATAGTCATATTTATCTTTGGTATGATGATTGTGTTCATTTTTGGGTGTTTCCTACTTGTTGAGGTGCTACCTAATACAAGGTTTAGTTTCATTTGATTAGTTATTATGTTGGCTTTCGTGACCTCTATTAAGTGGGATGTTAAGATATTGATAATATAATTTTTATTATGAAACATTGGGATCATTATTTTATTTTCTTAAAGTGTTGACCTTGAGGAGAAAATCGATTTCATTAGGTTGTCAAGTGTTTAGGATGTGATATGATTTGTGAGTTAGTTTAGACAAACCCCTTGACATTATTACAAATCTTGGTCAATGTGATTAGGTTTGTTGTGATCATGTGTTTTGGTTATTTTCTACTTAGATTGACTCCAAAACATTGTAAAAATGAGTTGGTGAAGTTTTAAGCTCTTGATTTCATTAGTTGTTTTTGAAGACAAACCACTGGGATAAACATGATGGTGAAGTTATGAAAAATGAAGGTTTTATTCATGTAGGCCATTAATGATAGTGAGGAGAAAATGGGATTCATAGAGATAAGGAAGGGTGGTTGGTTTTATTCATTATGGTTGGGAATAAAGAGGAAGAACTCACCATATTCCTTATATGCATTAATGACATTAGCTTTGAGTAAGTGGTGTATTGTTGGTTTTTTGTTATATCTTAGGGCTACAAGTTGAGTTGTGTTAGGGGAAAAAACCCTCATGAGACTAAATTTTTTTAGGTTCACCATGAATTCATAATAATTCACCATGAACCTACCTCTAATTTATGGTTTTTTTAATAATGAAAGGATATATAGGTTGTATCATCTCTTAGGGTTTGACTATAAATTATCATTTTTATTTTGTTTTTTCTTGTGGTGGGCTAAGTTATGAGCATCACTACAAGTATTTGGATTTAACACTTTCAACAAGACATGATATTTTTATGTGTTGGGTTATATTTTTTAGTATTGGTCTTTTATGGAACTTGGGTTATTGATTGAAACCTTACTGTGTATCAAATTTCATTCAATATTTGAATTGGTGTATAAATAGATCCTCCCATAGGGTGCTTGGTCTTTTGTTTTTTTGTTGGTTTGAGGAATGTTTTTAATAATAAATTATGGGTTGGCTGTGTATGGGCATTTGTTGTGAAAATAATTTTTGAGTCCTTTTTACTATTGATTGAGACTTATTTAGTTGTAAGTGATTTTAGTGTATTGATTTAAACAAACTGGGATGTGTGAGTATTTGAGTCTTAATTACTCCTTTACTTTGGGCCATTTAGTAGGTCGATGGTATTGAAATGGTTTTAGGATTGACATTTAATTTTTGGCTTGGATTAAATTCTAAACCTCTTTTATTATAAGTTATCATTATTAGTCTTGGCCAAGATTTCATTGAAGGAGGAATTGTAAGCTTGTTTTTGTTTGAAATTACTTGAGTGGAAGTTATTAATTTTAGGAGGTCAAGTTTATTGACTACATGATTATCCCTATTTAATATTATGGTTATTATTATTAATATATGTTTATTAAATTCCTCATTACAAATTTTTTTACATTAAATGACTCCTTTTGATTGTGACTATTTTTCTAGTTTAGATTTTAAATTTATATCAAACACTTGATCATGATATTTTCTAAGCTAGCATGTTGAATTCAACTATCAAGATAATGGATGGGGTGGTTAGTACCACCAATGGCTGGGATCATAGGATTAGGCATAAAGATTTTCACTTTTGGGAGTCTTTATTTTTAGTTTTCCATTGGTGATATGTATATATGTATGCATGCATGTACCTATATATGTATGTATGTATATGTATACACACACACACACACACACACACACACACACACACACACACACACACACACAGATATATATATATATATATATATATATATATATATATATATATATATATATGTATATGTATGTATGTATGTATGTATGCATGTGTGTGTGTGTGTGTGTGAATATACATGTATGTATGTTTATATCTATGCACACACACACACAAACAATTTGATGTGAATGCACTTTTATCTTCATTTTATATTTTTAAGATGATTGAGTAGGTGAATAATGTATTAATCTCTTATTGGATTTTACTAAATTAGTCTTTCACTTCCTATTACATTTTAAAAATATATGATTTCATGGTCACATTTGGTAATAAGTATAATCCAAGTCATAAGGGTATGTTATAAATGGTTGAAATATTATAAGACCATATTCATCATTCTATCATATTCATTCTTTGCCTCTATACATTTTGATTATATTTGCGTTGTTAAAAATTTAGTGTTAATTATATCCTTTGGTATATAAGCTTATCATATTTGTTTTAGTAGATTAACTACTACATTGAATGTAGATAAATCATTTTCAATTTTTTTATACATTTTATTATTACAAACATTGTAGTAAGACTGTGTGTTAGATAGTAATGGAATTTTTTTATTAATTTAGTCTCTTTCATTACTATGGACCTATTCGATGTTTGAATTTCACTTCAATATTAAATCTTAAGTCATGATTTCCTTGTGAACCATGCAAAATAAGATTATTGTATGTAGTATAGTTTTTTTTTGGGACCCAATGTTTATTTAATTTAATTCATGATTATTACTTGCACCTTATTCATGAGTTTTAATGGGATTTGGTATTATCCTTAAGTATAATTTTAAATTAATTGGATGGAGTGGATTATTGAAGATTATAAGTGAAATCTATATAACAATTGGAAGTTGTAGTTATTAGTATAATGTTTGTCATACATATTATAATATTAACTTCAATTTTATATGATGATTGTAATTATGTGTGACTATATTGGGTTATCATTGGTCATTATTTGAGCTATATACTATGTAATGTGTTGATCGAGTTATATAACTATAACATTAGGTGAGTATGTTGGTTATATACTATATTAATTTTGGTTGATGAATTATTATAGTCATATAAAATGTCAAAATTGCTAACTTGAGTGTGGCTTGTAACACCCAACCCATATGTCCCTCTTGCATACTCACTTAACCCTTCTAAGCACATTTTTATTGATTCCCAATCTTTTGTAAACTTTTGACACCTAATTATAGCTCAGTTAGACCCCATTTCCCATGTCTATTCCATCCCCTAAAGTCTTGAACTTGTAGGATAGGAGCACTAGAGTTGGACTATAGTGTTGGACCCTAGGGTGTCCCATTTCTAGCACTCTTGTCCAATAGAATTATGTCATCTTAGCATGAATACATTTAACCCATGACCAATAGATGTATATAAAATACCATTCAAATTTCATTTAAAAGGGGTTTGAAAATATTATGAAATCAAGCAAGAATACAAGCAAGACCATTAAGACAATTTTTTCTATTCTCTATATATAACAATATAATACAACTATTAGTATATTCAAACCCTCACACCAGTCCCTAACCACATAAATAACTCTTCATGTAGCATTTTTACATCTTCATAACACTATTACATAAAGCACATCTAGTGGGAGAACTACATATGGCTTGATCCCTCTTCAGAGTATTTTTATGTAGGTAGTGTGCCTAGATAATGGGTGTGGATACACATTCAGTACATCTTACACATGATAACCCCTCCCCCTTTTTCTCAAGATTTATTAAGCATAATGAAGGTCCAGGGTTTTAATATTGAATCGAATCTATAAGGATCTCTGTCAACATTCAAGACTCAAAATTTCATAAGCAATCTCACATAGGGATAGAAGACAAAACCCAAAAAACTCATATCTTTAAGACCAATTTGGACAATAGCAATTTGACCTAGAATATAGTTTCAGACCCCAAAGTGTCCTATTTTTCCTGCTCCTATCCTTTCACTAAATGAAATCTAGATCCTAGTTCATGACACTATTTTAGTCGTACATAACTGGTATCAGTCTTTATCTCAGCCGTATCAACCCAATTTTAAGATAAGTTATATATCTCCTCTTTCATTACTATTTTTAGGTAACTATGAATGCCAAATAAAATATACAAATTAGTGGCTAAATTATTGAAATATTATTTGCTAATTTATTCAACTTAGACCTTTAATTAAATTAAGAAGAAGACTCCAATATTCTCACAAAAGTCAAATCATTTGGTGTACCCAACATACTTAATTTGTGCATAAAAACCCTAGAAACCTTAGGGTAAATTCCTTGCTAATTTTTCCAATAATTTTATAATTTTTAATCCATATTTTAAATAAAAAATTGAAATTTAATTTTTAAATTTACTGTAGTAATTTTTAAAATCATTTATTCCAAACCCTAGTTGAATTTTCTAGGTCTTTTTAAACACAAAAACCTTAGAGACACTAGGAAAAATTTCTTGCTAATTTTAGAAATATTTTTGTAATTTTCACCTTCATATTTAAATCAAAAATACACTTTAAATTTTAAAAAACCATAGTATTTTTTTTTAAAATTTCTTCCAAATCCTAGTTGCATATACTAGTTCCCTTTAAATCAAGAATTTTCCAAGATTTTTTTTAATTTTACCTTCATATTTAAATTACAAATTTACATTAATTTTTAAAATTACTTAGTAATTTATGAAAAATATCATTTTTTAAAACCCTAGTTGCATATATTAGATACCATTGCTTTTAATATATTACTTTACAATTTAGTTAACATTCGTATCTTTTTTATGCATATTCTAGTTCATTATTTAGATTAGATTTGTTTAATCTACTCTTTCAATTTTTAAATTCTTTTCCTTATGCCATCTAAGTTCCTTACATCTCTTGCTTTGATATGAAGTGAAAGACTTAGTTGTAACCCTCCTTAATTCACCTAGATTCTTTCAAGCTGACCATATACCATAAATAAATAACTAGCTTAGGTTCTTGTTATAGATCTTACACATCCAAATAACACCAATTTCCATGAAGATAATTTTGACAATGAGGAGTATGATAATAATAATGATGATACAAACATTGATGTTCATCACCCACCACATCAGGTTCTTTATTCATTTTCACCTATTATTGATAATGATGTTGTACTCAACAAAGACTTGATTATATAATGTTTTGGAGAAATACTCAAGGAACAGCCTTGAGATCATACTCGTATCTTAAAATATATCAAGGAAATAAAAAATCTTAAAAAATTGAGTCTTCCTTTCCTTCAGAGCAACCAACTACAAATAACACTATGGGGGAAACTA
The DNA here is from genome assembly GCA_037957365.1 of Torreya grandis. Taxonomy (NCBI): domain Eukaryota; kingdom Viridiplantae; phylum Streptophyta; class Pinopsida; order Cupressales; family Taxaceae; genus Torreya; species Torreya grandis. The sequence continues at coordinate 1,087,676 of JARHVA010002286.1, read as the reverse complement.
TATGTCAACAAGTCCCTATAGCAGCCCAACATTCCTATGAGTCACCACTAGTTATGGCTAGTACATCTTTGTCTCCTAATGTGGCAACCCTTGTGCAAGAGAAAATATCTTCAATCCAAGGTGCTACATATTGACCAATGTGCTTCTAGACTACACAGGCTTTAGATTATTTCACTCTACATTATATACCATTGGCATGTCATATTACTTTGACACCCTTTTCCACAAGGTTTTGTTCAACCCAAGCTCACTCTCTATCATGGGAAGGGTGATCCAGTGACACACTTGAGAGATTTTCATGAAGCATGCTTGGACTATGTTACAAATGATTAGTTACTAGCCAATCTATTTCCATAGAGTCTAAAGGATTATGATTTACAATGGTTATATAGTCTACCAAATTAGTTGGTCAATGCATTCAATCTTTTATCTCACATGTTTGTAGCTCATTTCTACATTAACATTAGTGGTAAATTTTCTTGTGCCCAACTTACACAATAGAAAAAAAGGTCAAATGAGCATATCATATATTATGTTCTTTGATATAAGACTACCTTGGATAAGATGACTATCCCCATGATCAATCAAGAGTTACAAGATCTCTCCAAATAGAGTCTTCTACTAGCCTTGCATTAATCAATAATGTTTAAAATATTATCTTCCTTCACTAAGTTATGTCATACACTAAAGGAAAGGCAAGTCAAACTAATTTTAATGGGCAAACTCAAGTACAAAATTATATCAAAAATAACGAACAAGAGTAACAACAAAATACCATACAAAGTAAAGGTTAATGATAGTAAAATTTAGAATCAACTTATAGCCAATGTGGCTTTAGATCCCCCTTAGTGAGTGGTTTTATCAGCACCTCCTTGGTGAACCTTTACCAATCTACCAGTATCTGTAGCCAGAGTTTTACAATAGTTATTGGAATGTAATATCATATTTCTCCCTCTTATTTGGGAAGTAGATCCAATAAAGCCTCTTCAATAGGGATGTGATTAGAATGCATTATGTGGTTTTCACAGAGCACTAGGACATAAAATAAATAGATGCAATAGTTTGAAACACAAGATATAGGACTTGATAGATGGAAACATTATTGATCTTGACACTCAAATTGAGTCTCCTCATGTAAAGCAAACATAAGACTAAGTTTTGAAAATCTTCACAGATCCTTTCCCACAACATTCTAAATAAGAGATAAGGAATACATTAGGTGTTCACCAAGAATATCATGCACATCTTCCATTGAATACATATCAAGCACCTTTAGTTGATTTACACCTTTTGAGCAACATGATTTATGTATACAATTCTAGAGTTCCAGTAGACATTTGATCTCCTTCTCAGAGCAGGAGATAGTTGAGGATGATTTGGATTATCATGCACAATTTATCAAATCTTAAATTCATAGTAATCCTATTCATAGTGTTCTCATAGAAAATGGATCCAATGTGAACATGTGCACTATGACATTATTACAACATCTAGGATATTCAGAGTAGAATATTACCCTAATGGACATGGTTATCAATGGATTCAATGGACACAAACAAAGTTAATTATATGAGATTATACTTCCTCTATAGGTTGGTCCAACACATATGGCCACACCATTTACTATTATTCCCAGTGCAATAGTTTTTGATAGGTTACTTGGTCGACCATGCATTTAAAAACTTCAAGTAGTACCTTCTATAATTCACAAATGCATGAAATTCATTCATCTTAATGAGGTTTTTATAGTTGGTGGAGATCCATATGAGTTACCACTCCCCACATCAAATCCATCTACTATTTTGTAGTCACTAGCTTTAGTTCCACCACTAGTTTTAATTCCTCCACTAGTTATAGTTCTTCCTCCAGTTCAAATTCAAACATAGTCAAGGCCTTCCTTGCTAGAAAAGAGAGTTAATACACTTCTATGGAGGCCATTTTTTGACCAACTATATTTTTATGCATCTAGATAGTTTCTAGCTATAGTGTTCACACCCAAGGCATTATCATTGAGGTTTCATACCTCAACACATAGAGCACATGTTTAGAGATCTTTTCCTACTACCAGATGGGTCCCTAAGAGCCCTACGGTTGCATCCACTTCTCAAATTTATAGGGGCACCCCATAGTTAATTTACACTATATATATTTTGGAACATTTACAATAAATACAAATTTTAGAGCCATAGTCTCATCCCTTCCATCATACTTCATGATCACACACGATTCCTCTCATTGATATAGGACACCATGATAGGGATTCTCCCATGAGACTCATTGGTTAGTATCAATTCTCCTTAGCCTTACTTGTACATAATTTATTTATGATCTATTATACATAGTGTCTATCAAAAATATGAGACCATTCAAATAAATCAAAAATCCATGAACATTGAAATATGTCAAAATACCAAAAATAATACAAAAACATTCTAAAATTCTAATACATTTCAATTATATGCATTATCCATGATTTACATTTCTACTACCATGCTAGACTTACAATTTTTGTTCTATGTTATTGTTTGTCAATTTATATGCATTACCATGCTTAACTTGATCTTATTTAAGTGTGTGAATTTACATCTAATTCCATGATTGTTTTGCTCTAACCATTGAGGGGGCATCTTACTTCTACATTAAAGACATACATCAATATATCTACACCCTGGGGGCATCTTCTACATGACTACACCATCTAGGTTATGTCATTCCTACACCACCCACTTTATTTATCATGATGATGTACAATAATTACTAGATTAAATAGATTACTTTATCAACATTCACTAGTATATAGCACTGGTGTATTTCTTAACATATATCTAGTCTTATAGTCCATGTCTTATAAACTTTCACTTCTTGATTTAATTAGTTAGATGCATTTATATTTAAATCATATTACATGATTTAATTTCTTATTTTGTGTAGCTAGATGTGATTTTATTTCTCAATTCCTATTTTTTCTCCTATATGTGCCTTAGGAAATTTTCCAATGTCCTTTTCTTTTATTCTTGTGTGTGTCTTAGGACATTTACCAGTGTCCTTTGATTTTACTCTTATATGTGATTGTGTCCATCATGCCAACCTTGGTTGTTTTAAATTATATATGTATGTGGCATTTGAATATGCCTTGTATGATTTCTTTCCAATTTGAGTGACATGTGCCCATGTCCCTTATTTTCTTGGCCCATTAGCCATTATTATATGCTTTGTGAATTTTGCCTCATGTGTTTGTTTACTTGTTTATTTCTCAAATGTTTGCAATGCCATGTTCCACATCATGCATTATCTTTCTTTCTTAGATGTCATGATCGATATCATGCTCCATTACTCCTTGAAAACTAAAAACTAACATTTAAATATTTAGTTAAATACATTACACATTTTATTACATTGTTATATCTATCTAGGCATACTCCTATTGATCTAACAACCTCCAATACAAACTATGTTATATTTTGAGACATATTTTTTTATTATCATTGCTATATCATGTATTTCATAGCATAACACATTTATAGGGCTCTTTATTATAATAAAAGTAAGTGAAAGGTATTCATTCATACCCTCCAAAGAGGGGGAAACAAATAGAGGTTTTGTCATAGAGATCAGATCTCCAACCAATAAAAAAATTAGTTTTTAGAACACTCAAAACAACGAGAGGTCAAACTAGGCATAATAGACTATAAAATAGTGATGATTATAGAAAAATCATCAGTTTTAGTAAAGAAAAATAACATCAAACATGGAAAATAGTTCTATATAGTAGTGTGTCCTATTTTTGGTTCTCTTATCTAAACAACAAAAAACCTAGATTTTTCATAAACAAGTAGAAAGGTCAGTTCAGCTATAGTTTTATTAGATATAGATCAGTCTCGATTTAACAATTTTAGTACAACTTTTATTAGAAAATCCATATATATGCAGAATCATGGATGACATGATGGATCTTACTTCTTGTTTTAGATTGAGAAGTTGGTATAAATTCCAAATCAAACTAAATGTTATAGATACTAGTGATTGGGGGTAATGTGCATGACACATTGGTCTTCTTTTCTTTCTAATTTCAATATATTACCTAGGCATTGTTAATAGTTATGTTCGTTACTCCATATATAGGTGGTTGGCATCATTTTGGAGTGGATTTCATACAATCCTAACCTCCACATTTATGAGTGGCTTCCACATAAGCCTAGTTTCTAGTTTCAGAGTGAATTTCATACAAGCCTAATCTTTACCTTGTAGAGTTGGCCAAGATTGGCCTAGTTTCCAATAAACATTTGGATATCCATGCCACATTGTCAAATCATAGAACATTCATGCACTTCAAGAGCCATCTCATATGATACACATTCATACTTGTATCAGTTTATAGCTTCACTTCACATGGCTATGATGGATCCAAAGGACTAGCTAGCCTTTGTATTATTGAGCCACTTACTTAGAGGGATTAGATACATAGTCCAAACATTGACTAACATATGTATGATTTCATATATTTACTTAGTGAGTAGTGATGGATCCAAAGGGCCATCCTTTGTATCCTTGAACCACTCTCAAATAATTGAGCACTCAACTCCATTCATGAAATTACTCTTTGTACAAAACATACCTAACACTACTCAACATCACAACTAGTTTTGTATTGTTTCACATACCCAGTTAAGTTTATTCATTCCTTTATCTTCCTCTCTTCTTACCCAACTTTATACATTATTATTTTAGATATAGTGTATCTAGTAAGAACTGGTCTACTTTTAATTTTATTTTATAAATTTACACTTCATGACATGCTCTCTTTATGCATACCTAACATCACATAGCTTCACAGGGTTCACCCTTGTATGTATGTTTAGGTAAACTTTTTATTTTTCCTTTATCCTAGTATTTCACTTTATTGAATCACTAGAATAATGGCAGGGGGGAAAATGTAGTCATGTAAAATGTCAAAATGTGTAGATTGAGTGTCAATTATGACATCCAACCCATAAATCCATCTTGTATGCTCTTTTGACCCTTGTAGGAACCTTTTTGCTAATTCCCAATCATCCATAGATTTTTGAGACTAGATTTCAACTCAATGAAACCCCATTTTCCATGTTTATTACATCAACCTAGGCCTTGAAATTGTAATATAGGAGTGTTGGGGTTGGACTATAGTGTTAGACCCTAGGGTGTCCTATTTATAACACTCCTATCCAATCACATTTTGAGCCCAAATGACCATTTCCTTCCAATTTCTCTTCTTCATTATGTTGTATTAGCATGAATAGATTTACTCCATGACCAATAGATCTCTATAAAATCTCATTCAAATTTTATTTAGGAGGAGTTGGAAAATATTAAAAAATCAAGCAAGACCATTAAGGCAATTTTCCCTATTCTCAACACACAACCATCCAATATAGATACCAACATATTTAAACCCTCACACTAGTCCCTAGCCACCTCAAGTACTCTCAATTTGGATTTTTTTCATCCGCATAAAACTATTACTTAAACCACATCAAGTGGGAGAACTATATATGGCTTGATCCCTATTCAGAGTATTGGTATGTAGGTAGCATGTCCACACAAGGGGTGTGCATACATGTTAGTGTATTTTACACACACTAACCCCCCCAATTTCTCAATTTTTATTAAGCACAATGAAAGATATTGAATAATCTCTACAAATAGATCCATCAACATTCAAGACTCAATATTTCATTGTTAGGCTAATACAAGAACATTAGACAAAACCCATAAAATTTAGATCTCTATAACTAATTTAAATAATAATGATAGGACTTGGACTATAGCATTGGACACTAAAGTGTCCTATTTTTTATGATCTTATTATTTCATTAAATTAAAGCTAGATCTTGGTTCATGACACTATCCTAGTACTGTACAACCATTTTCAGCTCTATCTCAGCCCTATCAACCCAATTTTAAGATAAGTTATATATCTACTCTTTCATTACTACTTTTAGAAACATAATAAGGTCAAATAAGTTATAAAATTAGTGGTTAAATTATTGAAATATTATTTACTAATTTAATCAACTCAAACATTTAACTAAATTAGGAATAGGGTTCCAATATTCCCAAAAAATTTAAATCAACTACCCTCTTTATATTTAGATATGCATGGTTAATAAGCTTGAGATAATGGAAATTATGAGTTATTATATGTTTGTTTGAATGTGAGATAAATATACTAGAATAGTCATGTTCTAATGCCATATGAATTAATTTAATTGAATATTATCCTATTATCAAACTATCTAAGTAGAGGATAATATTACCATTAACATTGTAATGGTTGGAAAATTCAATAAGGTTTTAATTATTGTTAACTAATTCTTTCATAAAAATTTTGTACATTGTGGTGATAATAGAAAATGACTCTATTTGATAATACAAGCTATCATGAATCCATTACTAGGTCTTATGCCATTATTAAAAAAATAATGCAAGCTATAAGCTCTTGTTTAGTTTTTTTTTTTTCTTTAATTTTGAAGGAGTATTTTAAAGCTCCACTACCTATGAAGTTATTAAATTTACGCATTGTATTAATATGAAAATAGGTATAATGATTCCATAAGGATTTTGAAGAAGGTAATTGGTAAAGTAATCCCCTTTATACCTATATAGATAATAATATACAATTAGGTTGTTATTTTAATTTAAATTAAGTCATGATAATGATGAGCTAGTAAATGATAAATATTCTAAGGTAGAATATAATCATGGTTATTAGCATATAATTTTTTTTAATTTACCCTTATCATTATATACTAAATAAAATTGTATCATTAAAGTGTGACCAAAGGATAACCAAGAAGAAAATAGAGGTTAGACCTCTATTTAATGAACTATGGAATGGTTGAGAACATTGAATGTGTGCATTAAAATTTATCTTTGTTGATTGTATAAGTTCTAATGTGATAGAATTTCTTGGGTTAATTTCCATCTACTCCATGAACTAATAGGACTTATGTTTGATTTTAATGCTAAGTCAAATGAAAATTTGTATTACATATGTTATGCAAAACCTAAATTACCATGGTGTAGTGATTCTAAAGTCCCAATTTAGAATTAGTGTCCAAGAAGGATATCATGAAGACATAGCTTATGTTGTGTGAAACTAAAAGGAAATTAAAGTGTTTTAAAATCTTATATTGCATTACTTTTGGAAATGGTCTTGTAATCTTTTGTTCATTGGTTTTTGAATGTTTTAATTATCATCTATGCATACCTTAGTATGATGATTATTCTATTGAAATTTAATGACATTGTACATAAACTATTGATGAGATATATAAAATTGGTCACGAGTTACTCTTTTATATTTTAATGTTGTTTATTTGGCCTGACTAAGGTTATTTATTTTTAATTGATCACTCCCACAAACATGAGAAAATTAAAATTTTCCACCAACCATTAATTAGACCACTAGGGAAAACAAGATTACTACTTAGGTTTGAATACCCTTACATTATCTTATAAGGAATACAACCAAATGGATAGAGTTCTGAGTGGATATGTGTCAACACACACAATTATTTACACTAAACTATATGCTCTAAAGGAATCATTGTATTCATTATATAATCTTATAATTATGTTTAACCCTAGATAAGAATATATAGTGGCCTAATCTAGTGATGGTTGTCTATAAATTGAAGTTTAAAAATAGAACAAACTTATCTATGTGTCTAGAAGTCTGTAGTGAGACCTACATGTAATTCCATTATTACTCTAATTCAACTAAATAAAAATAAAAATACAATTATTATTATTAATTTTTGGGGTTATTTCAAGGTGAATAAAATAGATTTTTTATTTCCCTTAGCATAATAACTTATCTTAATACACTTTCTAATTAAAATTAAAATTATAGGACCAATATTCTAGAATACCAACTAATAGATTTTATTTAAAAGTAAATTTGTATATAATTGGCCAATTTAATAATGGTTAAATACTTTTATATATATACACTCATTTGTAATTTTTAGGTATCGAAATATAATTTATGTTCCAAATTATCAAAATTAAAGGGATAAACTACTAGAAGAAGTGTACACCACACCTCATTTTTATCACCCAAGTGTCATGAATATGTTAAATGAAACGAGAAGATGATATATTTGCCATAAGATAAAAAAATTTAGTTATTTTCATGTATAGATACTTCTAATTTTAACATGTTAAATCTTAAAAATTTAATCTACGTAGTTTGCTATAAGCAGTAAATTATGCCTAAAAAAACAAATGGGTTATGATTAAATGGATTTAATTTTATGACTATGTAACTTTTGAGGGAAACATGATAAAATTTATTTTTTATTGAAACATTTAATAAATTTTCTCATATAATTTTATTTAATGGTAACTGATGATGTCCATAATGTTTCTAATAATTTTATCAAGAAAATGCTTTTGCCTTCAATTATATTTAATAGGGATACATTTTTTTACTTTAAGGTTTCTGCATACCTTGATTGTTACATTTAGTACATATTAGAATTTTATTTCAACTTATCATATTGAAATGGATATAGAAATATAAAGGTTTAATAATTTTTTTGAATACATGTCAAAAATGTATGTCATGGATCAACATTATATGTGGTCAAATTGTCTTCAGTTAGTGGAATTTTCCAATAATAAAAATTACCACTCAATGTTAAAAATGGAATGTTTTGAATCCTTATATGGTCATTAATTTTGTACCCCACATGGATAATATATATTTGAAAATATTTTGTTTTTCACTCCTAAATTGCTTCAATAATATGATAGACACATGACTCTTTTTTTGATGAAGTCTGAAGGATGTATCTGATCAACACAAGAGTTATGTTTAATTAAAAATATATTGAAGGTAATTTGGGGTGATGTAAAAATTATTTTTAAAATTTAGACATCATAAAGTATTTATAATGTTTATAAAGGTAGAAATACTAGGTCCAAACTTTGTTAGTCCATTCATCATAGTGGAAGATCTTAACCCTTTTTCATATTGTTAACTCTCCATCGTTTTCTTTAGAAAACTAATGATATGTTTCATGTTTATTTAATAATAAAAAAGGTGTTTGATCCATCTCTTGTTTAGTATGATACTAAAATATATTGGGGGGGGGGGGGGGGGGGGGGGGGGGGCGTGGTGTGAAGAGGATATAGTCTAGTTGACAAAAATTAAATTGTGGATCATCATTGTGTCAAACTATGAAAGAAATATATTCAACAAGTTCTAGTCTAATGGGGCTAAATAAGTTATAAAACCACTACATGAGAGGAAATTATTTTTAGGAATCAATATCCTTACCTTTTTTTATATTCCACATGAAAACACCTCTTTCTAAGTGGAGTGGATGTTATAACATACATATTTAAAATCTAATGAAACACTTGCAACACTATTATGATATCATGATATGATGATTTAATTATGATTGAGTTCAAGATTGATATTTATATGATTATTATTTATATGTTTTTATTTTAAGTATCATCTATTCAAAGTAATTATTTTTTATGTTTCATGGATGGTTATAGATAAATCCAAAAGATGAGCTATGCCTGAGGGTAGAGGAGTTTAATAAATTGGAAAAAAATAAGGTTATATAGCTATAAAAGGGTAAGCCACAAGTAAGATATATAAATTTATACCATTCCATTATTTTTTAATGTATTTTGGATACCTCATACTATGTTTAATTTTTCATTCTTATTTTATGAGAAGTAAATATTGGTATTTATCCAAATATGGGCACTACTTATTACATTTAGTTTACCACAATTTGATATAATTATTGAGGAGAATATTATGAAAAAATAAAAGGATTTGGGTATGTTGTCTCAAAATTATTTTTCATGAATTTACCCATGTTCATAAAAGGACTTGGTAATAATTAAAGTTTTATTTAAGAAGCCCTATAATTTCTTTAATCTTGAAATCATACCTTGGTCTATGTCAAAGTGAATGATTAAGAATATGTTTGATTAGAGTTGGATTAGGTCAAGGCTTATGTATTATCATTCATGATATTTTGATTTCATTGTTGATAATATTTATTTAAAACTTATTCAATCCACTAACCTCAGAAAAGAGATAATGAAGAAGTTATGGCATGAAGTGCATAATGGATAAGGTGGAGGAGAAGAGTGATGGTATGATAATGAATATTACATAGACATCACAAGCTTAAGAGTTATGGCCTTATATATTTTTCATCCAAAATACATAAGTATGTACTTTTAGAGATCATATTTTTTTGGTTTAATCATAGTGTATTCATTATATGGTCACATATACACTAGACATAGAATCAAATATTCCAAACATACAAGTGCAAAAGATAAGAAGAATACAGGAAGTAAAATTATGGGTTTTATTCATGTTAATTTTGGTAAACTAAATGAAATGTATTCTATACATATTCTTTATTTTTTATCTTATACTATCTTTTGAATATGTAGAAAAGAGATATGTATAGAGTATGCATGTATTGGAGTAATTACAAAATTAAGCACATGTATGAATGTGAAGTAGTTATTAGATTCAAAGTATGAATAAGATAAATATAATATGTAGGAGATAGAAAATGCATTGGGATAAATTTTTTAAAAATTCATATACCTCATCAATATAGATGAGTATTAGATAAATATACAAGGAAAATCAAGAAGGAAAATACAAAGGCACCATTTGAATATAAATGAAAAGGATAAGAGGATAAGTCACAAGAGAGCTGAGATAAATTTGATTAAACAAAAGACATGTGGCATTGTCAAGTGTTACGTGAAGTTTTATATTTTAGGTCTGTTTAAAAATTTTCAAGAAGAATTTTGTGTTGAAACCTAAGTCGAATAGATAATGACGTATGTGAACTAAAGAATAAATTTATGTTTAGATCTTATTAGTAGAGGAATTGAAAATATAGATGTTATAATATTATCCAAATCATTATCCTAGATATATGTAGTGAATAAAACCCAACTATAAATAAATAAGGATCATTCCAAAATCCCATAGCTCCACTATCCTATATCTAGGGTACATTGAGAGGAACATCCCATGGCTAGCCATTTACTTGTGTACTAAAAGAATAAATTACCAAGAAGATTTTTTGGTTTAAATTAAAATATCTTGGTGTTTCTAATATATCAAGTAGTGCATGAAAAATAGAATCCATGTATTATTTTGAATAATTGCTTGAGCATTTGCATAATACCCCTCACACCATGTCTTTATTAGAACTTATGACCACTTTGGCCATAATGACATATCCTATGAGTTATAAAACTATCCAAACATAGTTTCTAAGACTAAAAAAAATTAAATTAAATAGAAATTGAAAACCAAAATCATATGATATTTTTTTTTATATAATTTAGAAAAAGAAATTAATAGAATGTGAAAAAAATCAATGCTTGAAATTTATAGGTTCACCAATATGTTTTACCTTATTTGTATTTAAAAATAAAATGATTTTTAAAATAGGTATAAAAATATAATAGATTATAATCCTGAATATATACACTTATTAAAAATTCCAATTGCATGTTTATAAATATAGAAACATGTTAGTTTTGGAAAACACCAGAATGAAAATGAATTATCATAGAACTAAATTTTTGATTCAGTGTTTCTAATGTCGGTAGTGAAAATCAACATAAAATAATATTTTGATTATTTAAGATATGAGGAATAATCAGTGAATATTTTTGGATAGGGTTGTGTTATGTGGACAGGAGGACATGCTAGTTGTGTTCATTAACCATAGACTTGTATAAATTTATTGTAATGAAAAAATATTATTTTACCTTCTAAAATTTTGTTTTCTACATAGGTTGAGATGTTTTTTATTTTTTAATGCCAAAATAATAACATTATTTTCACACATAGAAGGTCACCTTAGGAATAGTAAATAACCCTTGAGAAGGGACATTATTCAATGCTCAAATTTCATGAAGTGTAGGAATCTAAACCTTTATGTTCTTAATAATATTTTGGAAGAGGCTAAAGATAAGTAAAATAAGTTTCTTGTTGTAAAATTCATAGGATCAAGGCACAACATTAAAGCTATAAGGAATTGAACCAAGAAGAAGTGGAATAGGGTAGCAGAGGTAATTTTTTTCTCTTGATAACAAGTGTTTTTTATTCTTTTTTAGTTTTAGGAATGATAATTTTAAGATTGTTAATAAAGGCCCATGGATAATGGGTAAATATTTTATTTTATTTTATTTCATCTATAAAAGCTAAATTAGTCCCCCTTTGTAATAGAAATGGACAAGATTCCTCTATGGATTAATCTCCTAAGAATCTATCTTACCTAATGGGATGATTTGGTTTTGAGAAGCATAGTGTAATCCATTAGTGTTTTTAGATATTTACCCTATGACTCTCTCACATAAAAGGTTGGTTTCAACTCACCTCTATGTGTTAGCCTATTTAAATAAATATATTACTAATTATATCCATCTCAGATCTATTTTTGGATACTAGAATTATATTATTAAGTATGAAAAAGAAGAAGAAATTTTTTCATGTTGTAGGAAATTTGGGCATATTAAGGACTTGTGCCTACAATCTAGGGAATTCAAAAAAGATGGTAATTTCAAGGGAAGGAACTGAAAAATAGATATGATTATTGTATATATGATTTAAAATTTATAATTTACCCCTTTAATGAAATTATTTAAAAGATTAAGAGTCATAAAGATGTTAACTATTTCTTGAGGAATAACAACCTATGAATCCTCTCATAGTTGGATAATCTTATTTTTTCTTGTCTTCTTTGTCTATGTTATTTTTTGTATTGGGACCTTTTTTTGTCTTACTTGATGTGTCTCTTCTAGGACCTAGACCCAACTTGTGTGATGGACTAGACCATACACCAATTTTGTGGGTATTTATTATTAATCAAAACATTATTTTCCTTCTCTTGGCCATTAAGACCCTAGGGATACTTTTTAGATATTGAAACTAGGTAAAGAGAGAGTGTGGTTTTAATGAAATTACTTTATACCAATCACCCCACTAATGGTTGATCTATGCATATGTATTTAGATACTTTAAGGAGGGGATCAAGTTACATATGTTTCTCTAACCTAGAGTGTTTATGCAATTGCAGTCCTTAAATATATGTATGCATTTATAAATTAGTTTATTATTATTTAACATGATATCTCTCAACTTTATTTATAATCATTGTTAATTATCTTGAATTTTTTAATAATAAGGTATATTTTATCAATGTGAATCAGTGTATAATTTCTCAATAGACAATGCCAAGATAGGAATCAAGTTACTTTGAAATGATGTTTCTATTTTATTATATAGTTAGCCATCTTAATATTTTAATCTATCAAAACATAAATAAACCTATAAGAATACCTAAAAATTTATTTCTAAATTTTGAAATAGAACATCAATTGGCTCAAGATGAGGCCTCACTGGGTAGAAATTTTCATGGTAGAAGACCTTTCTACCTTACATGGAATTATTTCAAAGAATTAGAGATAATTATCTTAAGCTGGATGTAATTTTATATGTGATGAAAAATAATTTAAGAATTGACTTGGAAATTATGAATAGTAGTGACATAAAAATGAAAGCCAAGCCCACATATGGACAAACATCTTAGAGGAATAGTGATAAAAATTCATGCATTTAGGTGTAATTTCCGTTGTTTATGATATGTGGAGAATCACATGTGATAATATTTAGGTATGTATATTACCTCACATGTGTCTATTTACTTTATTCATTGTGGCATATTTATGTCCATTATTTCTGTTCCTTAATCTTATATGTGACTGATTGGATTAATATATGGTTATTTGATGAGCTTGTAGAATGTGATGAAATTTATATGTTTTTAGTTGTCATGATATATATCATACACCTCCCCATTCCATGTGTTGGAATCATTTATATCATTAAAATCTTTATTAAATATTCTTTTCTAGATATTATATTAGTTATGATTATTATTTTGAGCCTAATCAATACATCTATTTTCACATGACACATCGATGCCCCAAATTACATTTGATTCATATATTACTTGATGACATATAAATTTATATGATATAATTTTCTCCAAATTTTTAAATGATTATACATGATGACATCTTTATACATGACATTATAGTGTTAACAATTATTTTGAGAAGAGTGACTTATATGCTACATCCCTATACTAAAAATGGTGGAATATTAGTGATATTCCCATAGAGATATAAACTTTAATTAGAAGAGAGTCATATTTTAGGACATAATATGGGAATAATAGTAATTATAGTGGTTTATATAGTAGATTTTTTTTAGATGTGAGACATAAATTCACACATTGGTACACATTATGTGATCATATACCATGCATATAAACTCAATTTAAAGATACATGAGTTATAGACTAAATATATAAATACACTTGAGTTAATAAGAAATATAGGTACAAATAGTTTATATTAATATAAATTAAAAACAAAACACATATAGATACATTTGAGATACATGGTCTATAACATCACAATCTATATCAGTTGGCACATATTCAAAGGACATGATACTAATTCATGCATATATACACTATTTAAGATATTATTTGGCATTGGTTAGGAGGGCATGATATGGGTTCATGACAATATATCCTTTTTTAAAATGAACACTATTAAAATTGGTTATTTTTTAACACAATTTTATGGAACCAAGAAGTGAGAAACCTTGAATATATAATTTCATGTGGCAGTTGATTCATCTTTTTTAGGAGTAATGTAGTTGAGATTTAATAATTACAAATGGTATTTTAATTAGTCATATTTATCCCATTATGTGGCTCCCACTTTACCATATTGAGGTGTAATACTAAATATGGATTATTTATTTCATTTAGTACAATTGGGGTTTAACATTGCTCAATGGTATTATCATTATTGGATATTCAATGGGTTTTTTTAATTTATATTTCCAGCCCATGGTATTACATACATATTAAAAATTACAATATGGTCACCCCCAATTATAAAAATGGTTCATAAAGAGGAACCATTCCATAATTATTCAACAAGGAACCATCATCTCCAACATGTTACAAGGCAACATAGTTTCACCCACTTATATGTGTACTCCTACCTTCCTCTTAACATTAAAATTTTAATTATATTTAAAAGTACATATTTCATTTTATATACATTGACTACTAAATTTTAAATGTAGGTTTTTTTTTAAGCTACATGTATATCACCTTCTCGTTAAGATAAATTGTGTTATACATAATAATACATATCTTTATCTTTTTACTTTATAATTTTCATTTCATTTCCATAATAAAATATAAGGGGTCATTTTTGGACACTAAAACCTTGTATTAAGCTCTTGTAAGTGTCATTTTTGACCTAGCTTCAACCTAAATGACTTGTACATATGACTCTTATTTTTCATTATCTCCCATCAAAATGTTATTTATGGGTCAAATCCTTATAAGTTTATTTAAATCACATCATAAATTCCCATAGTATATTCCAAAATAGTGATCTATCATACTTAGACATCTCTAGATTATTATATTAGTGATCTTAAAATCTAGACAAAAACATCACATTTAGATGGTAGTATCCATATCTTGTGATTTCATCCTTACCTAATAAATGGTTATATTTGAAAATTAAATCATTTTTATGGGTCAATCAATTTTATTGGTGTTGATCACATGATAAATTACTGAAATTATTTTATAAATATATATATTAATCATAAGTTTATTAGACATATATCACTCATTTGGTACATGTCTATTAATTGATCGACTTTGAAAAAATTTACCTATTCCTCCTAATTTGAAAATAATTCACTATTTTTAGTCATCAAAAAAGTCTAAAACACACTAATAATAGTCATAATCAAACATTTTTAAGTGTATAAAGCTAGATCACTAGGTGAAATCACATAGTAAAAGAGCAAAAATTCATAGTCATAATTAGGGGAAGAACTATGTTTGGATCCAATTACCCCTTCAAATATTAGGTATGTAAATAACATTAAATACTTAAATTAGGTTATTGGACTAATATTAACCAAATAAAATTACATATTTTACTAGTTCCATCTCTTGAAAAGTGGAACTAGGGTTTTAGATGAAGGAGATTTTTTTATACTATTTACATGATTGGATATTGGGATATTCCATAGTAATAAATGATAAATAGGTGCACCTATTTATGTCAAAATAGAAAGGAAAAATATATAGTGTTAAATTCATCAAATTTGAAACACAACATCAAATGCTAATGACCTAAGGCTAAAGCTACCATTTGAGTATAGAAAGACATCTATAACCTTCAGTGATTGAATTATAGTCATGCTTTCTACTTGCCTTCTTGTCTACCACTTATCTCAGTTTTGAAAAATACATGATGAGGCTAAGTATATTATAATATTTTTGAAATTTTCATATTTACCATATGACATAGTCAAATAAATTACAACCTATAACATTCGAATTCATTCCTAATTGTAATATCTTATAGTATGAACTATATAGTATTTTATATCTTAATTAGGGTTTGAAATTAATCCAAATTAGGTTCAAATAGGGTTTCACCAAAATAAACATATATTTAATTATCTAATTGAACAATTTATAAAATTAACATATAACTATTTTCACATTAAAACTATTTCCTTTTATTTTTTTCATATTCATCTTCATCATTATATATATTTCATTTATCATATTAATTATAGTAATTTCTCATTGGTTTTGGATGCATCACATCACTTCTACCTCCTAGATATTCATTTGACACACCCTAAACATGTATATTTTCATGATAATATCAAATTTAAATAATACTTGGCCTCAATTGAATAACATAATAAACAACATCACCTAAATAATCTAGTCTAGACAAAGAATGTGTAATGAGTACCCACCACTTTAAAAATATAATAATTAGATAGAATCATTCTTCATAATCTCATGAAATATGTAGATATTTGTAGTTTTATTTACTAAAATATGATAGTAAGTACTCAAAAATGAAAATATTGGTATACATATACCACACATGAATTGAGTGCACAAGCATGGTCCTAAAGAACCACTATCTCACACTTGTATTCTACCTTATGACTTTGACCCTTTCATTATTCCTCTAAACACCTAAAAGAACATAAAATTCTATTTAAAACCTACTTAGTATCCTAAACAAATAAATCCATACCGTAAGTTTAGTTTTTTTGTACATGGCTCAATAACATTAGGTTTAGTAAGTATCTATAGATAATACTAACCTTATATGTTCAATACTAACCATCTCCGAATAATCTTTACTTTTTAAAGTAAAAAACTTCCTTTTGGTTATTCCATTTTCCTACCATGTTAGTGTGATGATAAATTACCCAATTGGGCTCATATATATAAATAAATGTCTCACTTAATCAAGTAATTTGTTCTTATTTGGAATAAATATTTAGAATATTGGATATTATGATAATCTACCCTATTCTTCCCAAATTTCATATCCATCACTAGGTATAGTAATAAGGTATGCCTAAATCATTCCCAATCCAAGTCAAATATATCATTTTCAAGTATAAAATATAAATAATTAACTTCACACATATAGTTAATCAATACAATTACACATTCACACTAGATGGGAGAAATACATGTGCTTTTATTTTTATCCTTATTGTATCAGATATGTAGGTAGTGCTCAATAATCAAACATGAGTGATTGGGGTCACCTAAACCCATTATAATTTAATTATATTTTGAATATTATAGCTATCACAAGAACACGTGGGGTTTAAATATTAAGTATTTTAACTCATTGGTTATGTTCATCGTCAGGGTTTGACATCACACATACATATATATCAAATATAAACGAAGTTTATTGTATGGTAAAAATCCCTAATTTTTGCATAGATTATTATTGACAACCTAGGCTAGTATCAATAATCAATACTAACTATAATTAATGTAGTAGTCCCTATATAGATAGAAACACAATTCTTGAATCATATGAATCATGTGTCTACTTTAATGTGATTTCCACTGATAAAATATAGTATTGTTACACTGTCAATGATAAAATATAGGTACTCATCAATTTATTTTACTGACTATATTTAGCGTATACCACTTCTCATTTCATTATAATTAGTTTTAGAGTTTTACATTTATATGTATGCTTGAATTCCATATTTACCAATATGAATTATTATATTAATCTCTATCCTATTATGGTCTATAAATATAGATTATGTTAAAATATATTAGTGAAACCATACACTAATCAAATTGTGTCAAACCCTAGTTATCCCTTAGGGTTTCACTCTTTTAGGGTTTCATATTTTAAACTTAGGGTTTTATTCTCATCCGTGATTTATTATTATTATTCCCAAATAATACACATTATTCATGATATATTTAATTACTATTATTGGTTAACACAATTCATCAAGGTATTCTTTTCATATTATTATGCGTGGATAGTGTATCATATTTGAATCAATTATTTAATAAAATGGGTCAAATGTATCGAATATAAGATTACTAATAAGGATAAAACAAATATTCAACAATATCAAACCTTCCTCAAATCTTATTATTACAAAATTAAATGAATTCACCCTTTTTTAACCACTAAATGACAAAGGGAATGAATGACTTGATTTATTCTTCCTACTATGGTATTACAACACATACTATACACCCTATTCATATATTTGTCCTTAATTATGAGACCATTAATACTCTTGAAATGACTAATAAGAATAAACTAAATGCCATGGATGACCAATAATTCACTAATCCACATCAAATTGATGTGATACTATATATCTATTTTTTATGTTTATTTTGTATTTACTAATGAAATTTTATAAAACACATAATAATTTAATACTAATTTATATAATAGAATATTAAAAAAATAAATGTATAATGTAGTAATTTAAATAATTTTAAATGAGCTATATAGTACATTGAGAAACACATAACAACACTAGCTCAAATTGAACTTGTGTTGATGATGCATGCTAAATATAATTATAAACTAACTAAAATGATACCTAAACTATATCACAATTAAAATTATAATTTCAAATTTTGATAGTACAAGGCCACACTATGAGGACAAGAATGCATTAAAACCTTGTCTATTGGTCAAAACCTCATCCCAATTGACTATTACATGCTCCTATATTTGTCTTAGATGTTTTCTTATTGTTTGTATGTGTCGACATGATGTGTGAAAGACCTAAAAAGTAAAAAAAAACATTTAATACATAATAAATTAAATTCATATCAAATACAATGTTTGGGAAATGGGAATAGATGAGCCATAATAAAAAAACCCACATGATTTGAGTGATGTTGTACATTTCTAAAAAGGGACTTAAGCTAATGTATTTCTCCTTCCTAGAGTGAGTGTTTTAATCTTCATATTTTATATGAATACAATTATATATATTCACTTTAATTATTTAAAATGAAACCCATTGAGATATGATAAAATTTATTCATACTTGACTATGACTATTAGAATGATTTAGAATTGAATTGGAAATATTAGTGCCCTTTTGGTTTATGTATAGTATAATTTTGAAGTGATTGTTATATGATGTTGTAAAGGCCTTAATGTTATTATATATAATAATAAGTGGAATATTTATATTAATTTACCTTGATAAAAGTGTGACTATTAAAATGAACCATCTCAAATTTTAAAAGTTACCATTGGAGTAGGAGGCCAATGTCACAGTAGTGGACAAGGCCACATTGTACTCATGTATACCTAATATGATATTATCTTAGAAAGATAGATACTATTTGGATTTGGATAAAAATAACCTAAAATAAAAATAGGTATGATTGAATGATGTTTTAAGTATTTTCAATCAAGTGGAATATTTAAGACTCTCATAGATATTTTGAGCTAAAAAATTAAAAATAAACAAGGTGAGGTAAAGATGTCGAGATTAAACATTCTCAAACACTTAATTATTAAATTTAAGTTTATAAATTCCACACTCCCCATTTAATATAGTGAAGAAATGAAGTTAAATTAATATATTAAATGAAATACAAATGCATGTGTGTATACAGACTTTACACTTTTATGTGAAGATTTAGTATGCAATATGCCTTAATACAAAACATGCAATAATGTCATAAATAAAATTTACTCATCATATTTGATAATTAAAAGGATGGAACTTGAAATTTTAACATTTTAAAGTAAATCAAGGAGATAATTCAACTAAATGAGTCCTAAATATAATTTTGTTGTAAACTTAAAATGGAGAAGTGTGTGTGCCAACTTATTGAGGAAGTTTGATAATTGTTGAAACTATGTTGAATTGAGAGTGATCAAATCTTAATTTTAAAACCAATTAAATCCATCAAGATGTAAATATTTCCTACTCAAAATCTCATATCAATATATATAGTAATCTATAAAAAAAATTAAATGGGTGGAACCGCCAAATGTGGATTGATACAATAGAAAAATTACAAACATAGACATTCAGTGTCCTTATACTCTAGCATACCCCAATTAAAAAACAAAAAAAAAATCACAAGACTACAAAATGATGTAGATTTATATTTAAAACTTTTGAACCTCTGACATTTTAAAATTTAAAATTTGAAATTGCCATGTAGAAACATGAACATGATGCTCATTATATCTATATTGAATTTATATAGAATTCCAATTCAGATTGTAACTTTTGAAACTTTCATCTTGTAAATGTTTGAAACCTATACCTTTTAACTATTTAAAACCTATAATTTATATCTATAGGAATAATTTTTCATACATGTTTCATTTCCCCATAATTTGAAATTTATCAGTCATGTTGTAATAATGAAAAATATATACTATCATAAATCTAAAATTTATTGCTCATGAATACTTGTATTCTCAGGACAAGCCCATTTTAATTTTTCACTTTTGAGTTTATACACATAGCTTGAAGTTCACTAATCTTAAAATAGAACTATATAGTATGTGAAAGGTGTAATCATATAGGATCATATGAACATTAAAATTATATTCCATCATATAATTGAATATTGCATTGAATTTTTATATGAAACACATGTTATACAGGTATAACTTTGAAGCACACAAGTAGCATGTGCATGATATGCATAATGTAACTAGACTAAAAATAGAAACAATGCATGATAATAACCTTGGAACCATAGTAATAAGTAATAAACCTATTATATACATCATAAATCCACACACTATGATTTTGAAGGTCATAATCCTCTTTACCATCTTAGGACCCCCTTGGGAGGAGCAACCACCTTCTAACCCCTAAGTGAAACCAACCCATAGTTAGTTTGACCTAACTAACCTAGCCTAGATATATTTTTACCTTCAACCATAGCCAATGATACATAGTGTAATTGATGATGGTCATGCTAACTGGTGATGATTAGGTTGCACCAACTAGACTTTCAGCATGTTATCCACATGTAAACCACTTCATTAATTTTATAAATATAGCTTGTCTAGATCTTATTATGAGCCTTTGCATGGATAATTTATATTTGGATGGCCTAGTTACACCTTCACTTCCACTTCTTACTTGTTCCTATAAAAGAGAGAGGCTTGGGAAGCCAAATCCATCAACAATTATTATCAAGAGCTTTGTGTATCTAGAATCTCTTTCTATAGGTCAATCATCTTCAAGTGCTTCAAAAAGTTAGTAGCCATACTAGGGAGATATCTTTCCACCATCTCTCCATTGAGTTCTCCAAATACCATTACTCTAATAGAATCATGACCAACTTCTACAATGATTAATCCATCTCAACCATCTAACCAATTAACTTCTGGTAAGACAAACATTTATTTTCTAGTATTCACTTATTATATTTTCATTTCCAAATCAATCTAGCCCTTACTCACCTCTCAAAACTTACCTTCTTATTCCAATCAACTAGTACTACCAACCCATTTCCACTAATAGGCAATCAATGCTTGTTATCCTTAATTGGTGATAGTTATTCTTAACCAGTGATGGTTACACAATCGTGGACAGTTACTCTAATCAATGTTGATCACCTTGGCTATTAATGATTCACTATCAAGCAAATTTATAGCATGATCCTTTCACCTACCTACACACAACCAAATCTATTTTTATATGTCTTTACCTACTCAAAGACCCCTACCTAATTTTTTGGAATAGACCCCAACCATTTAGCATAGGTATTGAACCACCTTTGTTATATTAAACTTTCTAGAATATCTTTTTTTTTAAACACTTCCTATATAATCAGTTTTAGTAATCTTATTTAATTTATGTATGTACTTTCTACTCTATTTTATAAAATTAATTACTTAAAACAAGTGTATTGATATCCCCTAAGGAAGCTTTCACTTTTTGGGATATAGATATCACTAGGCAATTCACCCAACTATCTATATAACAAACAAGTTTGCTTTTGTGATTTATTATTTTTAGGTCTTCCTCCCATGTCAAATAAGATATCTTCATAATATTCTAATTCAACATGTGCACAAAAAAATAATTTTTTCAACCACACCCATATTCTATTTCTTTTCTCTCTTCCCTAGAACTTAAAGTGAAAATTTAGATGAAACATTCTAGCACACCCAATGGGACCTAGAGTATTTACTTGCATTTTTATTTGAATTTGGATGATCTTATCTCTATTTGTTCTCATAATTTAAACTAAATTTTATTTTGGGTTTAAAATCAACTACATCCATTTCTTAATTTTAACATTAGGTCACTTTGAATTAAATCACATTAATCTTATCATAGCATCACCTTTATTTCACACACTAGCCAAACCACTTTCATCAATCAAACATAAAAATAATTTGAGACAATGTCAAACTAGGATTTCATCACCTCGTGGTCACCTTACCCTTTCCTTTGAATCCTACTTTGAGGTCATTACCAAGGGGAGAACCAACTTAGCTCTCTGGTTGAGTATAAACTGTAGATATCAATATATGTTAGTTAAGCACCTGACACTCTTACCACTACAAGACCATGAAGTGAGGGGGTATGTATAAATACCCAGAAACATATTAATTCCAATATAATTTTTTTTATCACCTAAACAACTTAAAACTAGCCATAGACTACTTTTATAGTACCTGATTTGCAAGCCAACTTCTATCACACATTCTCATAAACTAAGGCATAAGCCAAAAGTGATATTAAAACTAACCTCTAGGATTAACATACTTTATAGTATTTGTCTTGATTTCCTTGATCATTTTTGTCTTCTTCATATTTTAATGGTGATTTTATTCTTCTTTTCTCTCCCCCTTTCTTGTATGGTTCTCACTCACCAGCAATGAAGATACCTAGTAGAGCAAAGCCCATCACTTGAATCAACATCTTCTACCTATTCATCTATAGAGTATGTGTTTCAGGTAGAAGACTCACCTCTTTCATTAAGAATCCTTACTTTCCATTGGGTATTTTTCCAAGGAAACATGAAATTTACAACTGTTTAGGATAATAATTTATTTTCCCTCTAGCATTACCTTAACACCTCCCCTCACCATGCACTAGCTCCAACTCCACTTTAGGATCCTCCTTATGTCATGCCATCCTACCTTATGATGGGTATCCCTATTAATATGGTCACCACTCAACCTTTGACTACCTAAGCATCTCCATTTACTAACCCGTTTAATGCCACAACTGGAAACTAACCTATCCAACCAACTACTACCCTTAAACCTTCCACCCTTACCAATGACTCCTCCACTTTAAGAAAAACCCTACCATTAACCCATCACACTCCAATTATTGTTAGAGCACCTACCAATATCACTACTAACCTTACCTCTATCAAAATCAAACCATTGGTTAATACCCCTTTATGAAGCCTAGGGGTATCTATCCCTTCTACTTCACCACCTACTAGCACAAATGTCACTACCTATCCTTTTGTTACTAACCTAACTACCATTCATGTCTAATCTATAGGGAATCCTTAGTAGGTACCTTTTATACCTAATATAGGATATATCCCTTACCCATAAGGGTATGTACCTATTAATATACCACCATCATCCACCTATCCTTACAGACCACCTACCCAACATTTATAATCCACCTTCCAAAATGTGACATCCTCTCAACAACCAAACAATTACCAATATGTTACCCAATCTCAACCACAATATCCACCTTATGACCCTTTTGGTCTACCACCTCAAACCAACCTAATGAAGATTCTCATGGACAAGATGCAAAACCTCAATTTATCCATTTCATGGGATCATAACATCTTATCCTGTGAGTAGATTTGCAATGAACCTATTCATCCCAATGTCCCTATCAGACCTTACCCTACTCAATGGGAGATTCTAAAATTTACCAAATTATATAGCAAGGAGGACCTCTAAAAACACCTTAGGAATTTTATTCATGCATGTTACATGATTGCTTATGATAATGTGCTTCTCCTCTGATCCTTCCCCATGTCCTTATCTTACTTGACACTTGACTGGTATAGTGCCCTTACTAGGTATTCAATATTTTCTTTCACCTAACTAGTTCAAATCTTCTTATATCACTTTTCCATTAAAATTTACAAGAAGGTATCTATCAGTAATGTCTATTTTATTAGGCAATTCAATGATGAGTCCATTTCCAATTTTTTCACTTATTGGAGAAGCTTAATTAATTAGCTTTCATTTTCCTTACCTCAACCTAAACTTATAGAGATTTTTACATAAGCCTAAGCCAAAAAAACATCTTCTACATTGTGTGTCCAAAGATTCATACATTTTTATGAAGCTTTTAACATGGTGTATTATCTAGAAAACTAGGCTTTAGATGATGTAAAATTGAATTTACAAAATAAAAACTCTACCTTCAAGACCAACAAAACCTCTTCCTCTAAACTAAGAAACCAAGCCAACACTGGAACCAAGAGTAAGGGAACTAAAAATTCAATTTTCCTTAAAAATACACCTCTACCCAATGTCAATCAGCAAAATTCTTCCATTACCTTCAACCAAAACATAAATAATCCAAATCAAAGCAACCAAAAATAGTTCACTTTTCCTAGAGATTCTTATGCCTTGGTTTTGGAGATTCTGCTAAAAACTAACCTCATATAGCTTCCCCCCATAAAACCTTCTCAACATTTTGATTATTCTTATCTAACACCTACTTATTATAATGAGAATGACCTTTTTACTTTTCATCATGTAATTACACATGACATTATTCGATGTGATACTTTCAAGAATTTTATTTAAAGCCTTATCAATAAGGGGGAACTCATGGTAGATAATCCCAAGGCCTCTCAAAATCAAGCTTTTGATATCTTTAGGAAGCCTTTTCTCAACCATGCCCCTATTAAAACCAAAGACACATAATCTCAATGTTCTCATGATGCACACGTTGTTAATATGGTCCTTAATATGCTTATCAATGGGGAACCTACCATCCAATCTACTTTATTCTCCCCCACTTTACCCATCAAGGTGGTGGAGTCACATTCTATTCCTTTGGAGGCCCAAACTAAGGAGGTTCATTTCTTTTTAGTTTTACTCATAGAGGATTTGGAATCATCAAACAAACCTTTAAATAACCTATCCAAGCAAACAACCATTCCTAACCTACCATTTCCCCTAATTTTAAGACAAACCACAACTACAAATATCATGCCTAGTGGAATTGTTTTTTCACAAACACCCCTCATGGAGTAGCCACCTAGTCCAAACTTACATCCATTTCTTGAGGAAATAGGTGAAGATACCATTCCTCCTCCTCAACCCATAATTTTATCCTTGACATCCACTCCCTAGGAGGTAAAATTAGTATAAAAAACGTTTTCCAAACTCATTCAAGAGTTAGGTATGGTCATAAAGTTGAACATGGATCAATCCACTTTATGGCACCAGTTAGGGCTTCCTTAGATCAACAAACCCAAAACTTTTGGAATACCATTAACCAACCAATCCATAATTTTACCACCACCTCTTAAATTTATTATAACTTTTACCAACCCATCACCTTCTCACTCAACCAAAATAGTCGCCTCTCTAATGACAACACCACCAACCAAACCTTCTAAAACTCTTTGTGCCTTTCCTACATGAAGCTTGGTTTACCCATCCTTGAAAGTGGACTTAACCTTAACCAATCCTATAACTAAACCTCAACCCAAACCAACCAAGGGGTAAAAACTTTTGAAGATATATATGGCTAGGATTTTACCTCCATGTACCTCTCCTTCTATCTTGGGGCCCCATCCCTCAACCTTGCTTAAAAAACAAGACCTATTTAACATGTCACCCACTACCATTAGTTACACTATCCCACATACTATATAATGTGATAGTCCTTCCTATATTACCAATATATAAACTATCATCCTTGAACACCCCAAAAACTAGCATACCCAAACCAAAACCTTTGACCAAAAACACCACCTTACCTAAACCCTCTCTCATTAAACCCATTACTACCAACATGTCCATCTTCCCAACTAAGACCATAACCTCTAAACCTTATCCACATATAATAAATCCTATACAACATTTTTCCAAAGGTTAATATAAGCCTCCTACCTCATTTTACCCCCTATCAAGTCCCTTGATCCTATTGGTTTCAAACCAACTTGGTATAATGAGTGTAAAATTTGTTCCTATCACAGGACACTTGGGCATGACATGAAGAATTAGAAATATCTATAGGCCATTATCTAGTATATATATGATTAGTATGATCTTTTATTAGATGAACTTCCATAAACTCCTCTACCAATACACCCAACAACCATTTGTCAATGCATACCTAATCCTTCACTTTCACCTTAGAGTTATAGAGAAACTACCTAGCCTCCTATCACACCTTTCCCCTCTATCTATACCATTAATGTGGTCACATGATCAAAAAAAAGGATAAAAGGAATACCAAAGTGTCCATTCCATATAAATACCCCTCAATTCATCCTAAACCAAACTAGATCCAAACCTCTATATCTTTAGCTAAGCCTAAAGTTACCATCTCAGGCACCTCTAAGGCTAACCCATCTAAATCCATTAGGAGGATAATTATTAAGAAAATTCCCCAAACTCCCTCTAATATGAGCCTCTATAATCTCATTTCCACCTCACCTCACCATCATTAGGACATGATAGAGGCTATGCAAGCTATTAAGGTCAAACCAGGTGAATCCTAACCTATAGAGGCCTTTGTAGGTGTTCTCCAACTCTCCACCAATGTTAATTTTAAGGACTCAAAGATACCATATATCCACCCCAATGAGATGGATTCTCCTCTCTTAATTACTACCCACATCAAGCAAACCTGCATTAAATAGGTTATGATAGATGGTGAGGCTAGTATCAACATCATCTCTTCGCATGCCTAAGACTAACTCAAATTATTAGACAATGTTATTTCCCAAAATTTAGTTTTCCTTACATCCTTTAATGATAACATGAATATTAAATTAGGACCCATTATCCTCCACATTTATCTCAAACCATGCATGCTCCCCAAACTCTTATATGTGGTCGAAGGTGAATTCTAGTACAATGTTTTACTAGGGAGACCTTTGATCCATGTTATGGGTTTCATATCTTCTACCCTTAAATATTGTGTCAAATTTGATCATGAGGTTTATGTTGTTACCATAAAAGCTAACTTGAACCATTTTACAACATGCAACATGACCTATCAACCTAATGACATCCTCCTACCTCTAGAAACAACACCCCAAACATTTGTCGCCAAGCCCTCAACCATGAAAATGAAGCCATTATTTCTCCTTCCATAATGGCATTTATAAATTTGTCTATTCCCATAGACCAAATACCCACCTCTAATCCATTTTAATCTACCTTCTATTATCTTACCCTCAAATAATACTAACTCCTTACCCTCGATGCTTTCCCTACTCCCCAAGAGTATGGGAAACTTAACCACAACCCAGGTTATGACCCTAACATTAGACCCATTACTTCCTTGGGGCCTCTAAACTATCAGAACCATTTTATATATGGGGGAATATAAAATTTTATTTATTTTACCATGAACCCATCTTCCCCATAACTATTCACTTCAACATTCTCTTACTTAGAGAACCTAGACTTCACCAAAATATACCTTCACATTTGTGCCTAAAAAGGATTTGGATTATGATGATACAAACATAGACCACACACATTGATCTTGATTGAGACCTAAACGCCTTACAATAAGCACATCCTTGGCTTCATTCTACCTAATAATAATAAATCCACTCAACCTACCTCTACCATCATCAAACAAGAGACCCCTTCCTCACTAGCACTTGTTCCACCTGAGTATGAGGATATTATCCCATATAGCCTTTTTTTATTCATCAACATGATTACCCTTAACCCCCTAACATATAAAAAATAAATGGCACTAGTATCTATCCCTTTAATCCATCCTAAACTAGTGGGATAAGACTCTCCTACCATTAACACTATCTAGTGCCAAGATGATGATTTTATTCTCACCTACCTTGGTGCACCTGAATCCTCCATCCAAAAATCCTTACCTCCAAAAACATCAACCATGTTAAATGAATCCACCATAGATATTGGCATAGACACTTTAGGTGACCCTCATGTTATAAAACTTAGCTAATCTCACCCTAGAGGAACTTTAGGACTTCTCTACCTTTCTCTAAGACCATAGCATTGCATTTGCCTAGTCATATGTTGATATGCCTAGTATTGACCTACCCATTGCCACTCACAACATTATAACAAATCATGATGACAATACTATCAAATAGAAACTTCAATGAATGCATCTTCACATATCCCTTCTTATCAAAGAAAATATTTAATAACTCCTCTTTGTCAAATTCATTTAAGCTATTGATTATCCCTAGTGGGTTTCAAACATCATACCTATAACTAAAGCCGTATGGTTACTATATATAAATGGGGAATTTTGTGACCTCAACCTTACCTACCTAAAGGATGACTTTACTCTAGCTATCATTCACTAACTTATTGATCTTGCAGTAGGCCATAAGATGTTATCTCTCATGGATGTATTCTCATATTATAATCAAATTTTGAATTCCCCTTAAGATCAACATAAAACTAAATTTATCAGCCCATGGGGGAATATTTATTGTAGGGTCATGCCTTTCAGTATTATAATGCTGGTATAACCTACCAATAAGCTACAACCTACATCTTCCATGATCTTATCCACACAATCATCTAGGACTATGTGGATGACTTCATAAAAAATCTAAACTTTTCAAGGACCACTTAGCCATTCTCAAGATTATATTTGAGAGACTCATCCATTACCATGTCCACCTCAATCCCAAGAAATGTATTTCTAGTGTTTTTTTAAGAAAAATCCTTGGCTTCATCATTTCGCTTTATGGAATTGAGGTTGATCTAGCTGAGATCAAATACATACTAAAGATGCCACCTCTGACCAATATTATGTAACTCTACAGTTTGTATGGGAAGCTCCAATCCATTTACCACTTCATTTCTCATCTCTTAGATCAATGTCAACCCTTCCATCACCTATTGAAAAAGGACATCTCTTTCAAGTCGAATGTCAATTGTCAAAAGGCCTTTGATGTACTCACATATTACCTTCTATCTCTACCTATCCTCACACCTCCTAAAGATGACCAACCTTTCTACCTTTATATCTCTACCATTGATCATTCCCTAGGGGTAATGTTTGCCCAATAGGATGAACAACACAAAAAATAAGTTGTCTATTACATAATTTTCACCCTTGTAGACTATAAAAATTGGTATACTCAGACTAAGAGACTATCCTTGGCCTTAGTCTTCATGGCCACCAAATTATACCGATACCTTCTTAACAACAAAGCTTTTGTCATAACTAATACTGACCCACTCATGTACATGCACTCCTAGCCATACCAAAACTAGTGTATGGCCAACTGGATCATGATTTTAACCAAGTTTGACCTTGAATTCCTCTATTAGAAGTCCATTAAGGGGAAAGTCATTACTGATTAGTTGGTTGATGAACCCATGCCAAGCAAACACAATCTTCCTTTTAAATTTCTAGATGAGTCTATTGCAAGCTTATCCGAAGCAGATTTCACTAATCATGTATCCACATTCCTCAATGGTTCCAAATGTCAATGTAGTGGGGGAGATGGTATCATACTTATCCCCCTTGTTAGTGACCCACTTCCTTTATCTTTTAAACTTAAATTTAAATATACCAATAACGTGTCGAAATATGAAGCCCTACTAATAGGTCTCCAAACCACATTAGCCTTAGGAGTCAAAATAATAAACATATTTGATGACTCCCAACTTCTGATCAATCAAGTCAATTGCATATACCAATGTAAGAATGGGATTTTTCAACTCTACAGATCATTAGTCACAAAATTTTTGACATCATTTGAACATTACCATATTAAAATCACCCCATAATCTACCAATAAGTTTGTTGACACCATGGCTTCTCTTGCTTCCTAGATCCCATCAGTGCCTTCAGACTCTAAGATATTAGTCATTATCCATCACCTCACCAAACCTTCCTACATCAAGTTAGACACACTAACCATATTTAATGTGGAGGAGATCTAGCCTGTCTTATGGTATTAATGTAACTTCTACTACCTAAACCTTGGCATAGTTCCATTTAGACTCTCTAGGAATGCACATTGAGAATTTATTCATAACACATACCATCATACCATTATGGGAGGCATCATCTATAAATGTGGTTTTAATGGCCTCCTATTTTATTATCTTTGTGGTTCAGAAGCCTCTCATGCTATCAAAGAAATGCACGATGGTATCTATAGGGGTCACTTTAGTGGACTCACTCTGGCTAAGCACATTCATTTTCTAGGATATTATTGGCCTATACTTAACCAAAACTATTGTGATTATGTGAAAAAGTGTGTCAAGTGTCAACAACATGATAATTTCCATCATGTACCCAACCATAACTTTCAATTTTCCACTAACTTCTATCCATTTTCACAATGGGGTTTGGACCATATTGGTTAAATTAACCCCCCTCTTCATAGTGACATCACTATATCATCACTACAAATGAATATTTCACCAAATGGGTAGAGGTTATTCATCTTGTCTTGACAAAAGTTGAAAATATTATTAAATTTAACACCCATCATATCATTTGCCACTTTGGTGTTTCACATAGGATCATCACTAATAATTGAAAATCCTTCAAAAATAAACAATTTTAAGGCCTTTGTGACGTATTTGGTATACAATTTAGTTTTTCATCACCTTATCATCCATAAAAAAATAGACAATAAGAACCCTCGAATAAAACCCTTAACAAAATGGTTACTAAAATGGTTAATGCCTTAGGTCAGGATTGGCACCTACACATCCCTTTCACCTTATGGGTATATCGTGTTAACATCCAAACCCCTATATGTGGTATGCATTTTTCCCTTATGTTTGTAGCTAAATCTATGTTTCCTCTTTAGTTTTAAATACCATCTCTTTGTATGTCTTTGTATGACCTTATTTCAGAAGATGATTATCATCAAGAACATTTATCCCAACTTGAGCTACTTGAGCATCTTTTCGCTTCTCTTTCCCATATCTGTGTCTATCAAGAGTTAATCAAGCATGCTTATAACAAAGTCCTTAAAGTGTAATAATTCAATATTGGAGATCTCATCCTCAAGTAAAATTAACATGTAACTAATATGTAGAAAAGTGAAAGGGGAAAATTTGTTTTCAATTAGCTTGGACCCTACATCATAACCCATAACTATGGATTAAGAGCTTATTGTTTATCCTATCTCGAAGGCAAACTAGAACCTAAGCCTCTCAATGCATCACATCTATGTCTTTTCTATTATTAATGAAGGATCACAATCACCATTGGTCTAACTTAAGCTCATGCCCTGTAACCACATTCATTTCCCTCTTTTTAAGGTAAATCAATTATAATTGAATTATGTTATTATCCATCATAGTCATAGCCTAATATTAAAATATGGGTACCATGACTCTAATTATGGTATGATTCTCATGGTACTTCCCTTCTCCTTGAGATCATTTCCCATGATCATTGTCACCTACACTTATTTTCACCTACTAAACCTTCTTTTACTTCTAGCTTTACCTTCATAAAGGTAACCCCTTGAGCATGTACAAGCAATTTTATGTCAAATAAAATAAAACAAAATCAAAATAAATATCAAATTCACAACTAAATCATGGGTCATTCTTAACATTCATAAACAACTCCCTTGAAGTACAATTGATGAAAAATCATCTAAATTTTCAAAACGTAAGGTGGACTACTCCCTTTTATGATAACTAGCACAAGCATTTGAACTAGGCACATAAACTTAGACCACTCCCTTGAAGGATGGCTATGTAAATCACTTGTCAAAAGATAGCAATTTTTTAGAATCTTCTCG
The DNA here is from genome assembly GCA_037957365.1 of Torreya grandis. Classification (NCBI taxonomy): domain Eukaryota; kingdom Viridiplantae; phylum Streptophyta; class Pinopsida; order Cupressales; family Taxaceae; genus Torreya; species Torreya grandis. The sequence goes on along the minus strand of JARHVA010002286.1, from coordinate 1,055,217 downwards.
TATCAATCATCTTCCCCAAACCCAAGAAAAATCAAAATAGAAAACAACCCATAAGCAAAATAAAAGTCAACAGGAATCACCAAAATTGGATCTCTTAAAAATAATAAACTTGAAAAGCTAAAATCAGCCGTCCTAAGTATACCTCCCATATAAATCATTCTATACTTTATATATGATCATAGACTTGCTTATACTATCTTCTTGGAAGCCTACATAAGAGGCATGATAGTTTCACAAAATGTTCAACTTCCACCCATCCTCCCTCCATATAACATATGCATGACATTATGAGCTTACTTAATTCAATGTGAGTAAGATAAATGTTTACCAACTAATTCATGTTAATGTGAAGCATTTGAAAGGAATTTTTTCACTAAGCCAATTTGAATTTGGGTGTCATTTGTATCCTTACCAATGAAGAGGCATCATGTTTCTTTTCTTATTTTTTATTGGTTTATGTAGATGTACCTCTCAATAACCCTCTCTCCACCCTCAACATTTCATTTGTTATCCACTTAATTTATGTACCATATCCACATTTTATCTCCATTATCATAAAAAACAAATATCAAATCAAAAGCATAACATTATGAGATATGTCAATGGACCACATCACCTACTTATCTATGATCAAAACACCATGAAAGTTCATCATATAACATCATGCCATAAACATAATCCTATCCATCTACCACAAAAACATAATTTCAACATATATTCATCTTAAGCATAATCAAAATCAATGAGTAAAACATCATGAACCATATCATATACCAATCTATCCATCTACCATAATATTACCATAATTCATCTTTATAACATCAACTTATACACAACATATCAACATAACCATCAATAAAGCCATTATGATCACATTATCACATAACATATATTCATCAATAACACATCCCATCATGTCCATGAGCAAAAATAGAAAATCATTACTATTTTTATATCATCACATACCTAGGCTACTAAGTCAAACATCTAATAAAGCATATGTAGGAAACTATACACCATCAACCATAAGCATAAACATGAATAACCACATTAATAATATAAACCATAAACCATAAACATACATCATATATGACATCATAAACCATGAACCATACATCATATACATCATCTCATAAATAATATATGTAATAATATATAACCTCTCTCTCAAAAATCATTGCATCAGTATGCAGGATAGAATCAAAACACTATATATAAGTATCTATAAAAATGGATATATCAATCCATCAAAGCACTTAGACCACTACCACCTAGCCCTAGAATCTAATCTATTAGTGGCCCTCCTAATATCCCTACCTATCCCACTATGGAGGCCCATTATATTAGGGTAGCTATAGATGGCCCACTAACAAAACTAGCTCTGTACTTACCACATCTCATTACCTATGGCAACTGATCTAGCACCATCATCTCATAATAACTAAGCTCCTCAATGGTGGCTAAGTATTGGAACCTCATAACTATGTTTGGTGGTCTTTTAGCCATCAGTGTTGGTTCCCCTACTACAACTAACCTCTATCTAAGAGTATCTCTCTCCTACATGACTATCTCAAGGGATGCTTATGCCTGATCTCACTTTTCTATGGTAGTCACCACCTAACCCTATAACATAATAATCTAACCTTTTATTTTGGCCACCTCTCCCTATAGTCCTTATAATTAGGCATGTACTATGGTGAGTGATATTAGTACTTGGCCATTACCCTAAACCTATTCCCTTATGGGTCTACATCCATGGTCTCTTGGCCCCCATCACCCCATCCAATGTCATCTATTGCATACCTAACTTAGAAATAGGTTATATATCCATTATGAACCATCAAATATCACCAACCAATGTGAGATTTCCATTTTTAAAAAATTTCTAAGCATCCCACTTAGGTGTTCAAACTTTTATCTACTTAGATGGGAAGAAATACATTTGACCTAAAGTTTTAGTTGGATATTATGTCCACAAAACTATGTAGGAAATGTTCACTTTCCTATTGAATATGGAGTCAACTCAGGCACCCATTCCAACCAAACCCTCACTTTTGGCCATGTATACCTCGATGTTGGTAATTTTTGACCCAACTTATTTTTGGATTTTTCATCGACCATGCTCGATACTTTTGACCATGCAGACTAACCTTACCTTGTTGACTATTCATTTTTTTCACCACCTAGTGAAATACTAGATCATTTATGTCTGTTTGGGAGCACTTAATACCTTAGATAACTATGCAACTTAACCCACTAATATTTCCACTAGGAGCTCTTCTTGCCTTAGATACACATGGAAATGCTAACCCTACTTAGGAGACTAATAGATATATCTAATTACCATGTTTAATGAAATCATGTGATACACTGGTCACTTGTATTCTTAGCACTAGCCCTTATATCTATCAACATTAGCAAATTTAGTCTTTATGTGATCATGACTATCACACTTAGTCATATTTTATGCATGTCTTTGCATTTCAAATGACCAACCATTAGTTTTGTCACCTACATCATGATTCATCATCTACCCATTATCAAACATTGACCCAATTTTACTTTACGTCATCAACTCCTAGTTTGAGGGGGAATAGTTCCTCCCATACTCAAGGCAATGAGAACTTTGACTAGAATTGATTTTTTTTAATTTTGTAGCTTGTTGATTCAAGAGGCATAACCAAAAAGGTCAAATTTAGACACCAAAAATTTTCACACTATGATTTTGAAGGTCATAATCCTCTTTATCATCTCAGGAACCCCTTGGTAGCATCCAAATTCAAACTCCTAATAAAACTCAACCCATAGTTATTTTGACCTAACTAACCTAGCCTAAACACCTTTTTACCTTCAACATGATTGATGATGGTAAAGCTAACTAGTGAAGGTCACCTTGACTAGCAATGGTCAGGTTGCACCACTTAGAATTTTAGCATGCAAGCCACATGCAAAACATTGCATTGATTTTATAAATATACTTTATGTAATATTATTATATTATTTTGCATGGATAATTTATATTTAGATGGCATAGTTACACCTTCACTTTTACCTCTTGCTTGTGCCTATAAGAGAAAGAGGCCTAGGAGGCCAAATCCATCTACAATTATTATCAAGAGCTTTATGTATTTAAAATATCTTTTTGAAATTCAATTATCATGAAGTACTTTAGCAATCCAACAACCATACCAAGGAGCTAGCTTAATTCCATCTCTCCATCAAGTTCTCCAAATACCATTACTCTATTAGAATCACAACCAACTTCTACAATGAGAAATCCATCTCAACCATCCACCTAGCCAATTTTTATTAAGACAATCATTTGTTTTATAGCATTTTCTTATTGTATTTTGATTTTAAAAATAGTATAGGCCTTACCTCTCAAGACATACATTTTGAATCCTATCAATTAGTAACACCAACCTAGTTCTATTAATAGGCAACTAGTGACGGTTATCCTTAACTAGTGATGGTTAGTCTCAACTGATAATGGTTAGACAACCATCAATGGTTACCATAACCAATGATGGTCACCTTGACCACTGATGGTTCACTATTAGGTCAAGTTATAAAAATCTCATTTCACCTACCTACACCCAACCAAATATAGTTTTATGTGTCTCTACCTATTTTTAGACCCTTGCCTAATTTTCTAGAATATACCCCAACCATTTAGCATAGGTATTGACCCATCTTTTTTATATTTAACATTATATCATATCTTTCTTTATCAATCACTCTTATATAATCAATTTTAGTAATCTTCTTTAATTGATGTAATTACTTTGTATTTTGTTCTATAAATCTAATTATTTTTAAAAATGTCAATTGATATCCCCTAAAGAAGCTCTTAGTTTTGGGATCTAGCTTTCGGTAGGCAATCCACCCAACTATCTATCTAAAAAACAAGTTTACTTTAGTGATTTCTTATCTATAGGTCTTCCTCCAAAGATAAAGAGGAGCTCTTCACAATCTTCTGATTCAATTCATGCATAGACAAATAGGTTTTTCAACCACACCCATATTGAGTTTCTTTTCTTTATTCCCTAGAACTTAAAGTGAAAATTTATGTGAAACATTTTGGCATAAGTGGTGGGACCTAGAGTCTTTACTCATGTTTTTATTTGCATTTGTATGTTCTTCTCTCTATTTGTTCTCATAATTGAAACTAAAATTTATTTTGGGATTAAAATAAACTACATCCATTGCATGCTTTTAACATTAGTTCACTTTTAATTAAAACACATTAATCTTATTATAGAATCACCTTTATTTCACACACTAGCCAAACTAATTTCATTAATCAAACATCAAAATAATTTAAGATAATTCCCAACTAGGATTTCATCACCTAACAGTCACCTTACCCTTTCTTGGAAAACCTACTTGGAGGTCATTACCAAGGGGAGGACCAACTCAGCTCCCTAATTGAGTATAAGATATGGATATCAATATATATTGGCTAAACACCTAACACTCTTACCACTGCGAGACAATGAAGTGAGGGTGTAGACCCTAATACCAAGCCATGTATTAATTATAATAAATATTATTTTTGAGATCATAAACAACCATAGATTTTTTCTATAGTACTTGATCCAAAAGACAACTTCTATCACACATTCTCATCAACTAAGGCATAAGCTAAAAGTGAGATTAAAACTAACCTCTAGGCTTAACATACTTTATAGTGTGTATCTTTATTTCCTTGATAATTATATTCTCTTCTTCCTATTTGAGTGGTGAGTTTATTATTATTTTATTTCCTCCTTTATTTTATGGTTTTCACTCACCAACAATGAAGATACCTATCAAAGTAGAACCCATCACTTGAATCAACTTCTTCTACCTATTCATATATAGAGTACATCTCTGAGGTAGAAGAATCACCTTATCTAATGGGAATATCTACTTTCCCTTGGGTATTTTCCCAAGGAGACATCGACTTTACAATTTTTTAAGATAATAATCTAGTTGCCCTCCAACACTACCTTAACACCTCTCCTCAACATGCCCCAGTTCCATCTCCACCTTAGGATCCTCCTTATGACATGTCATCCCACCTTATGATGGGTATACCTAATTATATGGTCACCACCTAACCTTTGAATACATAGGCATCTTCATCTACTAACCCCTTTGATGCCATAGATAAAAACCAACATATCTAACCAATCGATACCCTTACACCTTCCACCCCTACCAATGACTCCTCCACCTTAGGAATAATCCTACCATTAACCCATCATGCTCCACTTATTATTGGAGTACCTACCACTATCACTACCAACCTTCCCTCTGTCAACCCAAACCTATTTTCCAATACCATTTTACCAAGACTATGGGGTATATATCCCTTATACTTCAGCACCTACTAGTATGAAGGTCACTACCTCTCCTTTTGTTACCAACCCAACTACCATTCATGCCTAATATATAAGGACTCCTTAGTAGGTACATGTTACACCCAATCTAAGATACATCCTTAACCCATAAGGGTATGTACCCACTAATATAGCACTGTCATCCACCTATCCTTACATACCACCTACCCAACCTTGAACATTCACATTCTAAAAGGTGACAACCTATTAACTACCAAATAAATACCAATATGTTACCCAATCTCAACCACAATATCCTCCTTATGACTCTTTTGGTATACCACCTCAAACTAACCTAATCAAGATGCTCATGAATATTATGACAAACCTTGAGTCATTCATTTTAAATTCTTATAACATCCTATCCTATGAGAATATGTGTAATGAACATATTCATCCCACTATACCTATTATACCTTACCTTCCTCAATGGGAGCTTTTAAAATTTACCAAATTTTAGAGCAAGGAGAATCCTCAAAAACACTTTAGGGATTTTTTGAAAGCATGTTACATGATTTATTATGATGATTCCCTTCTCCTCTGATCCTTCCCCATGTCCTTATTTGGCCCATCACTTGATTGGTATAGTGTCCTTACTAGGTATTTGATCTTTTCTTTCACCCAACTAGCTTAGGTCTTCTTAGATCACTTCTCCATTAAAATTTATAAGAAGGTCTCTATCACCAACCTCTATTCTATTAGGTAATTTTACAATGAGTCCATTTTCAATATCATCACTTGTTAGAGAAGATTGATTAATCAAATTTAATTTTCCTTACCTCAACCTGAACTTATAGAGTTTTTTTCTTGATCCTATGCCTAACATATATCTTCTACACTTTGTGTCCAAAGATTCAAAACTTTTTATTGTTAGGTTGTGGAGCTAAAAGCTTCACTGATGTAGACATGGAGGAGGTTGCAGATGAGTTGTAGAGTGTCATGGTCTTTGGCGTTGGTCTAGCCAACCAACATCGGTAGGTAGGAGACAGGAAGCAACCGACGTCGGTCATGGATCGGCCGATGTTGGTGACCCCCAGGCAGATAGGGACTGACATCGGTCGCCTGTGTGGTTCGACTGTGAGCTTATTATGGGTAGTTAGCTAATGAACCAAGTGTTTGCATGATTAGATCTATTTTTAGACTGAGAGCTGCGGATCTAATTATTGTAATTAGATGTCTAATTATTGTTTAGATGAGATCTATATAATAGACTCATGGTTGTATTGGAAAAGTGTTCTAGTTTGAGTTGAGCAAAGTTTGTTCCTTCTGTGTGTGAGGTGAGCAAGGGTGTTCCTCCTAGTTCCACAATAGTACCTAGGTGGGTGCTGGTTTTGGAGAGTCAGCAAGATTCTTCAGGTGTGTAGGATCTTGGTCACAGGTGTATGGCCTATATAGGAGATCTACATGGTAAGTAAGATTGTTGATCTATAGGTGTATGTGTGTGCAAGGTCAAGGTTCACAGGTGTGTAGAACTGGGTTGATTTGTAGGTGTGCAAGATCAGATAGGATAGCAACACAATAGGGAGCAAGATCAGGCAGGATCTACTTGGAGTATAGGTGTGTACTCGGATAGAGCAAAGAGGAAGGCAAAGGAGTTCCTTCCATAAGTATGGTCTGTTGAGGTGTAGGTTATTGCAGGTTCATGGGAGATCTACTTGAAGTACCTTGAGTACTTGTGGAGTGTGTGGAGCACTTGTGGTGTGCGTGGAGCACAGGAGATGAACACCAACTCTGTATTTGAGTTGTGTGTTGGGACCTGAGAGGGAGAGCTTTGGGGAGAAGATTTACTACTCACTTTAGGTGTGGGAAACCTCTGTAAGGTGGTGGAGAAGAAGTGGGATCTTCTTTATTGTATTCTTTTCTGTAAAGTGTTAATACAAGTTGTGTATTATCTCTCATATCATGTGTTATTTTGAATTCTAGTTAGTTGTGTATTCTGGTTATTTCTACATATTAAGTTGCTTGGTTTGGTAATCAATTATGTGCTTCCGGTTTATTCCCAACACATGGTATTAGAGTTAAGGTTGCAGGAAGCAGGTTTTGTGTTTGGTTACAGGTCAGTCTCAGGGGTTTCTGATTGAGTGGGAGTAGAGCAATGGCAGATCAAAGTAAGCTAAGAATGGAGGAGTTTAAAAGCACAGATGGTCACTTACGGTCCTATGGAAAGAAAGAGCAGGTAAAAGAATATTGTTGGTTGGTAGTAGATCATCATGAAGAAACTGAAGAAGCATATGTTGTAGGCGTTGTTGCACAAGATGCTTTGGGAGGTTTCTTGGATAAAGTTGAATCTTGGATAAAAGATTCAGTTGCCTCTTTCCATGTAGCCCCAGGTAGAGGAGCTGGTGAGCCTTGCCAAAGAATTGGCAAAGGGGAAGTGAAGCTGAAATTGTAGGTGGCCAACACACAAGTGTTGATGAAGGTCATGCAGGTCCCAGGTTTGGAGATATGGCTAATTTCTTCATAAATATTGGGTGATGAGAGATGCATAAGAACTCTCACAGCGAATGCACTTGAATTAGCTGGTGGTAAGAAAACAGGTATTCTTTATCTACTTGTTTATATTACTGATTCTTCTTTTGTTGCAGAGATGTGGCTTCATAGGTTTGGTCACATGAGCAGGAAGGAGATGCATGTTCTTAAGTGGAAGACAGATATATTTGACAGGCTTAAGAACTAGAATGCCTTGGTGTTCTTGGAGGAGATGGCAAACAAAAACTAGTGGATGGTGCTAGATACTTCTAAGCAGAGCAGTTTGGACATGGGTTTTGATTCAAAGAAGCTCGCGGGTAAAAAGTCATCACTCACAGGTGAACACAGATACCGGCATCGATCAGGAGGAACTGGCATCCAACAGACAGGTGCCGATGTCGGTCATGTGCAGACTGAAGCTGATGATGTCGGGTAGGGTAAGACTGACGTCGACAGTAGGTAAGACCGATGTCAGTCAGGAGGACTGATGTCGGCAGCAGGGACACTGATATCTGTAGGGTTGGTAGTCAGGGACAGATGCATGGAACCGACGTCAGTTGGATGCAGACTGTGGAGTGACCGAGGTCGGTCACTGTAACAGATTTTGGGTGGACAACGCGCTGTCAAGGAGTCTCAAAAACCCATACAAAAGACTGAAGACGTAAGTAGGCCCTCAAATTCATTGTTCCTCTTCTTTATACATGTTGCTGATTGTAGAGTAGGAAGGATCCAAGAAATAGGTGTGAGCTTGGCATGGATGAGGATGTGATTCCTTGGAGGAGAACCAAACATGTGTTTTTGGTAGAGATGCCAGTTGGATGAAAGCATAGAGACGAATGGATTCATTAGTTGAAGAATAGAGTGAACGGACACGTGAGACGGAAGACCAGGTATAGGGTCTTGAGGAGCTACAAGATAGTGGTACAGGTTTTGACAGGTGGAGGATGAAGCATGGCTTCAGTCAATGTCAGGGTAACTATTGTGTTTTGTCTTACCAGGTGGATGATGAGTCGCAACATCATTCTATTGCTGTATGTGGATGGTATGTTTTTCTAGCAGGGTTTGTACATACAGGGTTTTGCTGAGCTAAGGTTAAGATTAGTTCAGTGGCATGTCATGAGGAGTTTGGAGCAGCAAAATTCTTTGACATGGGAGACATGGAGATCACAGGTAGATTTTGTCTCTAGTGGGAGCTGATGTGAATCAGGTGTTGGCGAGGTTCAGGATGCAGAGCCGGAGCACACTAAGGGCTAGACAGGTATAGTGTCCAAAATCACATGAGGTCTGGTATAGACCTGAGTATTCCCTTGCAGTGGGAGCTGTCAGAGAGTTAGGAGCCAATTTGGGGAAGTGGGTTCTCAGGTATTTGAGAGGGACCAGCAGCAGGTATACATGCAGGGTCAGGACTTCACTACATGGATTTGTAGGTTCGGATGTGGCAGGGTACTCAGATGATAGGAGGTACACCACGAGATGTGTGGTGGGTTGTCTTCAGGATTGATCTTGAAGAGGGATACAAACCAGGAAATAGATTAGACGGGGTATAGGTACAGGTACATTACAGCTGTTTATCTCCAAGTGGGAGATTGTTAGGTTGTGGAGCTAAAATCTTCACTGATGTAGACATGGAGGAGGTTGCAGATGAGTTGCAGAGTGTCACAGTCTTTGGCATTGGTCTGGCCAACTGACATCGGTAGGTAGGAGACAAGAAATAACCGACATTGGTCATGGATTGGCTGACGTCGGAGACCCCTAGGCAGACACGGACTGACGTCGATCGCCTGTGTGGTTTGACTGCGAGCTTATTATGGGCAGTTAGCTAATGAACCAAGTGTTTGCATGATTAGATCTATTTTTAGACTGAGAGCTGTGGATCTAATTATTGTAATTAGATGTCTAATTATTGTTTGGATGAGATCTATATAATAGACTCATGGTTGTATTGGAAAAGTGTTCTAGTTTGAGTTGAGAAAAGTTTGTTCCTTCTGTGTGTGAGGTGAGCAAGGGTGTTCCTCCTAGTTCCACAGTAGTACCTAGGTGGGTGCTGGTTTTGGAGAGTCAGCAAGACTCTTCAGGTGTGTAGGATCTTGGTCACAGGTGTATGGCCTATATAGGAGATCTACATGGTAAGTAAGATCATTGATCTGCAGGTGTATGTGTGTGCAAGGTCAAGGTTCACAAGTGTGCAGAACCGAGTTGATTTGTAGGTGTGCAAGATCGGATAGGACAACAACACAACAGGGAGAAAGATCAGGCATGATCTACTTGGAGTACAGGTGTGTACTCAGATAGAGCAAAGAGGAAGGCAAGGGAGTTCCTTACATAAGTATGGTCTATTGAGGTGCAAGTTATTACAGGTTCATGGGAGATCTACTTGAAGTACCTTGAGTACTTGTGGAGTGTGTGGAGCACTTGTGGTGTGCGTGGAGCACAAGAGGTGAACACCAACTCTGTATTTGAGTTGTGTGTTGGGACCTGAGAGGGAGAGCTTTGGGGAGAAGATTTACTGTTCACTTGAGGTGTGGGAAACCTCTGTAAGGTGGTGGAGAAGAAGTGGGATTTTCTTTATTGTATTCTTTTCTGTAAAGTGTTAATACAAGTTGTGTATTGTCTCTCATATCATGTGTTATTCTGAATTCTAGTTACTTGTGTATTCTAGTTATTTCTGCATATTAAGTTGCTTGGTTTGGTAATCAATTATGTGCTTCCGGTTTATTCCCAACACGTGGTATCAGAGCAGCTGTTTATCTCCAAGTGGGAGATTGTTAGGTTGTGGAGCTAAAAGCTTCACTGATGCAGACATGGAGGAGGTTGCAGATGAGTTGCAAAGTGTCATGGTCTTTGGCGTTGGTCTGGCCAACCGACGTCGGTAGGTAGGAGACATGAAGCAACCGACATCAGTCATGGATCGGCTGGTGTCGGTGACCCCCAGGCAAACAGGGACCGATGTCGGTCGCCTGTGTGGTTCGACTACGAGCTTATTATGGGCAGTTAGCTAACGAACCAAGTGTTTACATGATTAGATCTATTTTTAGACTGAGAGCTGCGGATCTAATTATTGTAATTAGATGTCTAATTATTGTTTGGATGAGATCTATATAATAGACTCATGGTTGTATTGGAAAAGTGTTCTAGTTTGAGTTGAGAAAAGTTTGTTCCTTCTGTGTCTGAGGTGAGCAAGGGTGTTCCTCCTAGTTCCATAGCAGTACCTAGGTGGGTGCTGGTTTTGGAGAGTCAGCAAGATTCTTTAGGTGTGTAGGATCTTGGTCACAGGTGTATGGCCTATATAAGAGATCTACATGGTAAGTAAGATCATTGATCTGCAGGTGTATGTGTGTGCAAGGTCAAGGTTCACAGGTGTGTAGAACTGGGTTGATTTGCAGGTGTGCAAGATAAGATAGGACTGTAACACAACAGGGAGTAAGATCAGGCAGGATCTAATTGGAGTACAGGTGTGTACTCGGATAGAGAAAAGATGAAGGCAAGGGAGTTCCTTCCATAAGTATGGTCTGTTGAGGTGCAGGTTATTGCAAGTTCATGGGAGATCTACTTGAAGTACCTTGAGTACTTGTGGAGTGCGTGGAGCACTTGTGGTGTGCGTGGAGCACAGGAGGTGAACACCAACTCTGTATTTGAGTTGTGTGTTGGGACCTGAGAGGGAGAGCTTTGGGGAGAAGATTTACTATTTACTTGAGGTGTGGGAAACCTCTGTAAGGTGGTGGAGAATAAGTGGGATCTTCTTTATTGTATTCTTTTCTGTAAAGTGTTAATACAAGTTGTGTATTGTCTCTCATATCATGTGTTATTATGAATTCTAGTTACTTGTGTATTCTGGTTATTTTCCCATATTAAGTTGCTTGGTTTGGTAATCAATTGTGTGCTTCCAGTTTATTCCCAACATTTATGAAGCTTTTACCATGTTACATAAGCTAAAAAACTTAGAAATAGATGTTGGAAAATTAAATTTATGAAATAAAAACTCTACCTTTAAGACCAACAAAACCTCTTCCTCCAAAACTCTAAAATTCTTACCAAGAGATTTATGTATCTATAATCTCTTTTTTTAAGTCAATCATCTTCAAGCACTTTAGCAATCTAGTAGCCATACCAAGAAGCCAACTTGTCATCATCTCTCGATCGAGTCATCTAAATACCATTAATCTTCAAGAATCATGGCCAACTTCTACAATGAACAATCCATCTCAACCATCCACCCAACTAACTTTTATTAAGATGATAATTTGTTTTTTGGTATTCACTTATTATAATTTCATTTCAAAATTAGTTTAACTCTTACTCACATCTCAGAACTTACCTTATGAATCCCATCAATCAGCAATACCAACCTAGTTCTACTAATAGGTAACTAACAATGGTTATCCTTAATCAGTGATGGTTAGTCTCAATTGGTGATGGTTATATAACTTTCAAAAATTACCCCAACTGATGATAGTCACCTTGATCATCAATGGTTCACTATCAGTAAAATTTATAGCAAGCTCCTTTCACCTACCTACACCCAACCAAATTTAGTTTTCTATGTCGCTATGTATTTTCAAACCCATACCTAATTTTTTAGAATATACCCCTATTATTTAGCATGGGTATTGACCCACCTTCACTATATTTAACATTCTAACATATCCTTCTTTAACAATCACTTCTTGTATAATTAGTTTCATTAATCTTATTTAATTGATGCAAGCACTTTTTACTCTATTTATAAAATTAATTATTTAAAATGTGTAGATTGACAACTCCTAAAGAATATCTCACTTTTGAGATCTATCTATCACTAGACAATCCACCCAACTATATATTTAACAAACATGTTTGCTTTAGTGTTCTCTTATCCACATGTCTTCCTCCCAAGCCAAAGAGGATATCTTCACAGTCTTTTAATTCAATGCATGCAAAAACAAATAGGTTTTTCAACCACACCCATATTTAGTTTCTTTTCTCTCTTCCATATAACTTAAAGTGAAAATATACATGAAACACTTATAATCAATGTTACATAATTTAACTCAATTTATATAATTATAATACATAAAGCCACAATGGCTGCATAGAAAGGGCATGTGAATGCCCAAAAAATAATAAGTTTTTGGACCACACGTCAATGGTATGATCATGGAATATAAGTTATAACATGTATATTTTTCAAAATTAAGGCCAAATACCACACATAATAAGTAATAAAGTTTAAACTTATCATGTAGTAATGTAACAATTTTGAAAATAAGCATTATTAAAATGAGACTAGTATATATCAATCATATGTGCTAATCTCATTATTATTATCTAAAATATCTATTTGACATAATATAAATGGTAAGTGATTAAAATAAATATTATGATATATAGTTCAACATAGTAGAGAATTTGTGGATAAATAAAACATTTTGAAGTGTTCACATAGAATGAAGTGATGTCCCCAACTTATCAATGTTATTGGGTAATAATGGAGTCCTAAATTTGAAAAACTCTATAATAGAATTCCATGTATCACATTTACATAACTCATGAAAAATATGTTTATTTAAAACTAAAATATGGTAGATACTTAACATGACATGAATAACATCTGTAAAGAGGTAAGTTATCAACAATTGAAAATAATTGTAGTCATGTATTTTAAATTTGTTAAAATGTTTAAATTTAGTTTTAGTTCTGACATATATGGGAAAATTTGGAATTTTTTATATATTTGAAATTAAAAATATTAAAAGTGATAAGAAATGAAGTCTTAAAATATAATAATTCTGATGGATTGGAAAAATATACAATAAGGTGCTAAATCATAATGTGAACAGAAGAAGGACAAGGAAAATTCCCTAATGTATGAGGATTTGAATATAAATCATTTATATAAGGATGTTAATACCCTAATTGGGAAGAATCTTTTTTGTGCTCATGTATAATATATGATTATATATATGTTATCATTTAAGTGCAATGGAATTCAAATCATGATAAATATGAAATGTAAGCAAGTGCATTTTTATAAAGAATATGCATTACAAAAAACATAAAATAGTTAATTTGGATTGTTTGAATTAGTTTTCAAATTTTAAGATGGTAAGTGCTAAAATTTAAAATAAATAAAATAGATAGAATAATGCTTTGATAAGGGATAGAAGAAATAAAAATAAAGTAATATAAAAAATTCCATGTACAAAGGAAAATACATACAAGTAATCAAGGGATTATGCCCACTCAATGGGTTACAAGTAAGTATGAGGTTGTATCCAACTAAGTATTTCATCAATAGGATATACATATCCATAACCAATTGTATTTAATGAATTTATTTACTATGAATAAAATGTGTTTGTTGTATATGCCTCTAAATATAGATAAGAATCATATGTTGTAATATAACCATTTGAACCATAACTCATATACCCATTTAAACCTATAAGATAAGATGTAACCACCTATACCATTATTAAATATTTTTGAATAATGTGTGGTGTCTTGAGAGATGAAGACCTTCTTTTTAAGTTCTAATTTCTTTTTAGGAGATTATACCATGTTATTTTAACTACTTGATTATACATGTGTAAATATATCATGCTCATAAGTATACATAGAAACAAATTATTTAGTATGCTCATGTGTAGCTAGATCATGATCATAAATAGCTAGAAAAACTAATTCTTTAATATGCTTTTGAATATCCATATCATTATATGGAATAATTATGTATACTATTTCATTACTATATTTCTCAATATATGTTCCCTCTAACTATTTTGTATGACTAACCATCATTGGTTCTAAATGATATTCATATAGTATTCATGGAATTTTAACCATTTAGTTACCATGAATATGCTTGAGAAATTTATGCACTATAGAAGGTACTTCTCTAATGTTTTATATCCAAGGGAGTCCTAATAACATATCTAAGACCCATGTCAAAGGTAAAATTATAAATAAAGTGCGTACCATGATAGACCCCATTTTTAAATGTATTACTATATGCTCAAGAGTATCATGTGTATGAACATTAAATAATTTGACAACTTTATAAGTAACTTTTAAATCTTATTTTATATAACTAAGAATGTAAAGGAGCACTATGGTGCATGAATTTTGACTTAATCCATTTTCTATCATAACAATATGTATGTATTTTTTGTCAACATATGCTTGAATAAAGAGTTTAAGTATATCTAATAATGATTCAAAAAATTATTACCATCAAATATAATCATAGTGATGTGATGCATGGTTTATTTTGAATGAGATGAGGATGAACATTATATCCATAATGTACTTCAAAAGTATCATTTTTATTTGTTACTTTATGATTTTGAAAAGTGTATTTTTACATTTCAAGGTTTAAAATGTAATTTTATTGTGGATTTGTTAAGGTCAACATACCCCCATTTCTAAAAAATGGGGGCCTTATGTCAAATTGTAAAAATTTTTACCTTAAAATTGAAAATTCACTTGATTATAATATATCTAGCATGTTTTAACATTGTTCATAACTCTCATTTGATTAAATGAACATGTTATCAGATGAACATGGTTTCACCCCTTCCAATTTTGTTAAAAATTATTGTTTGTGTTTTTGTATTGCAGCTTTAATGGAATCTCATTTAGGACTAAGCATGCTTAGGGTTTTGTGCTTAAATGTTAAATTGAACTTTTGTTAGAATTTGATCTACCAAAGATTAATGGGATCTATTTTTAGTCATGTCAAAACCCTAGTCTATTATTTTATACCTAGCTCCCTTCTGAATTAAATTCAAAATTAAGAGGGAATAAATTATGTGGGAACACTTCAATTATTCCATAGATTTAGTTTAATTTTTATCCTAAGACTTAGTCATGTTTTTCAACATGACCAAACCTTAGTCTAAAAATATTATGCTTGGTCCCTCTATATCCCATGACCCCTTGGTCTATTTTATTATTGGCATGGTCTAGCTAATACATGATCCCTTTATTATAGAGCTTAGCCTAAAGCCTTACCCTAAGGTTTATTATATTTAATAATACAATAAAAACCTTAGGCTAAGATTTATCCTATGATTTTAATTTCATGGGTCCCATTTAATATTTTAAAACTTAACTTTAGACTTTAGCCTAAATATTTATTCATATTTATTAATACGAATGAAACCCTTGGTCTAAGAATTTAGCTTAAGTTTTATATTATTCCTGAGCTCTGACTTTAATATTTCCTATTATTTATAGGAACTAATCATATTTGACTACCTGAATCACAATCTATGTCATGCATTCAATCAGATGGGGAAGTTATTATAGTGTGAGATCAATGTTGAAAAGTCAATCTCATGGTTCATGATAAATATGAATCATGTTCCCATCAATCGATGTTATGCGATGAAGTGTACACAATCCAATCACTAGAGTGTAGTCATTCAAGACTTCAACCTAGCCCTAAGATGAATGAGAGGGTGACAAGTGTCACCATTATAGGAATTCAATCAGAAGATATAATGGAACACATTTGCATGGATATAAATGATCTAATGGTGTGACATGGACATTGAATTTTGAAAATTAATTTGGACCAAATAAGATGATGCCACATGGAAAAATCACATTAGCCTAGTATAATTCATAGCATAGAGTGTATAAAGCCCATGTAGCTTCCAAGTATCGCCATTTCGGTAAAATACCATTGAATAGTCAATTTTATACCACCCCTTGGATCAATATCCGATGGAGTGCATTAATTCATATAAGGATGATTGGATGGTGTGAGGTAAAGATGATTTTTTAAAGGGATTGGATCCAAATAAATATTGACACGTGTCTAAAAATGACAAATGATCATATTTAGATTATTAATGAATAGGGGTTCCATGGCAATAGCATGCAAGTATAAAATGACAAACTTGAAGACTTTATGGACATGGTGATGCAAAGGTATAAATAGGATATGATTTGAGCTCACATATGCCATTAAGGTTCCCTATGAAAATTCTTTAAATGTAGCCTTAAAAGATTATATAGATGCCTCGATTCATTCTTTTTAGCATTGTAATTGAGCCAAGGGGAACTGAATTGTCACCTATGTGAAGATAATTTGATCTAGAGTCCACTAATGAGAAATTTAATAGAATTTTTAGCCATCATATCTAAAAATAATGTTTTTGGAGAGAACATGGAACTCTATTTGACGTCATATGTAGAAAGTGAGAAGCAAGAAGTAAGTGAAATCTAGATGGAAATAATAGGGTTATGGATATAGTCCTAAACATTAGAGGAGAAGATTACTGTAAGCTAAGATCATCAAAGAGACTTTAATATATTGCAATAAAAATGGGGGAATTCATCATCCAAAGGGTCAAAAAGTTATTTAGACAAGTAATATTCCTATGGTAACTAAGCTTGTATAACATTTTGAGAAGGAAAATTCCTTTAAGCATGTGTAGTATACAAATCTTGTGGCCTATCATCCACAGTTAAAGAAGGTAATTGGTCCTGAAGCATTTACAAAAATATACTTGTCTATGACACTTGTCTAGTTACATGTTTTGTCCAATTACATTTTTACACTTTTCCAATTACATTTTGAGAAGGAAGGACCAACATATCTCACGAATTTTCTACATAAAAGAGTTATTGAGCATTATAAAAAAGGAGGGAGTTTTTGAGCCAAAACCAAATTTAACTTTTAATCAATTAATATAAGTAAGGAATTTTGAAAAGTTTGTCCACATTTATTTATGTCTTTTGTTATCCTAGCTTCTCTTTCACTTATTTTTTGACTTCTAGATTTGAATGGTTCTTATGAATTCTTGATGTGTACATTTAAATGTAGAGTTATTAACTTGTGATAGTGTTAAGTTAATTGAAAGTCATTTCATTTCATTTTATTACTCTTCTTGCATTTGGTCTAATGTTGTTTTCTTGTACGAGTAAATATTTAAAGTTAATTTATTTATTATTTGCATTATTTCCCATATTATTTAGATGTTTTCTTGATGTGTGGTAAGATTTGAGCTTATGATACTTCATGTCATACATTATTTAAGTGCATGCTTGAATGATATTTGAACTTTTCCATGATATCTGGAATGAAGATCAACAACATCTCTTCTCTACCTTACCTTTCCTTTTTACCTTTTTTTAACCAAATCAATCTAGCTTAATTTTGATTGTAAATATCCATCTTAGATTAGTTCTTATATTATATTTTTACTATAATTCACTATTCTTAGTAAATAATACTTTATATTTTACATAGGTTAGATATTTGGCCATGGTGGCTCCCAACCAAAAAATTAATATAATTTTTTGAAACAAATCACTTGTTCTACCTCCATTCCATCAATAGATAATAGGATTATCACAACCAACAACTCATCCAATGGATTATCTGAATCTAGAAATGAAAATTCTTTCTTAAAAACTATATTTTGACCTAATGGTACACATTTAGACATCAATAGGTTTGGTGCTAGGAAGGTCAAAGCTAAATATCTATGAATTTGAAGTATCTTTGCTAATTTTATTGAGTTATGTTCAAATATTGATGTATTCTTTGCATATTTGTGTATCTTTTAGCGTATTTGTGTAAAGATCATTGATCTTAATGGTTTGAGACCAATCTTTGTGCTTATTCAGACAAATATAGATATTCTTTGGAGATATATGACAAATTTTTGTAAGGATAAATTAATCTTTGTAAATCCAAGTCATTTGAGGCTAGTAATATTTATTTTGTTCAAATATTGATTATATCTCTTAAAATTTGAGTTTATATGAGCTAAAACATGTAGATATTTATGTTTGCATGTTTGGACATATATTTGAGATAATTTAGTTAAATATTCATGTTATTTGTTGTTATTTATACATATTTGTGAAAATTTTACTTAATATTTAAGTTTTATCACTATTATTTGTAAAGATAAGACTTACACATTATATTTCAAATAGGGTTCAAAGCTTTCATGTTGGAGCTGCCACAAGTAAGATCCTCATCAAGGTATGGCATGGTCAGGTGGATATTCTATCAATGTGCCTATTTAGGTACATGACTTGACTCAAAATCTTAAAATGTATTTTCCTTCTTTTATTCTTACTGATGTTGTGACTACTGAAGAAGATATCAAGTCCTTTAAAGCTACCTTAGGATTGTTAAATGTTGTTCATGAAGATGTTGCCTCTAGATTGTTTCCTTTTACTCTTAGAGATAAGGAATATGATTGGTTTTTTAATCTTATTAAATATTTCATTATTATTTAGAATGATTTTGATAATTATTTTGTTGATCAATTTGGAAAGACAATCAGTCCATATGTCCCTTATAAATAATTCATTACTATGAACAAAGATTAAAATGAAACCACTAGAATGTTTAATGCTAGTACTCAAAAGATGTTTAACATAAATATAGCTCCATATAGACATTTTGAAGCTTTATATTTACATATTTATAAGGATGCATTAGACAGATTAACTTCTTTGTTTTTAAAAAGATTTGTTAGATTCATTAATACATTAGCTTTAGCCTATGTTGAGGCTATGGTAATTAGTGACCAAATGCAACCCCAGGGTCAAATGGCATATGCTATTCCAAATATTAATCATAATTTTCCAATTATAAATGCAATTCCTAATGTTAATCAAAACATGCTTACTTTAAATTAAACTATAGTTTTAAACCAATTACCTTTGAGTCATGTTTATCCTAACAAAAACCTAGGATTCTTGAATAATACTACAAGTGGATCTCATACATAAGATCAAAGGGTTATGGTTCCAATATCTAATATTAGTTCTCAAGTTAAACATTTAGAGGAAAATAAAATTGAAAATGACTCCATATTAAAAATGGTAAAAAAACTAAGCATTGATTTTCTTGAGACATAAAATAAATTAGGTAATAATGGGGAAAGTTATGATAGAGACTATTCTTTTCACAAGTTCAACAGACTTGCATTTAGATTTCAAAATATAAATGACAACTATAAGAATGAGCCATCTAAAATTATGAATGTATGTGAAATAAATAATTATGAGGTGCCTTTGGTTGATTATTTAATGGTCCATAATAAGGTTGCATGGTCATCTAGTTCTTCTGAGATATATGCATATTCTAGAATAACTCTTATGGTAGAGACCTTTGATTTTCCATTTCAAGATGAATATGGATTTCAAAATACTTTAGAGGAGGTATATACTAAAATAATTAGGGAGTAAGACCCTATCCTTTCAGAAACAATATAATAAGTTACAACTAAGATGAATAGAGTTCCTAAACATGTCATGGAAACCCCTCTGGACAAAGAAGATGAAAATGAAACAAATGTAATAGATCAATAACTTTTGTATGACTACATCAAAAGGTCAAAAATATTTGATCAACATGTTTCAAATGTTAATATTCCAAATGAATCGTATATCCTTTCTTTTGATCATGATGAAGATACCTTTTTGGATGGCTTGGAAAGTTTTTGTGTAAAAATTAATAGTCCATCCCCATTTCATGTGGATATTGAGGAATGTTTTATAAAAGGTATTATTAAAGATATTATTTAGTAAGGAAATGATATTATAAATATATTGAAGCAATATGAGATGGATCCTAATGAATACATCAATCCAAATATACCAGTTGAGTTTACAATACAACCATGGAAGGAGAATAAGACATGACATGATCAGTCTTTGAATGAAGTAGAGTTAGCTTTCCTAATGCAAGAAATAATAATTTTGGAAGAATATGATTGGATATTGGATCCATATATTCAATCCATATGCTTGAAAATGGAGGTGAGAAACCAAACAACATCGCCTAGAAGACACAAGCATGAAAGTGCTCCTATCCACAAGAAGTGGCCATTAAATGGAAGCAATCATGTTTCAAGGTTCTGTAGTAGACTAAATAACTTTCTAATATTTTATTTCTCTTGATTTGTTCCTTGATTTTAATAAGTTATTTTCAAGATATTCCAAAACTCAAATTTCATCTAGTCACTCAATAATAACTTCCCAAAATTAGGAATGTAGGTATGAACTTTAGACATTGGTTGATTATGGACTAGGAAGTAAAGCTTGATGTTATAGTTTTGAGAAACTAGTAAAGGCTATTGGATAGGTTAACTATTTCATAAAATTTTAAGCCTTGTTTTGGTTTATATTTTATTTTGATGAGGATTGCACATATAGGATGAATGTTTAAATTTTTGAAGCATAGTCATGTTTTCACTTAATAAACATCATTTCTTAGGACAAAGGTTACAACCATAGGTGATTTATTAAAGATAAAACATTTTACTAAATACATAAAATTGGTTAAATTGGTTCCTAACCTTTGCTAAAAATCCAAAAATGATTTGAAAAATACAAAAATAGGAATTTTGTGTAAAATTTAAAGGCTATCTAAGCAAAGGTGATTATGTTAACCTCTACTAGGGATATGGATGCCTAGCTAGTAGTTGAGAAAGACCTAAATTGGAGACAAAGAAATTTATATTAGGGATTTGGATGCCTGGCTGGTAGTAGAGTAATGACCAAGCATTCCCTAAGCTAAAGAATGGTTCCTAATGAATATCCAAACAAGCTAGAAGTTAATGTTAATGGTTTAAGTCCTAAAATTTTTAAGTTATCCCATAAATATCATGGTAAATAGTAATTGGAATCAAAGCACACACATAATGGCTAGGTTTTGATGTTTTATCCTAATTTTGCATGTGTAAGATTTGTTTTAACCATGAATTGATCTAAATAATTATGACTGACTAAGTGGAAAAAATAACCTAATTATTAGTCTAAACTAGAGTATATAAATTCTAACATATTGTTATGGTTCCCCTATAATCCACCATTTTTTAAGG
This sequence comes from Torreya grandis, assembly GCA_037957365.1. Classification (NCBI taxonomy): domain Eukaryota; kingdom Viridiplantae; phylum Streptophyta; class Pinopsida; order Cupressales; family Taxaceae; genus Torreya; species Torreya grandis. The sequence continues at coordinate 1,033,529 of JARHVA010002286.1, read as the reverse complement.
TCAACTTACCCCCATTTATAAAAAAATGGGGACCCTTGTGTCAAATTATGAAAATTTGTACCTTTAAATTAAAAATTCACTTGATCAAAATATATATAACATGTTTTTACATTTTTCATAACTCTCATCTAGATTTATGGACATGTTGTTAGATAATCATGGTTTCATCCCTTCTAATGTTGCTAAAAATTATTGCTTGTGTTTTTGTATTGTAGGTTAATTAGAATCTCATTTGGGATTAAACATGCTTAAATTTTTGTGCTTCAATGTTAAATTGATCATTTTTTAGCATTTGATCTACCAAAGATTAATTAGATCTATTTTTAGTCATGTTAAAACCTTAGTCTAATTCTTTAATCATAGGTCCCTTCTCAATTAAATTCAAAATTCCGCAGGAATAAATTATGTGGGAACACTTAAATTATGCCATGTATTTAGTTTAGTTTTTATCCTAAGGCTTAGTCATGTTTTTCAACATGACCAAAACTTAGTCTAAAAATCTTATGCTTGGTCCCTCTATGTCTCATTACCCCTTGGTTTATTTTATTATTGGCATGGTTTAATTAATGCATGGTCCCTTTGTTATAAATTTTAGCCTAAAGCCTTACCCTAAGGTTTATCATATTTATTAATATAATAAAATCTTAGGCTAAGACTTTATGCTATGTATTTTAATTTTTAGTGTCCCCTTTAATATGTTTTAAACTTATATTAAGACTTTATCCTAAACATTTATTCATATTTATTAGTAAAAATGAAAACATTGGTCTACGACTTTAACTTATGTTTTATATTATTCCAAAGCTATAAATTTTAATATTTACTATTATCCATAGGAACCAATCATATTCAATTGCCTGAATCACAATGTATGGCATGCATTAGATCATATGGGGAAGATCTAGCAGAATGGGATTGATGTTGAAAATTCAAGATCATGGTTCATGATAAAGCTTAAGCATGTTCTGATCAATCGATGGTATGTGATACAACATACATAATCTAATCAATATATCATAGTGAGTCAAGACTTAAACCTAGCCCTAGAATGAGTGGGAGGGTGATAAGTGTCATGACCATGTGAACTTAGTTAGAAGATCCAATGGAGTACATTTTCCTAGACACAAAAGATTTAATGGTAAAAGATGGACATTGACCTTTAAAAAGGAATTTAAACCAAATAAGATGCCACCATGTGGTGAAAGTGAGTTATCTCGATAGAACTGAGAGTGAATTTTTTTTATGGAGATACCAAGTGTAACTATTTTAGTAAAATACTAGTGAATACCCAATGAAATTCCACCCCTAGGATCATGATCTAATGCCACACATTGATTCATACAAGGATGATTAGATGGTGTGATCCAAATTTGAATTTTCAAAGTGCTCAGAGCCAATGAGATATTGACATGTGTACAAAAGTTACAAATGGTCATATTTTGAGTATTAATGAATAGGGATGCCATGATGATGCCATTCAATAAAAAAATGACAAACTTGAAGAGTTTGTGGACTTGGTGATGTAAAGGTATAAATAGGCAAATATGAATGCATTTTAAGTCACAAAAATTATGATTTGAGCTCATAGATGCCATTAAATATCCCTGTGAAGCTACTTGAAATGAATCCCTTAAACAGTATATAGATGCCCTGATTCATTCTTATTAACATTGTAATTGATCTGAAGGGAACTAAATTATCACTTGTGTGAAGATAATTTGATCCAAAGTCCATTAGTCAGTAATTTAATAGAATTTTTAGCCAAGGTAGCTTGAAAACATGTTTTTTGAGAGAATGTGGAACTCTATCTGACCTCAGATGTAGGAAGTGAGAAGAAAAATACATGGTAAATCTAGATGGACAATAGTAGGGTTATGGATATAATTCTAAACAACATAGGTAAAGAATGCTAAAAGTTAAGATCATCAAAGAGTAATGAATATCTTTCAATAGCAACAAGGGACTTTATCAGCCAAAGGGTCCCAAAATTAGTTTGACAAGGAATATTCTTATGGTAACTAAAATTGTATAAAATTTTGAGAAGGAATATTCTTTAAAGCATGTCTAGTTTATAAAACTCATGGCCTATAAACCAAAATTAATGAAGTTAATTAGTCTTGAAGAATTTTCAAAAGGATACTTGTCTATGACACTTGTATAGTTACATGTTTTATCCAGTTGCATGTTGACACTTGTCCAATTACATGTTGAAAAGGAATGACTAACATATCTAATGAATTGTCTATATAAATGAGGTATTTCCCATTGTAAAAAAAGAGGGAGTTTATTAACCAAAACCAAATGTAACTTTTGATCAATTAATATAAGTAAAGAATTATACAATGTTTGTCCAAATTTTATTGTGTATTTTTTTATCCTAGTTTCTCTCTCATTTGCTTGATCTAAATTTTATATTTGAATGGTTATTATTAGTTATTGATGTGTACATTGGAATGCAAAACTATTAACTTGTGCCAGTGCTAGGTCAATTAAAAGTTCTTAGGTTCATTTCATTTTCTTAATCTTCTTGCATTTGGGCTAATGTTATTTGCTTTAGGAGTAAATATTGAAAGTGAACTTGGTTCTTATTTTCATTATTTCCCACATTCCTTAGATGTTTCCCTGATGTGCGATAGGATTTAAACTTATGCTACTTCATTTCATACATTATAAGTGCATGTCTAGATGATATTTGAACTTTGTCATGATCCTTGGAATGAATATTAGCAACATCTATTCTCTACCTTACCTTTCCTTTTTCCCCTTTTTTTAACTAGATCACTCTATCTTAATTTTCATTGTAAATATCCATATTAGATTAGATTTTAATAATAATTCACTATTCTTAGAAAATAATAATTTATATTTTACATAGATTAGCTATTTGGCCATGGTGGCTCCCAACCACAAAATTAATATAAATTTGTGAAATAGATCACTTGGTCCATCTCTATTCCGTCCATAGATAATAAGATTATCACAACTAGTAACTCATGCAATAGATTCTTTAAATATAAAAATGAAAGTGTTTCTTAAACACTATATGTTGACCTAATGGTACACTGTAATGTCCCCTTTTTCTTGAACATTGACAGTCTTGATGATTAGCCTATTATGCGACCTTCGTAGGCTAATAGGATGGATAGAGGGTCATAATGGAGCTTGGCTTGACTTTGATTCATAGGATTTCTACATTTGATTTTCATTCAGGTTATTTCAGAGACATTGGGCCTAAGCTCCTACTTTTTAGGGATTTTTGATATGCAGTGGAGTGCCTTTATTTTGGTATGATCATGGGCAAAATCACTCCCTGATTCACCTGCTTCGATTGGTTCGAGGATCCGACATGTATTGAGGGAGATATTAATATTTGATTGATTTAATCAAATATTAATTATTTAGCCTATTTTTAGTTAGAAACCCTAATTCTAATTTAAGAAACCCTAATTAAGTCAAGCATATCTTTTTGAGGGTATAAGGGTTTCTCATGGAGGCCATTGTTCATAAGCCATTGATTATTGATTATTGATTTTGAAGAATTTCTTCTGTGAAGACTGAGCCTAGGTTCCAGGATTCCATTTGCATTGGAGAACATTCCCTCTTCAGTGTGTGCAATTAAGAGGCTGTGGAATATCAGCTGATCTATTGCCAAATTGAGAGATAGCTTCATCCAGAAGTTATCACAGAATTTACAGGGTTGAGAGATAACTTCACATAGAAGTTATTATAGATATTCTAGGTATTTCTTTACTCTTGTTTTGATTCAATAAATTATACAGCTAGAGATCTTCTGTGCTAGAAAGTATATTTCCAGATCAGGGGTTGAAACAGGGAAGTTGTGCTTAATTAGCGGCCATACAAAGTCCGTACAGGTCTGTACAGATCAGCTCAGGAACCGACCTCGGCAGATAGAGGGTTTCCAGTGACCGACATCGGTCGACTGAAGACCGACATCGGCAGAAAGTCGACCTGCAGTGACTGACGTCGGCAGTTTATCGACTGACGCCGGCGACTGTGTGTTTGACACAGCAGGCCGAGACCATCCAGAACCCAATTTTCACTTCCAGTTTTGCTAAGTCAGGGTTTTTAAGACTGTATTTCATATTTATATGCATAAGAAAGAACTACAATTGTAATAGTTTAGAAGGACAAGTGATACAATATGTAATTTGTTATTAAGAGACTATATTATTGTGATCATTCTAAATTTATTCAATAGAAGTTATATCTTGTTCAGAGTTTTTTGTGTTGCTATATTTCCTGTTTGGAGGGGATATTACATGGTATTAGAGCTTTATTTTCTATATATTAGAGTTGTGTAGAGACAAAAAGAGGCCCTAAGTAAGGGACATTACAGTGGTATCAGAGCTAATATCTTGCCATCCTGTTGGGTAGTTTGGGTAGATTGAATCAACAAAGTATCATGATGCCTTCATATACTCAAAAATAGTGGGACAATGATATGAAGAAGCTGGAACACAGTTTGAAGCAGTTGGATGAAACCCAGAGGAGGATGAATGAAATTCTTTCATATCCTACATCCAAAAACAAACCCACACGGTATATGACAGTGAAAGAGGAGTGGGAGTTAGTACCACCTCGAGTTCAGAAGTTGTTACCTTTTGATCGCTTTGTTACACTGAGGAGAGAGCACTACAGATCACTTAGGCGAGAGAGCAGCATGTCCTATGATTATTATGATTATTATGAGATAAGAGATAGTGAAGATGAGGATGAGTTAGATGCTTACACTCAGAGTGTAGAGGTGTGCTCAGATGTTAGTGCATTGAGGGTTGATGATCTCTCAGCTATGGCAGTGATTGTAGAAGAGTCCCAGGATCCGATTATTGCAGATGATACCCAGGAGAATGCAGTGGACAATTTTGAGGACTTAGTTTCACCAGTTGTTTCTTTTCGTATGGAAGAGTTAGACAGTGATGCTACAGTTGTTGATACTCTGTCTGTTGATATCAGCTTTGGCATTGATTTACAGAGTATGGATTATCATTTGTATATTGAGGTGGTGGGTGATGAGTACATTCCTGCAGTTGTTGCTAATGAGCATGTTGTTGAGGCTGATATACATATTCAGGATTTGGGAGTACCTGATTCTGATGAGCTTGAGATACTAGTGGAGTCGAGTCTCCAGATTGATTATTCTCACATGGATGATAGTGTGGTACAGTTGGTTGTGCCACCTTTACAGAGAGATCAGTTGGGGTGTGTGGGGGAGTATGTTGATGCCTCCACATATAATTTTTACTACACTAAACCATTCATGGAGTACTTGCTAGATAGTGCAGGTGTTCGTCTGGACTCACATAAGATGACAGAAGGTGTTCTTGTCCAAGGTTCTAGTGTTATTAGCAGATTGGGTGAGGAGATTTTACGAACCCTTTCTACTATATTACCTTATAGGGATGTTGAGGTGATGTTTGTTGAGCTGAGATTGGATCCATCCATTGAGTCCCAGTTTGGCAATAGTGTGCCAGTAGCAGAGTTTGGGGGTTCTTACCAGCATCATACGGTGAGGTATGCTCCTTATTTTTCTTTGCATCTAGAGATTAGTTTTGGTGTCAGTGACTCAGGTACCAATGATCGTCATATCCACGGTCCAGTTGGGTGTGAGTATCAGTTAGATAGGGACTTGAATTTTGACAGGGTTGATATTTTAGTTGGCTTGAGTCCCTCAGAGTGGTTTCTTCTACCGGCATCTACAGTTGGTTTTCAGATAGTTGTTTGGGTGTCGAGTGCAGTTTTTCAGTTGCTGATTTTGATACTGTTGATGCTATTGATGTTGATGATTTATCCACATGGGTTGATTGGTGACATGATGGATGTTACACAACTTTTTCCTTGGGATCTAGGTGGATCGAGTAGTTCATTTTTCCGAGATTGCTTGGGGACAAGCAATTTTTGGAGGGGCGGATTGTCATGTCCCCTTTTTCCTGGACATTGACAGTCTTGATGATTAGCCTATTATGTGACCTTCGTAGGCTAATAGGACGGATAGAGGGTTATAATGGAGCTTGGCTTGACTTTGATTCACAGGATTTCTACATTTGATTTTCATTCAAGTTATTTCAGAGACATTGGGCCTGAGCTCCTACTTTTTAGGGATTTTTGATATGCAGTGGAGCGCCTTTATTTTGGTACGATCATGTGCGGAATCACTCCCTGATTCACCTGCTTCGATCGGTTCGAGGATCTGACATGTATTGAGGGAGATATTAATATTTGATTGATTTAATCAAATATTAATTATTTAGCCTATTTTTAGTTAGGAACCCTAATCTAATTTAAGAAACCCTAATTAGGTCAAGCATATCTTTTTGAGGATATAAGGGTTTCTCATGGAGGCCATTGTTCATAAGCCATTGATTATTGATTATTGATTTTGAAGAATTTCTTCTGTGAAGACTGAGCCTAGGGTTCCAGGATTCCATTTGCATTGGAGAACGTTCCCTCTTTAGTGTGTGCAATTAAGAGGCTGTGGAATATCAGCTGATCTATTGCCAAATTGAGAGATAGCTTCATCCAGAAGTTATCATAGAATTTATAGGGTTGAGAGATAACTTCACACATAAGCTATTATAGATATTATAGGTATTTCTTTATTCTTGTTTTGATTCAATAAATTATATAGCTAGAAATCTTCTGTACTAGAAAGTATATTTCCAGATCAGGGGTTGAAACAGGGAAGTTGTGCTTAATTGGCGGCCGTACAAAGTCCGTACAGGTCTGTACAAATCAGCTCAGGAACCGACCTCGGCAGACAGAGGGTTTCTAGTGACCGACATCGGTCGACTGAAGACCGACGTCGGCAGAAAGTCAACCTGTAGTGACCGACGTCGGCAGTTTATCGACTGACGCCGGTGACTGTGTGTTTGGCACAGCAGGCCGAGACCGTCCAGAACCCAATTTTCACTTCCAGTTTTGCTAAGTCAGGGTTTTTAAGACTGTATTTCATATTTATATGCATAAGAAAGGACTACAATTGTAATAGTTTAGAAGGACAAGTGATACAATCTGTAATTTGTTATTAAGAGACTATATTATTGTGATCATTCTGAATTTATTCAACATAAGTTATATCTTGTTCAGAGTTTTTTGTGTTGCTATATTTCCTGTTTGGAGGGGATATTATAGTGGTATCAGAGATTTATTTGCTATATATTAGAGTTGCGTAGAGACAAAAAGAGGCCCTAAGTAAGGGACATTACATACACATTTAGGCATCAATAGGATTATCCATTTCAATAGTTATACCAATATCAACAATAATACCATCAATGATATCTTGAACTTTTTTTTATGAGATTGAAACATATGTTTTTGGAATGTCTAATACATGATTATAGTCATAATATGTATTCCTATAAAAAATTATAGATAATGGTTTATACAATTATACTTTCATCTATGGAGGACGAAAGATGAGCTTGCATATAATTATATTTTGAAATAATAATTGAGGAGGTGATGGTAACACTGATAATTCCCTCATTGATGGAAATTATAACTAAATCTTTTATGTTGGCTGTGAAATAGCATTAACTATAATTTTTTATTTCATTGTGTTTGATTTTATAAATTGGCTTGATTTGAAACTTAACACTTGAAGTAGAAGTAAAATTTGAAGTATACATAATCTTGCTCAATGTCATTGGATTGACCTTAAGCTCTTTAACTTTATAACATAGTTCATTGAAAGATTTTAACATATCAAACATAATTAATTATTGAAGTGGAGATATAAATGTTTGATTGAAAATATATTGAAGATCATTATCAGCCATTTGGTCTGTCATTTTTTATAGCATAGTATTGTATCTTATAACATATTCAATACTTTCATTAGATCTTTTATTGAGCTTTAAAGTTTGATCACATGATATATTCTCGCTAATGGTGATATAAAAATGTTTTGAAATTTGATTTTCAAAAGCATTGAATTTATTTAATGATTGAAGAGGAAGATAATAAAAATATTTGAGAGAATATTATTTGAGACTTATTATAAAGATATTTGTCAACAATTATTCATTATCTACATAGTCTAGATACATTGCATGGAATATAGGAAAGTGTGGTTCAATATCACCTTTTCTTTCATATAGAGGAAGATTAAGAACAAAAAATCTAATTGGTAATGGATAAGATTTAATTTAAAGTGCCAAATTATTGTGTATAAAGGAATATTATTCCATGGAAGGATTATCAAGAGAAATAATTAACTCAATTCTAGATAGCTTAACAAGAAAGGAAATAATTATATGCTCAAGATCATAATTTATAAAAGATATTGGAGGTGGAGTAATATAAAATGCAAAAAAATGGTAACTTAAGCATGGATAATGACACCCAATCCATAGGTCCCTCTTTCTTGCTCTCTAGATCCTCTCAAGCTTATTTTCACTGATTCCCAGCCAATCATGGCCTTTAAGACTTGACCCCAACTGAGCCAAGACCCTCTCTTCATGATCAATACATCTCCCTAAGTCTCATCTACCCAAGACAATAACACCAAAGTTGGATAGTAGCACTAGACCCTAGCATGTCCCCTTTTTAATTCTCTTGTAAAATATCATTTTGATCTTAGGTTATCATTTTTCCTTGATGCCTCTTGTCCATTATGTCAGCCTAGCCCAATTTCATCTAATTATGACCAATAGATCCATATAAAATTCCTTTCAAAGATCATTTATAAAGGGGTTGGAAAATATCATTCAAGTAATTAAGAATACAAGAAAGACCACTTAAGAAATATTTTGTGTTCTTTACATATAGATAGAATATACACTTTCAAGCCAAATCAAGTCTTCATACTAGTCCCTAACCATCTCAAGCATACCTAATTTTAGAATTTATTGCACTTCATTCACTATTGCACCAAGAACTCTTAAAGTGAGAAATACATATGGCTTGATCCCTCCTCATAGTATCGGTATGTAGGTAGCATGCCCACACACATGGTGTGAAGCGTGCCTTGTGCCTCTTACACACACTAACCCCTTTTCCTAATTTGCCATAGTTTTTTTCAATTGTATAGAAGATACAAGTACACAAAGAATCATATTTGCAAGGATATTTATTGATAGTGAGGACCTATAAATTGGTACATAGACTCACATTGACAAGACAAATAAAACCCAAAAATATTACATCTTGAGGAGAACAACACTGGGGAAGGAATATAGTATTGGAGTCTAGGGTGTCTAATTATGGTGCTTCTATATAATCAGGAAATTATGTTTAAGGACTTGTTTACAATAGTGTCCCAATCTTGCATATAAATTTATAGAACCTATCTCAGTCAAAATAGCTTGAAACAAGTTAAGTTTAAATTTCTCTCTCTCTCACTACTATTTTTAGAAAAGGTCTAATTGCAATCTAATTTCACAAATTAGTAACTTTAATTTGGGATATTATTTACTGATTTCTCCTACTTATACTTGTTTATTAAATAGGAATAAAACTCCATTAATCCCAAAACACAAATCATTTGGTTAACCCGACATGAATCAAACATGCAATATTTCTATAAAATCTCTTCAATTCAAGGTGTTACATCTTGATCAAGGTGGCACTAGACCTACACAAGCTTTGGATTATTTTTCTCTTCTACATACACCATTGTCATGCCACATTACCTTTATACCCTTACCAAAAGGTTTTATTTAACCCATAAATAACTCTTTATGGTGGCAAGGGTGATCCAAAGACACATTTGAGATATTTTCATGTAGCATGCTTTGATTATGTACCAAATGAATGGTTACTTACCAAATTATTTAAACAAAGTCTAAAGTATTATGATTTGAAATAGTTTTATAGTCTACCAAATTATTTAATCAATGTATTCAATACTTTAGTTAACATTTTCCTAGCACACTTCAATATCAACATTGGTGATAAAGTTTCATATGGTCAAATTTATCAACAAAAATAATGAGCATCTCACAGACTATGTTCTTCACTATAAGACCATCTTGGCTAAGATGACTATCCCCATGGTAGACTAGGAGTTATAAGACATTTTCAAACAAAGTCTTTTACCAGCACTTCATGAATCAATCATGTTCAAAATATTCTCTTCCTTCACTAAATTATGTCACACATTAAAGGAAAGAGAAGTAATATTAATTTGAATGGGAAAACTAAAGTACACTAATACATTAGACACAACTAATAAGAGTAACATCAAATTCCCATATAAGGTCAAGTTTAATGATACTAAATGGTAGAATCAACCTATATTTAATGTGGATTTAGATCCTCCTCAATGAATAGTTTTGTTATCACCCCCTTGATGTACTTTTTCACATCTTCCAGTTTCTCCATCTAAGGTTTTACAATAGCTTTTAGATTATAATATCATATCTCTCCTTCATATTCAAGAAATTGATCCAGAAAAGCCTCTTCCAAAAGGACACAATGTAGGCATTTTGTGACTACCATAGGGAACTATGCCATATGAAAAATAGAGGCATAAATTTAAAGCACAAGATACATGACCTAATAGATTTCAATGATATTTATCTTGGTATTTTAGTTGAGCATCCACTGGTAAAGAAAACACATGATAAAGCATTGAAAATCTTCTCATATCCATTTACACAACATTAAAAATAGGATACAAGGGACACATTAGAGTTTCATCATGCATATCATACACATCCACCACCAGATACATATAGGTCACCTTTAATTGAGTTACATCATTTTAGCAACATGACTAGTGTATACAATTCTTGATTTTTAGTTAGACCTTCTATCTCCTTCTCAAAGTAAGAGATCATTGAGGATGATTTATATTATCTTGCACTCTTTATTAGATCTCACATTCATTATTAGCCTATTCATAGTGTGCTTATTGATAATGGTTCCAGTCTTAACATGTGCACCTTGACACTACTACAACATTTGGGTTATTCAAAGCAAGATATCACTCCAATAGACATAATTATCAATGTTTTTAGTGGGAATATAAAATTTTCATTGGGTGAGATAGTAATTCCACTATAGGTTGGTCCTACACATGTGCCCACACCATTCACTATAGTTCCCAACATAGGAGTTTTTGATATGTTACTTGGTTGACCATGGATTCAAAAACTTAGAGCATTTTCTTTTATAGTTCATAGATGCATGAAATGAATTAATGTTAATCAACTTGTTACAGTCAATAGAGTTCCATATGTGTTATTACTCCCCACTTCAAATCCATCTACCATTTTGTAGTCACCAGTTTCAATTTTACCACTAGTTTTAGTTTTACCACCAATTTTAGTTTTACTACCAATTTTAGCTTCCCCTCTAGTTTTAGTTCCTCTTTTAGTTTAGATTTAGGCATAGTTGAGGCAACCATCACCAGTACAATGGGTTCATACACCTCCATAGCTTTGGGATTCTAGATAGCTTCCATCTATAGTATTCACACCTAGAGTAGTTTGATTTAGATCTCATGCATAAACACATAGATCACATGTTCAAAGATATTCTCCTACTTCTGTATGGGCCCCTAAGATCCCTATAGTAGCATACACTTCTCAAATTTATAGAGGGAACCCACAATTGGTTTCTACTTCAGATATTTTAGAGTGTCTACAACATATACACCTTTTAGATACATAGCCTTAGTATTTGTATCATGCTTCACAATCACACATCATTACACTCCTTGATATAGGACACCATGATCAAGAGCCTCACATGAGACTCATCAGTTAGTATCATTTTTCCTCAGCAACACCTATACATATTTTATTCTACTTTATTGTACATAGTTTAAATATTCTAGAAATACAAAAACAATATAACATTTCAAAAATAAAAAACATTCAAATATAACAAAACACCACAAAAGCATTTTCATTGTATACATCATTAATGCTTTACATTGCTACTACTATGCTAGGACTTACATTTACTATTTTATGTTATTGTTGTTGATTTATCTACATTATCATGTTTCACTTAATCTTCTTTGAGTGTGTGCAATGGTATTTACTCTTTTATTATTTCACTCTACCCATTGAAGGGGCATTCTAAATCTACATTTGAGACACATTTAGATATACATACCCACTAGGAGAATTTTACACATGACGACACCATCTAGGTTATGTCATTCTTACACTACACACTCCAAGTTATCATGTTGATGTACATTACTTACTAGATTACACAGATTACTATATCAATATTTCAATAGTATTTAGTACTTGTGTATCTCTTATAATATACCTGATCTTTTTCTAAACATATATTGCATACTTTCACTCTTTCTTTGATTATTTATATGTGATTCTATCTTTCTAATTATTACATGCTTTCTCTTCTTTCTTAGCATAGCTTATTTGATGGCATTTCTAGTTCCTTCTTGTCTCATGTATGTGCCTTAGGACATTTACCAATGTCCTTCTCTTATATTCATGTGTGGTCTTTAGGAAATTTAGCAATTTCCTTTCCATATACTCCTCTACATGATTGTGGCTTCCACTCTAACTTGATTATTTCAATTGTATGTGTATGTGGCATTTAAATATGCCTTGTATTCTTGTTTTCTAGTTTGATTGACATGTGCCCATGTCCCTTGTTTTTCCACCCTTATATGCATCTTGCTTCTTACTTTGTGTGCTTATTGCTTGATTGATTTCATTTTCTCATAATTCCATGATCCATATCATGCATTTTTGCCTATCTTCTTGGATGCCATGATCGACATCATACTCCGTCCCTCTAACTAAAAAATAATAAACTAAAAACTAACACTTTTAGTTCTAATTAATTACATTACACATGTTATTAAATTATTATATCTATCTAGGCATACCCTTGTTGATCTAATAATCTCTTGAATTAAACCATGTTATATCTTCAGTATCTTATTGATTATCATTATTATATCATGTATATTTCCATCTTAACACACTTGTAGGTCTTTTTCTTCTAAGGGTAGTCATTATAGGGTACCTATTCTGACCCTTAGAAGAGGGGGAAATAAATAATGGTTTTGCTATAAAGACCAAAACTCTTATTAATCAAAAAATCTAGTTTTAGAATAACCATAACAACAACCAGTCATCAAACCAATAAGAATAGACTAGGTAGACAATCAAGATTCTAGAATAGTGATTAGCTTCAATCCATAATACTAGCGTTAAGGTTGGACTACAACACTAAAGACCAGGGTGTCCATTTTTGGTGCTTATATCCAAAAAATAAAGACAATAGGTTTTACAAAAGTAAGTAAAAAGGTAGGTTCAACTATAGTTTTACAAAATGAGAGTACTTCAGATTAACAATTTTTACTAAAGTTTTCTAAGAGAATCTAAATATAGGGGGCATCATGTGTGTCATGATTAGTCCTCACTTCCACTTTTAGATATGATATTTGGTATAAATTATATATTAGAATCCATGTTTTAGAAACCAATGATTGGGCACAGATTGCATAACACTTTTGCTTATTTTCTTTTAGTTTTTAGCATCACCCAGGCATTCTCAATAGTTGTATACCTTATTCCATTCATAGGTGGTTGACATCATTTTAGAGTGGTTTTAATATAATCCTAACCTCCACATTTTTGAGTACCTAAGTTCCCATGTAGGTTTTACATAAGCCAATTTTTTAGTTTTGGAGTGGCTTTCATACAAACCTAATCTTCATCTTTTCCAAGTTAGCCAACATTGGCCTAGTTTTTATTACAAATTTGGCTATCGATGCTACACTATAAAATTTATAAAACATTCATGGGATTTATAAGTCATTACATATGACATACACATTCATATATAATAATATTAGTTCTTAGCTTCACTTTGTGGGGCAATAATGGAGCCAAAGGGATAGGCTATGTATTCTTGAGCCACCTATTCAAAGGGATTGGACACAAAATCTCTACATCAATTATCACATGCATGATCATATATATTCAATTAGTAGGTAATGATTAAGCCAAAGGGATAGCCTTTGTATTCTTGAGCCACCTATTCTAAGGGATTAGACACATAGTCTAGACATAGATTATCCCATGCATGATCATATAGCTTCACTTAGTAGGAGACAATGGAGCCAAAGGGATAGCCTTTACATTCTTGAGCCACTTTCTATGTAATTGATCACTTAGCTCCATTTATGATATAATGTTTTTGATAACATCATCCAACACATTTAGTATTACTCATAATAACCTAGTATCACAATAGGTTTTGTATTGGTTCACATACCCAGTGAGGTGTATTCATTCCTTTCTCTCTATGTTACCCAACTTTGTATGTTTTTATTTTTTTCACATATAACAAAAAATAATCTAATATTTGTTTCCTTTCATTTATTCACACTTACACAACATGCTCTTTATGCACCACCCAACATTACTGAACATCACATAAGCTTCATGGTCTTCACCATTGTAGGTAAGTTCAAGTATGCTTTCTATTTTCCTTTATCCTACTATTTCAATTTTATACACCACTAGAATAAAAAGGGGGATAATATAGTCATATAAAATGCAAAAAATTGGTAACTTTAGCATGACTAATGACACTCAATCCATAGGTCCCTCTTGCTCACTCTATAGACCTCTAAAGCTCATTTTCACTAATTGTTAATTATCTATGGCCTTCCAAACTTGACCCCAACTGAGCTAAGTCCCTCTCTTCATGACTAATCCATCCTAGGTCTCATATACTCAAGACAATAGCACCAAAATTGGATATTAGTACTAGACCCTATGGTGTCCCCTTTTTAGCACTCCTATCCAATCACATTGAGCCCAACTTACCATTTCTCTCTAATTCCTCTTGTCAATTACGTCATCATAGCCTAGTTTCATCTAACCCATGTATAATATATCTCTATAAAATCCCATTAAAATATAATTTAGAAATTGGTTGGAAAATATCATTTAATCAAGAAAGAATACAAGCAATACCACTCAAGAATTCTTCCCTATTCTTTGCATATAGCCAACCTATATAGTTTCAAGCTAAATAAAGTCTTCAGACTAGTCCCTAGCCATCTCAATCATACCTAGTTTTAAAAATTATTTAATTTCATTCACTATTGCACTAATCACTCTTAAAGGGAGAACTACATATGGCTTGATCCCTCCTTAGAGTATTTATATATAGGCAATGTGCCAACACACAGGGTGTGAAGCATACCCAATGCATCTTACACACACTAACCCCTTTTCCACATTTTATAAAGTTTATTTCAATTTCATAGATGATACAAGTACATGAATAATTATCTCAAAAAATAACTCTATTAATAATGAGGACATTAAAATTGTTACACATACTCACACTAAGCAGGTGAACAAAACCTAGAAAGCTTAGATCCTGATGATAATAGTACTAGGGAAGGACTGTAATAGTAGAGCCTAGTGTGTCCAATTCTAACACTCCTATCTAATAAGGAAATTAAATTTAGGGACCTATTTATGATAGTGTCTTAGTCCTGCATATAAATTTCTAGACCTTATCTCAATTGAAATAACCTAGAATATGCTAAGTTTAAATTTTTCTCTCACTATTATTTTTAGAAAAGTTAAAATTACAATCTAATTTCACAAATTAGTATTTTAATTAGGATTATTATTTACTAATTTCTCCAACTTAAACTTGTTTATTAAATAGGAATAAAACTCCATTATTCTCAAAAATAACAAATAAGGAGGATTATAATAGCATGAGTATACATATGCTTGGATACTTATTGAAAACCAAGTGATGTATCAGAATAAATGGATGTTTCTATGGAAGTAACTAGAGGCGTA
Source organism: Torreya grandis (assembly GCA_037957365.1). Taxonomy (NCBI): domain Eukaryota; kingdom Viridiplantae; phylum Streptophyta; class Pinopsida; order Cupressales; family Taxaceae; genus Torreya; species Torreya grandis. The sequence goes on along the minus strand of JARHVA010002286.1, from coordinate 1,017,738 downwards.
TAAATAGGATTCAATGTGATGATAGAAGTGGAAACATTGGAAGTAGGGGATTTTAAAACTTGAAAAGCAAACTCTTATGGTGTAAATGTGACCAATTCAACTTGATGCTTAGATTATGACGATAGAAGGAGACTAATGAGATTATTTACCTTTTTGGGGTTCTCTTCAATACATTGAAAAAAATTATATAATTTTTACACTTCATTTTGATTTATTCCATTAATCTCATGTGGACAAATATGAGTTTCATTATCATTATGTACATCATTGCTACAAAATTTTTTTTAGTATCATAATCATTATGTATTTCAACTTCATTAGACCAAAGAATTTGAATAGTAACATTATGATTTTGATAAAAAAAAAATCATGATTTTATATCACGAAAAAACTCAAAAGATCTTATATATATAAAAAGATTACCATTTAATCTAGCATTATGCCTTAGAGGCATTCAATACAATATGAATAAATATATATAATAATTTTAAATATAATAAAATAAAATAAATAAGGTATAAATGGTGATCTATGCAAGGTTTTTAATTATTTTTGGGGATCTCAAATAATATTTCTCATTTATATATTATTTTTGGCTTAAATTTATAGACCACTTACTATAGATGTAAAGTAATTCAAATATCCCACCATCCCATCTCTAAGGGCATGGTGAGAGTATATTATCTAGGTGATATTATCCTCTCAAGTGCACCAAAAATCATATGGTTAAATTGATATTCCTATGATATAAGCAATGGACCCTATATGTTTATAATATACCATGAGGTATGAGGAAAATAAACAATATGTTTAGTGTTGTACAAGGGCTAGATTAATAAAGAAATACACGTCAAACCACGCTGACCATAAAAAAACATTAATTAGATCATAAAGACACTCACTAATTAATTTTGAATTTTATAAAAAAATGATTAAAATAAATATAAAATAAATGTATAAATATTTTTGTTTATTGAGATCAAAACATATCAACCTGAGGTCTAAATAAAATACTTCTATTTCATATTTTATCCAAGGTCAAAACATAATTTATTTAGTTATGGATTAAATACAATGTCAAATAATATTTAATCATGGTGTCAAATTTATATCTAATATTTAAGTTTATTTTACTTTATAGTCAATAATTTATATATATTTGTATGAAATCCTAAGACAAAAATCAAGCAAATAACGAGAAATCTTAAAATAAAATTATAGGTTCACCAAAATATTTAGATTTACATTTTTGTTTTAAGAATAAAATTCTATAAAATAAATAAACAATTGAGTAATTATTTATATTAAATATTATACTGAACCTAAATTTACAATATAGTAATTTACAGAATTTATAATCAGCTATAAATAGTAAATTGACAAATAGGTATGCAAACTTAACACAAGCTAAATTTGTGAAAATTATTCAGGTTAATTCTTGATGAAAAATGAATACAATGATATCTTAACCATTTATTATATTAAAAATTAATTTAAAAATATGTTGGGACAAGGTTTCACTTGGAAGATAGGGACACATTGTGATCTTGTCTATATTTGTGGTTGCATCCTGATTGACTGTGTCTGAGTATTTTTTGTGATCACCTACTACTATCTTAGAGGGTTTATTATTATATAAATGTTCTTATTTAATGTTTTTAATAAGAAAAAATAAAAATCCCAATTCCATCATGATAAAAAAATGGAGATAAAATACAAATGAGGGAGTCAAGGAATTTGAATAGCCAAGCCATCCTCTAAAAAACTTGTGTAATTTGAGTTTTACATACATAGAAAAAAATGGCCTTAGGTTAATGTAGTTATCACTCCAAAAGTGATTATGTGGATATTTATATTTTTTACATTAATGAAAATAGATTTGTTAATTTTAGTGGTTGACAAAGATTTACCCTTATATGTAATAAAATAGGTTCAATTTTTTTCTATGACTGTTATAATGAATTATAATTGAAATTAGAAGGATTAATAACATTTTGCTCAATGTGTAGTAAAATTTCCAAGTGATTTTTATATGATTATTTGAGAGACCTTGATGTGATTATATATAAGAATCATTGGAATATTTTTGTTAACTTGCATTGATAAAAACATGTGAGTGTTAATATGAAACATTTAAAATTTAATAATTTACCATTGGATCATGAGTGATACAGCCATACTTGTGGACAAGGCTTAAATGCAACCCAATCTACCTAGTGATGTATTTTACTAAAAGGATAGATATTGATTGGATTTGGTTGATAGGAGATTATAAGTATAATTATTATGCATTACTGGTGTTTTTTAGTATTTTAAAGGTATTAAGTTGAATAGAGAAATTTTTCATAGATAATGGATTATAAGAAAATGATGAATATAAAAAGTGAGGTAATGATATCAAGATTAGACATTATCAATAACTTAAATGATTGAATTTGAGTGTCAACATTACTATAATGTAAAAAAATGGCTCAAGATGCTACATCTAATATAAATAAGACACCTTTGATGATGTTATCAAATCATTTCTAGCTATTAATTCCACTTCTCATGTTCAGACCTATACCATTCATAGTAATCATACATTAAAATATCCAATGAATTATGTGATATCCATGCAAGGTTAATGGGAAACATGAGTCTTACAATATATACTCATTATATGAATCTTTTACCCATAGTATGATAACTACACGTTAAATCGCTAAAGTCACTACACATTACCTTGAATATAATATTACAACTCTCCATTATAAGGTGTTTAATAAAGAGAAAGGTGCATTAAGAGATAATAATTCCATGTGTTCACATGCCTTTCTTCATAACTCCTCAGGCCTTGAGATAAAAAATTATCCTTTACTAACAAACTTTGTAGATATAAATATTCCATTATACAAAGGTAAAGGTGACCCATATCAACACCTTATATCATTAAATGTAACATGATTGTTTTATGAATTCAATGAAATTTTATTAAAAGAAGTTACTTTTTAAAAGTATCACATACTATTTTTATAATGATTTTATAACTTTCCCCTCCAATCAGTAAGAGTAATCAACCCTTTCACCATTTAATTTATATCACAATTCACTATTAACACTGATGAGAAACTATCAAATGTGAAAATTCATATAATAAAATAAGGGTCCAATGATCCAATCAATGAATATGTATTTTAGTACAAAACTATGCTATCTAATATGACTAATGTTATGGATGACAATGAATTACAAGACATATTCAAAAAAATCTTTTTTTCACCACTCAATGAGCCAATTATCTTCAAGTGATTCAAATTACTAAATGACATATTTGACACATTAAGATATAGACAATTTAATATCATAGCTTTGACAAAACTCAAGTATATATGTACTCCTAAAAAAACACCAAAAATATAAGTAAAAAGTAGACTAGGCTACAAGGTCAAACCAACTCATAAAAATAGTGAGTAAAATATTATCATTATTGAAATATCTCAACCTACAAATGAATTACATTTTACATATACATTGAGGAAGAAATTTTCAATATTAGCATCAACTCCTATTATATATTTATACAAACTAATTGCATTCAACCTTATCACACTTATTATTCTACATGAGATCAATCCAAATAGGCCTACAATAATGAACTATGATAGTAAGACATACTAAAATTATCATTATATTGAGGGAAATTATTTAAACAATGATTCAAATTGACACATAAGATACAAGATCTTATTGATGATAGAATTATCAAAATTTTCACCCCTATAAATGAATATCGACCATTTAATAACATGAATCAATACTTTAATATATTTAATGAACTATTTCCCAAACATGAAATATGAAAAAATAAGGATACCTCAGAATTAAATTATGAATATAATGTGCATCCTCTACTTGTGACATATGATCACCCAATATACATGATTATTGGCTACCCTTATTGTCAACTCACCATAATGTCCTATGATCACATTTGATGATAGCGTTATTTTTGATGATAAATATAATAAACATGAACTATTCATAATATCATATATAAAATGAGAAACCCATACATACTATCATGATCGACAATGTTTAAAATGATAACCTTTGCATAATTATACTTAGTCACTCCCATAAGTATGCACAACATGATTTACAATATATATCATCAAAAGTAAATGTATTCTATGGATAGAAATAGATTGCCCTAGAATACATATTTCTACCTCTTCAAGTAGGCTTTGCCATACTATCCATTCAATTCTTAGTTATAAATAGTAATGATATCTTTGAAACATTATTAGGAAACCATTAAATGTAATAACAGTGTAATACCATCTAGAGTACATTAATTTATTAGGTAAATTCTTAATAATAAGATAGACATAGTTATAGGTGTATGGATTTCTATATCCAACAATATCTCCTCTCCATCCCCATTACCTTCATAATTGTTTAATACACACATATCAAATCATTATATAGATATAATGGTTATACATATGGATTATATATATATACACCTACATCATAGGAAAATAATTTAGTCTACTAGACAATTAACTATTCAGTACCCATCATATCACAAGGTTATTAAAGGTTCATTGAGGCCATCATATCACATCATATTATTAATTTGTACTTTAAGAGTTTTTCAAATAGAATATATGACTTGAGGTATTATATTACTATACAATATTCTTTAAAAATTCTTAAACCTTCTATAGTTACCCATTATACACAAGATTATATGAGCAGTGATCATGATAGTTAAAATACATGAGACTCCTTATAAGAATATAATACACCTACATTTGTTAAATTTCATTCAAAACATATTATACTTAAAATATTTGATATACAGACAAAATATAGTCTTCCCATTCATGTAATCATTGGTTATTGCCTTTTAAAATGACAAATATTTAAAAAAAATAAAAATAAAATATCAACTATTCCATAAAATATAAAATATTCAAAAAAATAAAAAAGTACCTGAACATGATATGATTCTTCGATTACACTATTAACATGTGTTATTTGTCACAGTATTAGTATATGCCACATTATTTTTAGATAGATGTGTTTCATGGTATATGAGTGTGATGCAAGAAATATATGTTATTATCATCACCTAAAAGTGTTATTTGAGTTTTAATTACAATACTTGATAATAATTACATATAAATTATCCCTAGATCTATCTTAAATCCTATTATAACACTTATCTAGACATCATATGGGACATAGACATCCCTAGTCAGCTTAAATGTAGTCCCATGCCCTTACTTCTTGATCCTAACCCTTTGTGTCTAGTGTTATGCCAGCTGGACATTAGTGACACATTAAGGTAACTAGAGCCACATGGTGCTAGTGTCCCAAAAATGGTGCATATATCCTTTACCCTAGCTTTCCTGAAGAAATACATTTTTTATAATTAAAAAGACTCCTAAGGTTAGCATAGACATATTTTATTAACTACAAAGTAACATAACACTATAAATACATGACTTTTAGCCGTAAATCCACTAGATGGAAATTAGATTAAAAATACCTAATTAAACATGAAACAAGGTGATCAAAATCAAGGTTATCAATCCTTATTCAACCCTAACTCTCCATACTACCATATAAAACTACCCTCAGATTAGATTTTATAGACTTCCATTCTCCAACAAATTCAAGGTTACTATGATACTAGCATCACTTGTACTTACACCAAAACTTAGGTGGGGAGAAATACATTAGACATTATCCATCTTGAGAGTAATTTTGCATAGGCAACTCTATTATCATTGAGGTGTTGAGGATGTCCATCCTATCCTACTAACAAACACACTTTTTAGCTCATATCTTAATTGTAAAGAGGATTAGGGTCCGCATTATAAATTATTTATTATAGGGAAAATATAGAGTTATAGTCTTCATACATAGGAAAAAAACCTATACATCTATACATAAGTGTACACATTAGTTTGGGATAGTCTCACGAAGAGGACACTAGTGTCAATATAAGGACACTAGAGACACATGGTGCTAATGTCCAAATGTGGTGCTACTTTATAAGAGGGGTCACAACATATGGATCCAATTGAAGACACTCAAACCTACTTTATCTCAATTTAAAACACTCAAATCATCATTATTAGGTGTTTTATAGATAGTTTATTAGTTTCCCATATTCATTAATATTTTTAGAAAGGCAAAGCTAGTCAAATCTATAAAAGAACAAGGGTTATTTTATGTATATTATTTCCTTGATTTATATTACTCATCACTTTAATAAAACATGGGATTTACATAATATAAACCTTAAAAGGTTAAAACATTTTGCAAACCTAGGTTACCTATAACATTGCTCAATCCCTAACCATAGACTATCTTAAGGTTTGTATCCTTTTTGTCTTTATGCTCAGATTTTAGTTCCAAAATTCTATATTTGTTTCAATATTTTTTTAATGATCTTTCATAGATTAAAACTCTCTAAAGGTTCAAAATATACAACTTGTTTTCTTACTTCCTAAATTATAATGGCATAATTCAACAACCAATTTGATGAGATGATAATAAATAATTGAAATATTCTATGTAATAAAAATTGGATATGAAATATGATCTCATAAGTATTATTCAAGAAGAAATCCAAAAATAAAACAATGGTCAATCTTCAACTCCCATAGTTAATTACATTATTACAATTATATTTACACCAACTCAGATAGTGAAACTAACAATTTTAATTCAATTACATTTAGTGATAGCTACACCTCTTGTATCTAGTTCTTATACCCTAAATGTAAAATCCTTTATATATGAGCTTTATACTCTATAACATAAAGTGTTACATATTTAGAAGGGAGCCACTAAGTTATCACATGCCTTGGATTCTAATATTCTCTTACATACACATTTGGCACATCACATAGTGGAAAATCCCTTTCCATATGAATTCGTTGCACCTAAGTTTACATTATATAATCATAAAGGTGACCTAGATAACCATCTATGAGTTTTTCGTGTAGCATGTTTGGACTATGTGTCCAACAATTGAATTCTCAAAAAGATATTTCTATGAAGTTTAAAGGATTATGACCTATAGTGGTCCTATAACTAATCAAATCAAGCTATCAAAATATTTAGTCCTTTGGTAGACATGTTTTTAGCACACTTCTCCATCAATATCAGTGATAAAATCTCATATGCCCAAGTTACATAGTTGAAACAAAAGCCAAATGAACCTATTGCAGAATACATCTTATAATATAAGACTATATTAGCTAAAATACTATCTTTATGGTTTAAAAAGAGCTTTAAGACATATTAAAACATAGTCTTTTACCAGCATTACATGAAGTTATCTTATTTAATAAGTTTCCTGAATTCACAAATTTGTGCCACATAGTAAAAGAAAGAGAGGTCAATATTTTATCAATGGGAAAATTAAAATATACCAATTAATAAAAATTAAATGATAAGAGTTAAAATAATCCTACGTATAATGTAAGGTCCACCACAACTAAGAGTTATCAAAATGTCATAGTTAACATAGATTCAAAACCATCTCGTCACTTAGTTTTATCATCTCATTAGCATTGAATCTTCAACAAGATTCAAGAGTCACCATCATGGGTTATAAAGAAACTCTTGGATTGAAATTTAATATCTCTCCCTAACATTAAATAGGTTGATACAACATGTAATATTCCAAAAATCTATGATTCTAATGCACTTTGTAAGTACACCACAGCACCAGGACATACAACAAACATATGCATAAGACTGAAACATAATATACAATATTTAATTGAGGTAAAAATTATTGATGTGGGAACACCCATAGAAGCACAAAAATTATATTAAATAAAATCTAATTCATTATATATATTCTCAAATCTATTTCTAAATCACACAAAAAATGAGGTGGGGAGCACTTCAGGTGTTCACTACACATATTAGACACACCCACCACCAACATCATATCATACTATTATAGAGGAGGCACACCCATTACATAATATCATTAGAACATACCATACTATAATACCAACTAGATCACTCATCACCTTATCATACTATGATATTTTGATGATGATACATATTTACATGGACTCTTTGTATGAGCCTCTTTATATGAGCATACATAGATCATCATCTTATCTAGAGTGATATGGTTGAAAATTAGTCAAGGTTTAGCATGTGAACTATGACACTTATAAAAAATATGGGGTATTCAAAGTAGGCTATATTACCCATAAACATAATTATCATTGGTTTTAGTGTACATGTTTAGAGCTCCATTAGGGATATTATACATCTATTACAGGTTGGACTAACACATATAACCACTCAGTTCTTAGTACTACCTAGTGTAGGCACATTTGATATGTTATTGGGTAGGCCATGGGTAAAACATATATGAACCATCCCATCCATAGTCTATAAATTAATATAATACATATATGCAAATAAGGTGATCAATGTTGAGGGTCTTCCATATGAGTCTCCTCTACCTATCACATAGGTAGTTACAACATAGTCACTAGCTATAGTTCTAGCATAGTTACCAGATATAGAATAGTTATAGTTTATAACTTAGAGAATAGTTCCTATTAATACAACATATATTTTAGTAGATCCACTAGTGAAATTAAGGAATATTCCTAAAGTATCGACACATTTACGTACTCTCCCATAGATATCATTATTAGAGATACCCCTACATCATACATATGTCACATATTTTAGATGGCCTTCCTCCACTCACTTTTTGCATAGATCAATATTATTGGGTTCTTGGGGTTCTCAACATAAGTAAACTATGTCACCTACAACAAATTCTACCATATGAGTTCCTAAGATCCCTATAGTTCATAGGAGTGCATAATTAGTTCCACATATTCCTAACATTATTATATAGGTATATACAAATATAGATACAAATCATTTAGTATAGTACATTATGGGACCATAGTTGCCCTTTCACACATGTATGATCATAGTTACCTTATTTAACATAGGTCATAGTGATAGTGAGTGTACCATGAGACTTATTAGATAGTGTGGTTTATTTCTTTTTGTACATACTTTCATCATCCTTTATTCCATGTACATAGTTTGTTATCATATTTATTGTACATAGATTATATCTAGAAAATAAAAAAAATAATATAATGTGTCAAAAACACAAAAACATTAAAATATTCACTCAAAAACAATAAAATTTATGGATTTTATGAATTTTTATGTTTACACTTCTTATATTTTGAAGATACTACATATGCTACCTATCTTAGCATAGTTAGTTTTCATATTGCATGCTTCACTTGTTCTTTTTGAGTGCTTATAGATTGCATACATGACTCAAATCCACTAAACTTATCCAAACATGTTATTATATATCCATTGGGGGCATATATACTGATACATAATTATTCACATGACATATTTACCCACTTGGGATTATCCTATACACAATATTGATCACCATGTTCTATAATTACACTATCTACATTCTAGACTTAACATTTATATATCTCTATATTGATAACTACTAATCATACTCATATTTTTTTTTGAGATATTACTAATTTAGACTCAAAATATGTACATCATATGTATTAAACATAATTTTACTACATATTCATGAATGCTTTCATTTCTAGCTTTCCTAGTTTAAACTTGATTATATTTTTATGTTTCTTTTATTTGAGGTCATTTGAATATGCCATTAATTATTTAGATCTACACCACTTATATTCATATTATGTATGTCTTGACATGTGTCCATGTCCATTTTGTGTGGTTTCCTAATTATTTATGTAGACATTTGAGCATTTCCTTTTATGTGGATCTAATCTAACTTATTTTTTGCTTGCATATGTGGATACTTGAAAATGTCATTGTATGTCTTGCTTCCTTAGATTTATTGAAATCTTCCTATGTCCTTTGTATTTTGGTGTCTTGGCCTACTTTGCATGCCTCATGTGTTTTGTATGTATGGTTTATTAAATGCATGATTGGTATGATACTTGTCTTTTCTTGTTCCAACCATAATTTTTTGATTCCATGAGGGACCTCATGCATCTACCCTTCCTTATTGGGTTCCATAATGGATAAAATACCCCATCCCCCTAGGTAACTAATCAATATTAATCAGATTTATTTATTCATACATTAATTATATCTATCTTGATACCCTTGTGCAATACTATACATGATATAGATCTTACATTACATGTTCCTATATTATCTTAAATTTTAATGTTATGTATATGCACTCTATTGGATTATCATAAAGTTATCACATATACTCTAGCTAATAGACATTTTTTAGAGATTTTTATTTTGAGGATAGTTATTGTGTAGGTTAAACAACTAACCTCAAAAGAGAGGGAATTCATAGGGGTTTGTCATAAAGATAAGGCTCTTATATTACACTCACTGTACATTTTTCATCACATAGGCTTAGCTTTAAAAATAATACTCACATAAACATAGTAGAAAAATAATGACTGAGAAAGTAGTATAGTGACACATATTTCAAACCAAAAAGACAGTATCACCCAAACTAAGACACTAGTGCCACATGGTGATATTATACAAGATATGACACTACTATCTAGTAGCTTTAGATTCAAATCAATTCAAATTGGCCAAAATAGACTAACATGTTACACATATTCATTGAGGTATGAAGAATTGTCATTGATGTCAAAAGTAGCATGGGTTATCATGTATTAATGACAAAGGTGTTGATTTGAATAGACTTGTGCCTATAATTTGAATAACTATACCCACATTGTTATTTTGAAAAGATGTGGCTAAGAACATAGGATGATGTTATCAACACTTGCATGTATGGTAGCATCTGAAGGAAATGAACACACTATGACAATTAAGGAATTATTTTGGAAATATTGGTAAAGAAAATTCTCTCAGATAGACAACCCAAAACAAATAAGGGAATTCTTTTGAGAAAATGTTAAAGGCAATTTTTAGAAAATTGGCTAAGTCTTTGTTGAATAAATTGTTTGCAATAATGTTTTTGAAAGAAATGAGTGCCACTTGAAATTATTTCAGATAAAGTGTCTTGGAGAATTATCTCAAATAAAAATTTTGAAGGGCACTTTGTAGAAATTCTAAAGGATAAGTGGACTTTTCAAAAGTTCCAAAGGGATATTTTCAAAAAAATTGAAGGGCAAGTGGATCATTCAAAATTTTTGAAGGGTTATTTTTAGAAAGCTTGAAGGTAAAGTGGACCATTGAAAAGAGCCAAAGGGATATTTTCAAAATTCTAAAGGATAAGTGGACTATTCAAAGCTTTTGAAGGGATATTTTTTAGAAAAACTTGAAGGGTACGTGAACCATTGCAAAATTTCCAAAGGGTATGTGTCCTACACAAAAATTATAAGAGATATGAGTGAAGAAATGAAGGGAATTTCAGAAGTCCCATAAGGCACCTAGACATTTTTTCAAGGAAATTATTCTGAAGTGCACTTTGACAAAAAGCTCAAAAATTCTCTTGAAGAGTACAACTTGAAAAAAATCCCATAATTTTTTTTAAAGGATAGTTCGAATGAATAAAGGACTTTTGTAAACTTTCCAAAGGAAATTTACAAAGTTTTGAAATATAGTTTACAAAATCATGAAGGTTAGTTCTATTAAGGAGAAAGGAAACTTGAAAGTGCCAAAGGATAATTATGGAGGACACAAGGCTAGTTTGAAAAAGATGAAATGCTTCCATGACAAACTCCTAAAATGCATATAGACAAAGATAAAGATTGAGCATGTCTAAAACAATTCAAAGGACCAAAAGTGAACCAATCATATAAGAGATATGAAGATGTGATAAAGAGCTTGATGGTTAATGTAAGAGAGATTTACGGTTCTATTTCAAAAGTATAAATAGTGAATATAAAAGAGCTAATGGTTGAAGATAGATAGTGAATGGTGCCAAAGATAAGATGAATAATACATTTTTAAATACATGACAAGATAAATGGTTAAATGAAAAGATATGCATGGAGCCCAAGATTGATTGATCCAATTAATCAATCCTTGATTAAGAAAGTGGTGTATTTATAACCTAAATCTAGTAGTTGTCAAATATAGTAAAAGGATATGAATAGTGTAGTGTGATGTATGAATTGAGAAATGAGAAATCATATATGTCAAAGTCACATTGAATGAGAACTAATTAAGGAGAGTTGACGTGTGAACATATTGTAGATATGAAAACCTAAACTCATTTGTCCATATATGTGACATCTATAACTTTGTGTGTGTTTTGTTGCCACTTCTGTTGTTGCAATTGAAAAAAGGAGATATCGAAGCAAATTGAAGTGTGTTAACTTGAGATGTATGTAGACACATATTGAAATTCAGAAGGATAGATATTGAGTAGGGAGAAAGAAAGGGCACATAGAGAATGTGAAAAGACTAATAAGAGAGGAAGAAAAGGCACATAGAGAATGAGCAGAGAGTGATCAATTATAGACTTAACTTATAACAAAGAAATTAAATTGTATTCATTTGTGAATATATCTTATACACTAGAGTTGTAGCTCCATAGTTTTGATTGGTTGGTGCCTTCAAAAAAACTGAGTTGGTGCTTATTTTTGGGATTGGTGTCTCCTAAGGATAGGTATCTTTAAATTTAACTAGTGTGGTTTTGCTAGTGAGGTGTCTTTAACTGTATGGTTAGATTAGAATAGTAGATTATAGTAGTTTTTCTCACCATGGTTTTTCCCTTTGGGTTTCACACAAATACATCTGGTGTAATGTGATTTTGTATGTGTGTGATATTTACATCTATTATTTAATATGCATATGAATTTTTAATTAATTTAAAATGTTTAAAAAAACTAGTTTTAGCTAATCTACTGATTCACCCCCCTCTTAGAATATAGTTGTGTTCAATAATTGATATCAGAACCTAGGGTTCCTTAGTAATAATCTTAATTGACTCATGTAGATCTTGGTTAGTGAACACAATCGTTAGTCAATATGGATCCTCTTCAAACAAATCACATCTCTTTGATGGATGTAACTATGCTTTTTGGAGAATAAGGATGGAAGCATATTTTTCCTCTTTAGGGTTTAATGTATGGATGTCTATGGTAAATGGATATACAGCTCCTATTGTATCTCCTATTGATCAAGTTGACAAGAAGGCATATGAGAACAATGTCAAGGAAAAGAATGCTCTTCTTTGTGGACTATCAAACTCAAAGGTTGTCAAAGTTATGCACTGTCATAGTGTAAAAGACATCTGAAACAAGTTAAACAACATCTATGAAGGAGATGATAAAGTGAAAAAATCTAAGCTACCAACACACAAAGGCTAGTTTGAGAGTGTTAAGATTAATGAAGAGGAAAATATTGCAGACTACCTCCTCATGGTAGATGAGATAGTGAATGCTATTAGAGGACTTAGAGAAATAATTGAAGAGTCAACTATTGTCAATAAGGTTTTGAGATCCCTACCATTAAGATACGACTCTAAAATATTTAAAATTGAAAAATCAAGAGATTTGAACAAGATCATAGTGGATGAGCTACATGGAACATTCATAGCCTATGAGATGAGAATGGGAGAGTCTGACATGTTTAAAAGAGAAGCTACATTTAAAGTAGTAAAGTAGGTAAATGAATAAATATCCAAATCTAAATATGAGGATATTAGTGGAGAAGAAGCTAACTTTTTTATAAAACTAAAGAGAGGATCAGGAAAATACAAAGGCAAGCTACCATTAAAATGCTTTAACTGTGGTAAGGTAGGACACTTTACAACCAAATGTCCTAATAAAAAAGAGAAATTTTTTGAGCAAGTGGAGAGAAATAAAGAGGTGAAACCTCACTATGCAAAAAGGAAAAACTTATTCAAGAGTAAGAAAGGTTTATCTATAAATGAAGATAGTGACTTAGTAAAGGGTAGTGATAGTGAAAGTTCAAATGATGATCATGAGTATGATTTTTTTAGCAAAGGGAAAATAATTCCTATTCATGGTAGAATAATCCACTCTGATAAATAAATAACAAGATGAAGATGAAGATTGAGATGAAGAAGAGGAAGGTGAAGTTGATCTAGAAGGTGAACTAGTTTGTGTTGTATAAGAGATTGAGAAACTAATAAAAAAGAACTCAAAATACAAAAAGCTTGGTTAGAAGGAACTTGAAAAATCTAATAAAATGATAGTGACCCTAAAAACTCAACTTGAGGAGGCTAAAAGAATAGAAGTATTTAATATGGAACTATAAACAAAACACAAAGAATACCTGAAACTTAAGGAAGAGATAGTATCTTTAAGGAAAAAACTTGAGAAGGCAAAAATTAAAATAGATAAAAGTCTTAAGTTTACAAAAGGATCAAACATTTTTAATGAATTAATGAGTGGTTAGTAGCCTTTAAATGAAAAATCTAGTCTTGGATATGAGAAAGGAAATGGTTCATCAATTAGTACATCGACCAACCTATATGATAATTTCAAGATATGAGGATTATAAGTAAATAAAGAGAAGTTTAGAAAGGACACTTTGAATGATCCAAAAAAATATAAAGTGAGTAGAATAAATTCTAGGAAAATGTCTGAAGTTAAAGATCCAAAATGATATACTCAAGTGATAGACTTGAAGAAATAAAGGCATATGAAAGTTAATTATACTACAACAAAGAATGTTATGACCAAGTATTATTCATCCTTTTATAGTTATTATTACATTTGTAATGAATTTGGTCATATGGCCATTGAATGTAGAGTTATTCCTACTAGAAGAATTAATTTTTTAAGTAGAAACTAATTTACTCCTCTGCTAGATTCAAGTATAATGTGCTAAAATTGCAATAATTTTGGTCACTTAGCTAAGCATTGTAGGACCAAATTTGTTATTTCAGAAGGATACAATGTAAATAAAGGCAAGTCTATTAATAAGAAAAAAGGTTCACAAGTCATTGATAAAGAAAAGAAAATGGTATATGAGAGACCCAAAAAAATGTGGAAAGTGAAAAATCAATCCTTGATTGCTCAAAAAAAACTCCACACCAAAGAAAAAAACTTGTGGGTTATATAAAGTGGGTGATCAAAGCACATGAATAGGTATAAGAGCAAGTTCACCAAGTTGAGCATGTGTAAGGAAGGAATTATCAGCTTTGGAGACAACATAGTTGTAAAAATCAAAGGCAAAAGAACCCTGCACATAGATGGTAAGCCTCTTACACATGATGTTCTTTATGTCAAAGGACTAAAGCATAATCTACTAAGTGTCAGCCAAATGTGTGATAATAGATATAAGGTCATATTTTATGCCAAAGGCTACAAGTAGAAGAGATCTATAAAAATAGTTGTAGAAGGGAAAATGACCAAGAATAATATCTATAATCTTGTTGAGGTAAACAATAATAGTTTCCTCATAAGAAAACTTGATAAATGTTGGTCATGGCATAGGAGAATTGGACATATCAATTTTGACAATCTAATCAAATTAAGTTCAAATAAGTGTGTAAGACATATGCCCAGGATAACCAAAACAATAGATACTACATGTAGAGAATGTCAATTAGGCAATCAAACAACTGTCAAGTTTCAAATAAAGGAATATGTGACTGTAAAACCATTGTAGTTAGTCCATACTAATCTTTGTGGTCTTACTAAGACAAAATGATCAAAAGGAGTTCATTACTGCATGTTATTTTTATATGATTACTCATTAATGGCATGGGTAACTTTTTTAAAGGACAAATCTCAAGCCTTTGAGATATTTAAGATCTTTACAACCATGGTTGAAAATGAAATGGGAAGAAAGATCAAATGTTTGTGACATGATAAAGGTTGAGAATTCACCTCAAATGAGTTCATATAATATTTTGAGAAGCATGGGATTAAATGGCACTAATATACTACAAGAACTCTAAAAAAAATGGAGTTATTGAGATACAGTATATGACTATTAAGGAGATGACCACAACAATGTTGAAAGAGGCCAAACTATATAATGGATATTGGATAGAATTAATCCAAATAGTAGTATACATTCTAAACAGAGTTCAATTAAGGTTGAAAAGTGATAAAAAGACATATGAACTATGGTATGCAAATATTACATCAGTCAAGAACTTTATAGTGTTTGAAAGTAATTGCTACATCAGAAGAAAAGAGGACAAACTAAGCAGCTTTGAGTCAAGATGTGATGAGGGAATTTTTATTGGTTACTCTACTTAGAGTAAATCCTATGTATGTTATAATAAGAGGCTACATAAAATAGTTGAAAGAATCAATGTCAAGGTCTAATAAGGATTTAAACATGTTGATCTTGATGAGGAGACCAGAATTGAAGAATTAAAATAAGTAGAAAATGAAGAAGAAGATAGTGAAGAGGAGGAAGAAAAGATGGAAAAGGCACTCCCAATTTTTTTCAAAAGGATCATCCTAATGATTAGATAATTGGTAACAAAAATGAAGGAGTTTAGATTAGGAGAAGAGTTTAATGAATAAGGAACAAGTAAGTTTTTCTCTATTTGTAGAAATTGAGCTTAAGACCTTCAATGAATCCAACAAAGATGAAAACTAGTTAAAAGCCATGGAAGAAGAGCTAAGACAAATAGGAAAAAAATAAAACCTTAAAATTAATTCCTAGACCCTCAAACAAGAATTTAATAGGAAGTAAATGGGTTTATAGAAACTAACTCAATGAATATGGAGATGTCATAAAAAACAAAGAAAGATTGGTGTGTAAGGGATATGCACAAATAGAAGGCATACACTTTGAAGAGACATTTCCTCTATTGGCAAGACTAGAAGCTATAAGAATGTTTTTGGCATTCTCTGTTCATAATAATTTCAAAGTATATCAAATGGATGTAAATTCAAAATTTTACAATGAAAACTTAGAAGAAGTCTACATTGAATAACTACAAAGTTTTTAGCTAGTGGATGAAGAAGATTATGTGTCTAGACTGAAAAAGGCATTATATGGTCTAAAACAGGCACCTAGAGCATGGTATTCAAGATTGGATCAATACCTACAATAAAAGGGTTCCAAAAAAAGATGTGTAGACATCAATTTATACTTTATATTAGAAGGTAAGCGTATGTTTATTATTGTTGTCTATGTACATGATATAATCTTGGGAGGTGGTAGTAGTAATATGTGCAAAAAAATTGCCACAAAAATGAAAAGTGAATTTGAAATGTCAATGCAAGGAGAAATTTATTTATTTCTTGGTCTAAAAATTACATAAACCATTGAATGTATATTCATATCTCAAACCAATTATTTAAAGGAGATGCTCCGGAAATTTAGAATTTAAGACAACAAACTAGTTAGTACTCCCATGATAACTAGATGCAAGTTGAGAAAAGAAGATGAGTCCCCTAATGTCAATAATACTATGTATAAATCAATGGTAGGTAGCCTAATTTACTTAACTACATCAAGACCAGACACCATACAAGCTATATTCATGGTTACAATATTTTACGTAGCTCCCAAGGAATCACATGCCAATACTATGAAAAGAATTTTTAGATACATCAAGAAAACAATTGACTATGGTCTATGGTACCTTACAAGTGAAGATCTCACTTTGATTGCATATGAAGATGCTGATTAGGTAGGTAGTTTGGATGATAGGATAAGCACTAGTGGTGGTACATTCTTCCTTGGGTATAGACTTGTGTCGTCGATGAGTAAAACGCAAGAGTCAGTTATGCTTTCTATAGTAGAATCAGTGCATGTAGCAGTAGCAACATGTTACACCCAAGTCTTATGGATGAAGAAAACTCTCAAATACATCAAGGTAG
The DNA here is from genome assembly GCA_037957365.1 of Torreya grandis. Taxonomy (NCBI): domain Eukaryota; kingdom Viridiplantae; phylum Streptophyta; class Pinopsida; order Cupressales; family Taxaceae; genus Torreya; species Torreya grandis. The sequence goes on along the minus strand of JARHVA010002286.1, from coordinate 999,955 downwards.
AATACTAAGAACCTATTTATATCTTTTTTGATAACTCAAGTACCATAAACATATCTAAGAATCTAGAGATTCATTCTAAAACCAAACATATATCCATAAAATATAATTTTTTGAATGAAAAGGGTCAAGATCAAGAGGTTAAAATTGAGTATGTGCCAACAAAGGACTAAATTGTAGATTTTTTCATCAATCCTCTTCCCAAGGAGAAAATTGATTATCTAAGAGATAAGTTGGGAGTATTGGTTCCCACATCACATCACTAGCTTCTAGTGATAGAGCATGAATCTAAGTGGAGTATTGAAGGAACATTATTAACTCCTATATTAAGAGAAAAGGCAGTTTTGTGAGAAATCCATAGTCCCTTTGCTATGTAAAAACAAAGGAGGTGATAAAGGTGTGTTGTCTCTAGTTCATTATGCCTATCTACGTAGAGATATGTTAACTTTTGATTGGTTTCCTAGACAAGTGATATATAAATTATCATTTAGAGAATCATGGAGCTAGGGGAGATAGTGTACCGTTGCCTAAGGGGGAGTTCCTAACAAAGCATTCTAGCCTATTAGATCGAAGGATCAGAATAACCAAGATGCTAGGAAAGGAGTAGATTATTGCATATTACGGTAGAGAATTTTTATCATTAATGTCAAAGGGGGAGAAAGTATAATTAATATGGAGTTAAGTCATTGTAATGATGAGTTTCCATTAATGACAAAGTGGGAGATTGTTTGACATAGTCATTGAGGTATGAAGAATTGTCACTGATGTCAAAGGAAACATGTTCTATCATAAATTAATGAAAAAGGTGTTGAGTTGAACACACTTACGTGTGTACCTTGAATTCCTCTTGTCACATGGTTATCTTGACGAGATATGGCTAAGTACATAGGATGATGTTATCAACACTTGCACGTGTGGAAGCATCTAAAAGAAATGATCACACTATGATAATCAAGGAATTCTTTCAACATATTGGTAAAGACAATTCTCTCAAAAAAATAGCTCATATCAAATAAGGGAATTCTTTTGAGAAAATGTTAAAGGCAATTTTTTGGAAAATTGGCTAAGTCTTTGTTAGATAAATTGTTCAGAACAATGTTTTTGAAAGAAATGAGTGCCACCTAGAATTATTTTAGATAAAGTGTCTTGGAGAATTCTTTCAAAAAAAATGTCCTAAACAAAAATTCTAAAGGGAAATTATTATAAAGTCTAAAGTGCAAGTGGATCATTCAAAATTTTTGAAAGGATATTTTTAGAAAGTCTGAAGGGTAAGTGGACCATTCAAAAGTTTTGGAGGGATATTTTAAAAAGTTTGAAGGGCAAGTGGACCATTCAAAAGTTCTGAAGGGATATTTTCAAAATTTTAAAGGATGAGTGGACCATTCAAATCTTCTGAAGGGATCTTTACAAAAAATTTGAAGGTTATGTGGAACATTGTAAAAGTTGTGAAGGGTATGTGTCCTACATAATTTTTTTGAAAGATATGACTGAAGAAACGAAGGGAATTTTGAAATTCCCAAAAGTCACTTTGAAATTTTATCAAGGACATTTTCTCTAAGGGCACTTTGATAAAAACCCCATGGAAATTATCCCTAAGGTAACTTTGACAAAAAACCCATAAAATTTTTCCTGAAGGGTACATTGACAAAAATCTAGTGGAAATAGTATCGAGAGCATACCTTAACATAAATCCTATAACAATTTGTCTAAAGGATAGTTCAAATGAAGAAATGAAATTTGTAAAGTTTTTGAAGGACATTTACAAAGTTTTGAAAGATAGTTTACAAAATCTTGAAGGGTAGTTCTATTGAAAAGAAAAGACATTTGAAAGTGTTTAAGGACAATTGTGGAGGACACAAGGCCAATTCAGAAAAGTGAAAAGGCTTCAATAACAAACTCTTAAAAGGCATATAGATAAAGATAAAGATTGATCATGTCTAAGACAATCAAAAGGAGTGATAGAGAACCAATCATATAAGAGATATCAAGATGTGAGAAAGAACTTGATGGTTAATATAAGATATATCAATGGTTCTATTTCAAAATTATAAATAGTGCATTTAAAAATTTGATGGTTCAATATAGATAGTGAATGGTGCCAAAGATAAGATGAATAATCCTCATCTAAAGACATGACTAGATAAATGGTTATCTAAAAAGGTATACATAGAGCCCAAGATTGATTGATCCAACTGAGCAATCCTAGATTAAGAAAGTAGTGTAGTTATGACCTAAATCTATTAGTTTCCAAATATAGTAAAGAGATCTAAACATTATAGTGTGATGCATGAACTGAAACATGGGAAAGTATATATGTCAAAGTCACACTAAATGAGAACCAGTTAGGGAGATTTTAACTATGAAAACATTGTAGATATAAAAACCTAGACTCATTTGTCCATATATGTGACATCAAAAACTTTGTGTTTGTTGTTGCTACTACTATTGTTGCAATTGAAAAAAAGGAGCTATCATATCAACTAAAAGTGTGCCAATTCAAGATGTATGTAGATGCAAAGTGAAAGTCATAAGGATAGAGATTAAGTAGAGAGAAAGAAAGGTAACATAGAGAATGTGTAGAGATTGAGCAGAGAGGAAGAAAAGGCACACATAAAATGAGCAGAGAGTGAGTAGTTACAAACTAGACATGTAAAAAAGAAATTGAATTAGATTCATTTGTGAATCTATCTTATACACTAGAGTTATATCTCTATATTTTTGATTGGTTGGTGCCTTCAAAAAAATTGAGTTGGTGCTCAATTAGGGGATTGGTGTCTCCTAATGATAGGTGTCCTTAAATGTAACTAGTGTGGTTTTTCCATTTAGGTGTTTTTAACAATGAGGTTAGATTGGAATAGTATATCATAGCATCTATTCTCACTATGATTTTTCCCTTTGGATTTTCCATGTATTAATCTTATGTAATGTGATTTTTTGTGTGTGTGATCTCTACATCTATTATTTAATATGAATATGAATTTGTAATTACTTTAAAAGGTTTAAAAGAACTAGTTTTACCTGATCTACTGATTCAACCCCCCCCTCTTAATAGATAGTTGTGCTCAATAAGGTATATTACATGTTTACACATATCTAGTTATAGGTTTATTAGTTATACTCAATTCTTACTCATATTCACATTAACTTAACCCATATTCATATTCAATTTCCTATATGTTGGAGGCATCATTATCGACATGACCATTCTCATATTTAGTTTACATACTCAAGTATAATTATTACAACTCAATCTTAAATAAATATATTCAAATACCATATTAAGGGCATCTATGTGGAACATTATTTCCATATTCATAGTTACACATTGATTGATCAGATGGAATGACAAATTCCATGTCAGTCTCTATACTGTATACACTTGACATCATATTCCAAGTTATAAAAAATTACATGCCTTACTCCATCTACAATGGTTAGCATTCCTAAGTGGCCTAGAGATACATAATGTACTTGAGTAGACTTAAAGCTAACATACATAGTTAACATACTCATTTACACATTTTTAATAATTCACATAGTTAATTTTCAAATTCATAAAATACACATAGGTTTGAAATGATGGAGTCATTACCTAATTTAATTATTGATCCACCCACATGATAGGGTTAAACACACTATCAATATAATTAAATATATTCACAAGATATGATCCACCAAGTAGGTGTTGGAAATGATGAAGACAAAACTACATTGAATTCTTGAGCCACCCACTCATTGATTAATCACTATATAAACACACACACAAGTTATCACCAGCTTCATGCATTGTTTCATGTACCTAATGAGGTGTATTAAATCATTTCCACTTTCACATATATTTACTTAGTTTTACTAAGATTCAATTATTTAATCAACATAGTCTATTGATATTTATATCTCTTAAGTAAGGATTGATTTATGCATATTTAATTTTAATGACATGCATTGGATCATGATTCACATACATAGACGTAACTTTACATACTTAGATTTAGCCTCATAGGATTCAGTTCATAGGTAAGTCTAGATATGCTTATTTTTCCTTTATACTAGTCATTTCCCTTTGTTGCATTTTGATCATAAGGGGTAATATAACCAACTAAAAGTGGTATTTAATTTATAAGAGTTTTGTTTGAGACTACCTATCCCTATCTTATACCTAAACCCATCCTAGAGCCTATTATCATAATTATTCAACCTTTGTGTAGACCATAAGCATCCCTAGTTAGCTCAAATGTTATATTAGATCTTCATTTTCTAATCTTGACCCTTCATGACTAGTATTGTGCTAGTAGGACATTGGCACCACATTAGGGACACTAGAACCACCTGATGCTAGTGCCCCTAAAATGTCACCTATGCCCTTCACCCTAGCTTTCTTTAATGAATACATTTTTAAAAGTATAACCCTCCTAAGGTTAGCCTAGACATATTTTATTATCCACATAGGAAAAATAACACTATAAATACATGAAATTTCCCCTTATATCCACTAGATGGAAATTAGATGCAAGATACATATTCAAACATGAAACATGTTGAGCAAAATCAAGGTTATGAATCCCTGTTTTTACCTAGTTCTAAATACTACCATCTAAAATATCCCTAAGCTCATATTTTTCATATTTTCAATCTCAATCACACTCAAGGAACTAATGGAAACTATCATACTGGCATCACTTACACTTGCACTAGGAGTTAGTTGGGGAGAACTACATCATAATAGATTCCTCCTCAGTTTATTGGTAGGTAGGCAATTTTTTTCATAGCAGTATGTTAAGGATGTCCATCCTATCCTTCTAATAAACATACTTTTTAGATCATATATTAATTATAAGGAGGATTAGGGTTTGTATCATAAATTATATATTATATAAATGCTATAGAGTTCTAGACTTTATGCACATAGGAACAAAACCTATAAATCTAGACATAAGTACACCCAAAAGTTTGGGACAGTCTTACATAAAGGACACTAACACCAATAAAAAGACACTAGAGCCACATGACACTTTCATCCAAATGTGGCACTACTGTCTAAGAAGGCTTATGACATAGAGATCTGTCTGATGACACTTAGACCTTCTTTTATCCTAGTTTTTAACACTTGGATCCTACGTATTAGGTATTTTAAAGATAAGTCATTATTTTCACATATTTATTACTATTATTGGAAATTCAAATCTAGTCAAATATGTAAAAAATAAATGGTTATCTTATGCATATTATTTTCCTAATTTAGACTACTTATCCCTTTAATTAAACATAGGGTTTACATAAGCTAAACCCTAAAAATTTAAAATAGTTACACATGGATATATATATTTTTGAATTTACTCTACCTAGTATCCATGCTAATATTGGGGTCATCTTATTCCAAATTTTTTGATATTTATAGGCTAAATATTTATATAACCTTATACATGTATTTATAGTTACTTGTATCTTACACAATGTTAAATGGATATGTTATTACATTTTTATGTCACATTGATACATATGGATATTGTATCCTAATTTACATGTTTTATCTTTGTTGATGTTATTAATCTCTTACATCATATTCTAGGTTATGATATTCTAATGTGTGTGGCCCTTGACCTAGCGTGATGTGACATATTTATTTTACTTGTTTAATAAATTTTTATATCCCTTGCATGTGGTCCTTAGATTTAATTTATGAAACATGTTATGTTCCTTATTTTTTGCATTTTATGTCCCTTACATGTTGCCCTTAATCCTATTTATTATTACATATTCATGTCTCTTACATGTTTCCATTGGATTTAAGTATGAAACTAACTCATTAACTTGTTTCACTTAATGAGCTTGGTAACATTAAGTGGTTCCATGACGCATAACATGCATCTTTATTGCATGGTCTTGTTCATTTATCTATCAATGATAGTTACTATGGCATGATTATTTGATAAATATGTACAAACATGAAAACTATATTCCGTACATTACATATGTTAAATGCATGCCTTTATTGACATATATATTAATATTGTGTCACACTCTTCACATATTCACATAATTATACATGATGTTATATTTATACAATACATGATATAATTAACTTTACTTTTGAGATGAGTAACTTATAGGACACTTCCCTCATTTCAAAATGGGGGTATTATAGTGGTTATATCATAGATACATAATCCACCATGAGTGTAAAATCTAATATTAAAATTAGAGGAAACAATTTAGAGTTTGAGAATGGTTTTATATCAAATGGTTCAAACACATCACTGGTATTATACACACTAGTACATAATATGTGGGAATATGTAATGGATATGAAATTACTTTACAAAGACTTAATTACATATTCAAACACACATGAGTGAAAATACACAAGTATATGTACATATTCTTTAAGAACTTGAATTATACATTTTCACATACATATACATTTGAGATATAGGTTCTCAACTTTACCATATAAATGCGTACCATTGTATATTGATTGGTATATATTAAGGGGGAATGGTACTAGTTCATGCACATATACACACTTTTAGATTCAGAAACATGATATTGGTTCATGCACATGCACTATGGAATAGTTTATGATATAATGACAAATTATTATCATTCCAAATCAAAATTATCAAATATCTAGTCATGATGAGGGCATGAACATTTTTAATTATGTTTCAATCATGCATTTTATTATACATTGATAAATCTTGATTGAAATTATATAATAAAACATATGGTTATGATGGAACAAATAATACTTTCCATTCAATTTATATCATGCATTATTTTTGCATGGAGTGAATTCGAGTGAACTATAACAAAAAAAAAAATTTGAATCTATAATCCATATGAGGTGGATTTTATTTATTTTAGAAAACCCATAATTCAGTTCCCTCTTTATTTATTACAAAGTTATTTTAGTTATTATGTTGTGATGTCCACCCAAAATTATTAGGTATGGGACAAGTTATCTTCCAAACCCAATGAATTTCATATTTACACAAATTTTAGTCATAATCATCTCAATTATCCATGTGTTTCAACAAGTAATCAAAATATTTCTCCAATGTTGCAACAAGGAAGCATCATTTCCATAAAGTTTCTATGAAAACATGGTTTTAAATAACACATAAGTGTACTCTTTTTTTCTTTAAATTTAAATATTATAAGTCATATTTAAAACTTCAATATATGTAAATCAACTATAAATTTTTGTTTTAGGTTTTTCTATTGAGTGACATGTACAACTAAAGCTTCATACAAAAGACAGTGTGTGTTTTTCACATGTGGGTACATATTTTACATTTACTCTAACAATTTCATTACTAGAACAAAATGAGATAATTTTTAGATAATAATTTTTTAAATTTATATTGAAAAAATTTACATATATTTAACATGCATAACTTGAGCACACAAATATGGTCTTAATCCTCCATCCTATCATACTTACATGACATATTATGAGTTTGACCCTTACAATCTATTATTACACATGTATAATAACCTTGATGTCTATTTCACACCTATTTAATATCATACACAAAAATATTTAAGCCTTCAATTATTCCACCTCTATGTAGGTTGGTTGCATTAAGTTTGGTTAGTATTTCTAGTCAATATTTACCTAATGTGGTTGGTACCAACCCTGTCCTATAAAAAATTATTTTTCCAAACAAAAGCTTTTATTAGGATCAACCCATATAACTAATGTGTTAGTGGCCTCATGAATTACCTAATTAGACTCATATATATACACATCAATGTCTCACTTAATGAGATATTTCCAATTTATTTGGTATAGATCTATACAATATTACACAATGAAAGAGTCTACCATATTCTTCCATTTTAATTAATCACTACTAGTTAGAATCCATTTTTCAAGCATTAACAATAAAATTCAAATAAATAATTATCGAGATTCAATCCAAACCATTATTAGTATATTTGTAGCAAAGGAGGATAATTTCATAATCACACTACATGGGGGAAATACATGTTTATTGATTTATCTCCTCAGATAATAAAATACATAGGCATTGGTTAGTCATCAAATGGGGTTGATTTATGTTATCTCAGCCCATTAAAAATTTTCCTTTTTAATAGGTTTATATCATTTTGAATCACAATTAGGGTTTCAAGATGGATTTTTATTTATATAGGTTCATGCATCATTAGGATTCAACATTGCACATCAATATATTTCAGACATATGACAAGGTGGTTGTAAGGTCGCATTTTGTCATTTTATCATAGGTCAGTATTAAACACCTAGGTTAATATTAATATTTGATACTAAGATATTTCTAAAAAATTGAACCTACATAGATAAGAATATAGTTCTTAAAGTAGATGAATCATATGTTTGGTTTAGTTTTTTCCACTACCAAAATACAATCATAGTCATAAAATCAACCATAAAATTTAAATACTCATACATTTATTATAATTACTATATTAAACATATCCCACTTTATTTTATACCATCATACACAATCATTAAATTTATTATGACCTTAAGATTTTAGCTAAAACTACTTTCACATTCTAATTAATTGTACATTTCTACCTAAAAAGATATATATTTATTTTGAATTTGATTTAAATTTAAAATGAATTGTAATATGTTTTAAACATGTTATGGGTTCAAAATAATTTTAAATATATAATAATAATTATTATTAATACATCAAATAAATTCTTAGTGTGCAAAAATAGTATATACTTTATTTGGTGAAAAAAATGTGCATTTACATTTTTATAGAAATGGTTGATGAACAATTTTTGATGTAATATTTGAGAGATCAAATAAAATTAGAGGTAGATAAAAAATAATGAATCCAAATTATATATGAAAATAATTTTTTAATAATTTTTATTGACATGAGTTTTCGATTGAAATATATGGCCACATAAAATCATCCTACCAAGAAGTATTGAAAATTTTCATACTTAGCCATTCTTTTGTCATATTCAGAGATGTCAAAAGTAGATGTAAGAATGATTTCATGATAAAATTCACTCAATAAAATCAAATTAGATAATGATAAATTTGTTCATGTATATATACAAATATAATGAGAACTTAGTGATCTGAAATTTATAATAAAATTAATTTTTAATAAAAATATATGGCTCCACTAAATTAATATATCAAAAAAAATTGATAGGTTTTGTACTTAACAATTAAATTATTTCAAACTAGATAATCTTATTTAAGATAAATAATACGATTTAAGATATAAATATTTTCTTAAAATCATAAAATATTATCTAAATCTCATGAAAATTTTGAGGAACAAGTCAATCAAATTCATTTTTAGGTGGATATTAGTTAAAAATAAATAAAACATATAATTTGGATGAAAATTCAATGCATATTCTTATTTACTTTTTAGTTTATTATTCATAAGAGGGATAAAATTATAACTATAAATAACTATTCATGATATCTATGCATTAATTGGTTTTTATACTTTACTTCATTATTAATAATTATATTCAACTTGTTAGTATTCACAAAATATTTTAGAATAAATTTGTCAAGCTTGAGAAATATTCATCAATGTATGATTTGCAATCACAAGGTTGATAAGACTAACATAAATATCATTGCAATGATAGGATTGGTTTTGGATGAAAATGGTTATGGAAAGTGGAGCCAAGTGGGAAATGAGAATTCAAATTTGAATAAGAAATGTGAGGATGGTGATGCAGATGCAAAATATGGAGGTAGATCTTGACAACAAGGGTTAGAAGTGCACCAACTTATATAGGTAAAAGAACTGATGGATCCTAAATTTCCATCATAAAATTATTTAAAGGTAGATATTTAGGATAAATAGAATATCAATTGAAAAATTAATTAAAATATTTCTTGGTAAAAAAAATTGAAACCAAAGGTAGGGGAATATCATGAGATTCAACCCAATTAGGAGCTAAAAGTCTCCAAAGAAGGTGATATATTTTTAATCTCAATCCTTGACTCAATCAAATATAAATGTTTTGTAAGACTTTCAAATGCCCTAGTAGGGAAGTTTTTAGGATCCCATATAAATATTAACACATTCAAGCTCCAAGTTTCCAAGCATCAAACACTAAAAGGGCACCTCAAAATCTTTTTCATGAGTAATGAATTTTCCTCATTCACTATAATAACAAAGAATATTGCATAAATATTCTAGTTGGAGGACCCTAGTTCATGGATAAATAAGTATTATCTATCAAAAATGTAAATTTGGTTTTAATCTAGACCAAAAATTAATCAATTTCATACCTATGTGGGTTAGGCTACTAGAACTCACATTAAAATTTTGGGATGAGGATGTCTTCATTAACATCACAAAAACTATGGGATACTTAATAAAATTTGATTCTACCACCAAAAACAAAAACTAAATGGTTCACATGAGATTCTATGTTAATGCTTATATGTATCAATATCTCCCAACACACATTGTTCTAGACTCCTTTAGTGTGGAATGAAGTCAAAAGATAAAATATGAAAACTCAACACTAAAAGGCAAAGGTTGTAATAAACTAGGTCATCTAACTAGGGATTAACCAACATTAATAAAAAAATGGAAACACATTCATTATAGGAAAGGATATTCAATATTGGGTAAGAAAACCCAAATACCCTAAATCTTCCATGGATGAAGGTCAAACCTTTGTTATCTAGATCCTAGATAAAATTCAACACACCCCTAAGAAAGATTATTATCAAACCAATAAGTACGTAATAGAAAAGGATCACCTAAGACTAGACACTTTGGTCTTGCCATAGAAAGAGAAGCCCAAAAAAATACAAGTTATGAACCCCATGATAAATCAAGAAAAATTTGAGTACTGAGTAAATAACATTAATACAAAGAAAGGCAATACTGTTGAATCAATAAATAAAGAGTTCCCACTAGTGATTGAGGTAATAAATTTTGTAGATTTAATATCTCCTTAAAACTTCTAGCATCATATCACTAGTAATAATAACTTCCAATGCCTCCAAATTTATAAAGAAGAAGAGGAAAATGAGGGAAATTCCCCAAATCAGTCATGGGAAATAACAAAATAATAAGAAAATATCAGCCAATAAGAAATCCCAAAAAACCAAAAGGATCTAGTAACTTTACAAAGAATAAAAATTATATTCTCTTTTATGAATCTTGTCAAGGATAAAAAAACAAGAAGTAGAATCACCACAGTAGAAAAAAAAATCAAAAACCAAGACAATGTAGGCATTTCCAAGATAAGGGGAAGGCCAAATAGGGCAAAAGTTAGAAATAATCAAAAAAACTAGGATATTGTAGATCGAATTAAGTTTTAAATACATGAAAGGATACACAAACCCCTCATAATAAATTGATATGAAAATAATTAGTTGAAACATAACAGGAAAGAACCACAACAACACATAATAAATGTTTATATATCTTAAAAGTAATAAACTCACAACAATCATTATAATTTAGGAAACCAAAATGTAATAAAATAACATTGAAGAAATAAATCACAGAGTGTAGAAAGAGGCCAAGATGGTATCGGTCAGCTCCTTATTGGTATACTATTTTCATTGATGTCAAAAGAGTACATAATTTTATGACATATGGTGATTGGTCCTTGAAGTATGTGTAGAGTTAAAAAATACTCTACGTTTAATTCTAATTTTTAGTAGCACATGATCCAGATCACTATCTGTACATAATTTGGTTCGAGATGGTGAAGTTTTTTTAAACAGAGTGTGGGCTCTAGTTTCCTTTTGATTTAATTTTCACAAAGTGTTGAAGTAAAGTGGAAGCTGCCAAGTGTCATCGTCTGAAGCACCTTTCATATTTTCTATGAGTTGAATGGAATGTGCCACATATCTCATAGTGACTCAGCAAAATGTGCCAAGTGTCATCATCCATGGTTTCATATCGGCACCCATGTTTCATCTCTTTTCAGCGAAAGGTTTTAACAAGCTAAGTATTAAGATCAAATAGAAAGTGCCAAGTGGCAATCAAAAAAGGTCTCAATTTTGCTTTTCTAAAAGCAAAAAAAGATGCCATGTATCCCAATAGAAGAGAGTGGAAGCCACCACATGTCACGATTTGAATTATCTTCATTTTGCTTCACTGATATAACAAAGATTATGGTGGGTCCCAAGTTTTGTTTCTTAAGCAAGCGAAAGCCACCAAGTGTCGCTATCTGTGTAAATGTGAAATGAGACCCAATTGTTTCTATGGTATAAATAGAGTAAAGTAAAGACTGCCACATGTCATCTTTTGTAGGATTCTAAAAGGTAGCTAAAAGAAGCAGAGACTACCATGTAACCCCAGATGAGTAAAGTGGAGATTGCCACGTGTCTTTTGATGAAGCAGTAGAGTTTTCCACCTATCCCTGTGTTCTTTTAAAAAGTTACTTAGGTATGAAATGTTGTGGGTCTTATTTTCTTTTAATTTTTTGAAGTTTCGAGTAAGTGGATAGCGACAAGTGTCAAAGGTGGAACATTCCTTAGCAAAGACACAAAAGAGTATAAGTTACACGAAAAGTGCCATGTGTCTTTGATAGGTGCTACGGAACACACCAAGTGTCGTCCTCTAGTGTCTCCAAAAGTAATAAGAAGGTTTTCAATAAAATGGCTAAGTGTTACCTATAATTTAAGATAAGGGAGCATCCTACAATCTATTTCAGTCAATGAACTGCCAGAAGACAAATCGTTTCAGAATCTATAAAATATCTTCTGTTAGACACTTCCAGTTCGGTTGGATTTCAGTTGGGCCATTAGATTGGAAAAAAGTAGACAATCTAGAGTGAATCCAAGGCTATAAATAAGGGTGTAGAGATCACCAAGAGGAGGAGGAGAATCAAAGAGAATTTTGAGAGAGAATTATTGTAAAGTGTTTAGACTTTCTAGAGCTATGACTAGTAGTATCATTTGCTTTTGTTCTATCTTCTTGAGTTGGAAGGTTTATATAATTGTGCGTGTTTTTGTGTCTCTTATGTGACTAAAAAATTAAGATGAAGATTGAATCCTATGCCTTTGTTGATATTTTCTATGTCATTTTCAAAATTATTCTAGGTTGTAGACTTTCTAGAGCTATGATTAGGAATTTCATTTTCTTTTGTCTCATTTTCTTGAGTTGAAAACTTTATATAACTATGCATGTTCTTGCACCTCTTATGTGACTAGAAAATTACAATAAGAAGATTGAACCCTATGCCTTTGTTGACATTTTTTGTATCACTGTAAAACTAGTCTATGATACGAGCCTCTATTTCTATTATTTCTATCTTTTAAATTGATCATGCACTTGTTTGCTCTTAAATGTAAATGAATCCTACATATAATTTCACTATGCTCAGGATTAAGGTCAAATTACATTCAGGTGCATCACCATAGTTATATTTTCTTTCTTGCATTTGTGTTTCTAGTAAAATTCATGTCCCTTTTCCCAGTATACACTTGATTTAAAGAAGAACTAGCTTCTCTAAAATCTAGAGGTTATTTCAAGTCGTAAATCCCACATCTTGAAACTTCCCATTGTTGGTGTTTATTGCAAAGTGCAATTTTAAATCATCAACAATATGATATTTTAATCTTGATGTGATAAGGTAGCCATGTGACAAGATGAATTTTAAGGCAAGAGAGAATTTAAAGGAAATTAATGCCTTATCATTACATAAAGTAATAGGTCATTGAGGTTAAGTGAGTATTGAATCATGATTATGAGTCTCTAGGTCTACATTAGTTCATGAAATAATTTTGATCAGAAAGAGATTGTTGAATTAGTGTGATTATGTTGTTTGAATACTGTTCTTTTTTTATATCATTAAGGTAAGCATGTTTTTTAGTATAAGGTGTCTTGACAAGCCTAGTCTAGATTCAATGAAAAGGTGTGCATAGTGAAGTTTGCTTAAGTAATCACAATCCTATGAGAGGTTTTTTGGGATTTTATGATCATGTAAATAAATTTTAGATACTTTCATAAGTGTTTCAAGGTTATTTGTTAAGTTTCAAGCGCTTAAGAAGCCTAGTTATGACACTAGTCATAGCATGAAGAGACCTTATGAGAAGGTCTGATCTTGGTGGCTTGGTTAGATGAGTGAAAATAGGCATGAATGGTTTTATTATGTTTATTTATCATCTATTTGAGTCATTTTATAAGTAATTAGAGTCTTAAAGTGACCCCACAATGGTAGGACCTTCAGACCAAATTTATACCTAAACCACTTCTAGACCCTGCTTGGCCTAATAAGGTATCATGATCTATTTTAAATTCATTTTAAGGATGTATGGTAGTTATTAATCATGATATATTTTTATTGATAACTTAAATGAAGTGGAGTGCATGAAGGTCAATTTTAAGACCTAGTGTGGTTTACATGTCATGGTCTAGAGAGCAACAAGAAAGAATGTGGCCTAATGAGGGGTCATGATCAAATTTTTGAGTTTTTTATATTATGTAAGTATTTTCATAGGTGTGGTATGTTTTTTGGAGTGTGTCCATGTAGTATGAGGTCATATTATGAGGGACCAGACATGAAAATTTGATTGGAGGTCTCTCGAGTGATCAAAATGAAGGGTTCTCAACTTGAAAAGGATTTTATTGTGTTCATTAGCTCATAAAAACTTTACATGGTAACCTAATATATTCACGGTATATGGGTAAGGGTCCTCGCTCAAAATTATAGGCATTTGTTTTTAGATTAATGGGCTATGCTTTATGAATGATTGTTAAGAATGGAGATAGTTTTAAACCCTCTTAGAACATTAATAAGGACCTGATGTTGAATATGTTGATAAAAAGTTTGAAGAATGTATTTTTATTCTCAATTAATATATAATATCTTTTATTAACTCTCATAAGCACCTCTAGGTGTGATTCAATTTTCAACTATGTGAGTAAACCCTACATGAAAGTGTTAATTTCTTAGAGATTTTCTGTAATAGTCAGAGTTGATGAGGTAAAAGTATTCCAATGAATGGAAGATGAATATTGAGACTTAGGTTTCATGTCTATTAAGGTTTTAAAATAGGTTTTAGTCCTCAAGTGTGCTAAAATAGTCATCTAAGTTAGTGAGTCACTAAAAGTCCAAATGGTGTAGATAGCGACAAAGCTAAACAAAAATGAAAAGATGAATAGGAATGTGTTATCATGATAGATTGAAGAAAAAGTGCATGGATATGTTTTTTGGTACTATTATATCATATTGATGCTTTCTATAAATATTTTAAGTTAGGTATAGTGGTGAAAATGATGAATCTAAAATGGCTTATCTAACTCAATGAAGTCTGTGTATAGTGAGGTCAACAAATTGGTATTTAAGAACAATAGTTGTCACTATAACATTTTTTTTATATTTTAAGATAGTCTATAGATTTTATAAGTTCATTTATATTCATAATAAGTCATTTAAATTGTCTATACATGTGTTGGAGGTCTGATTCACCATGATTATTTTTTGAGGCTAGTTGGCAATTCTGAGTGAGCAAGTTGTAGTGATGAGTTTGAGGCTCTATGTCATAATTTGAAGTATATAATGCATATGGTGTTATTTTTTGTGAATTTAGAAATCATTATCATTATTTAAAAAATATTGAAATTCATTTTAAGGATTATAAAAGTTTAAGTCAAAATGGCTTGTTTGGTTCATGCAAGACTATGTGAGATAAGGTTAGAAGATTGGTCTAAAAGACTAATGTTTGATATTAAAGATGTTAAATGTAACTAATAATATGGGGGATCAATTATTTTTTAAACAATTCACATTCAATTATGAAACCATTAATTCATTCATCAACATGATCTATAAACATAAGAATGAAAGCACATACAACCAAAGCATGAATAAGAGTATGCATCACATCAACACAAAATATATGTGGGAAAACCTATTGGGGAATAAAACCCATTAAACCTTGAAATATGTATTATATTCCTATAATTACAAGATCCAATTTATACTAGCTATAATAAATGAAGGTACTACCATCCCTATTTAGTGAGACTATAATCCCACAAGGTGATATCATACCTATCTAGCTAGGCTACCACAACAACTAGACCTTTACCAAGTTTCACCTTTAAAAGAGTCTAAAACACTATTAGATGATGATATTCCACAACAAAACCTATGAACACATCCACCTTTAAACTTATGTCTTCAACACCTGATGATGTACCTTTGATTATCACTCTTAACCTTTGCTCATACTCAAATAGCAAGAGCACTATTATACCAAAAAAAATATGACCTATAGTTCATACACACCATCATCAACATACTCTACACTCTAACCCATCCAATAGGTACACATAGTCTCTACCTTTCCTTTTCTCACCATACACACTCTCTCAAATAGTCTTATGCACATACTCTTTATGCCTCTTCTAGGTTTATTAGGTCTAATGACCTATGTGATCACCTTTATCACCTAGATAATATAAGCATGTCTAATTATCTTTGATCTATTTTAGTCCTCATTGATACATTCTTTCTATTTAAAAGGTTCTCACCTTCACTTAGCTCCTCATACACAATCCTCTCTCAAAATTCTAGAAACCAACACATTTGGTTTCAACATTTATAGAGCTATAATGATTATCAACATCTTGATCAGTCATTAGGCATGAATTTTTCATTAAGGCATCTATCATATGAAGACATAACTCAATAAAATTTTCATATGTCAGCCATAGCACCCATGGGTCACCCTTAAGCAACTAAACCTATCAAATAGGTCCGTGCATCTCTTAGATGTCTCATGAAGACCCATTTTCTCCTTTAATAATCCATTGAGAAAATGAAAAACATAGGACCACTTATAAATGTATAATTCCACTAAGCATGACCCTTTATTCATTCTCAAATGATCGTAATCATCACTACTCACTTTTATGTATGTTCAATCAATTCAAACATTGACCTTGTATATAGCAACATCAAGAATGAATAAATAGTTAACTTATTCAACATTGTCTATACTAAAGATAAATTTATCACACATCTAAAATAGAAATAGAGCATACTTATGTAGTCTAAAACACTCTCCAATATATAATTCATCAATATATATCAAAATATCATCTACATAAGCTCAATTACTCTTCTCGAGTCACTTCCAAAATAAGCAAAAACACACAATCAAAATTGAACCCTAATATATTTGACTGTACACACTTAAAAATATTTAAATCATGTTCATTGTATGTGTCTGAAGTCCTCTACATATTTAATTTTTACACCATGTGAAAATTATACATAGATAAAAATATATAGACAAAATATAGAGCACAAGTTTTTCCCTTTAAAAAATTCAAATTTTCAAATGCAAATAGTCATAGTTAAACTTTGACCACCATGCTCACATCCCATTTCCTCACTACACAGTCTAAACATTCACCATAGATCTTCTCTATAATATAATGCATAGGCACCGATTCTTGATAGGGTAATTTGGACACTAATATTTTATATCATGCACATGAAAATGTTTAATGTGAAAAATATAAAACTAATTAACTTATGCTAATATAGATGAAAAAATTTCACTGCTCCTATAGGCAATATCTCATATACAAGCATCACCCCTCTAAATTAATATTTTTTTTATATAATAATTTATTATTACATAATAAAATAGATTTATATCATTATCATAATGTTTCTAGTCCTTATCCATTTTTCCTTATTTTTGAGCATGTTCACACCTTTGATACAAATCAATTAATCATAGTCTTATCCAATCGCGCTGTAGACAATATTTCTCAATTATATATCACCTTATTCTCATAAACTTGAAAAACTTGTACCTTTCTTTTTCCTTTCCATTCTTGATCTTTCCTACTTTTATAAGTATGGCATTAACTCTATATTTTTCCCCTTGGCCTATCTCCTAGTCTAAACAATGTTATGTTGATTACCTATACCATCTATCTTACCCAAAATGCTTTAAACTTGCTTAACTTCCACCATAACAAGCTTTGATTCTATACCTACTTTATTAATCATTGGATACTAACATTTAGGATAGACACCTATGTTGACACGAGTGTCCTTCTCTGACGTAAGTGTCTACTATCCTATTGTCATCCAATTTGTAAGTGAAATTTATCCTAATAGTTAACCTAATTACTTTAGTATGAGTTAATTATCAAAATTTATTGATTTAAATACAAGATCACCCCTCATTCATTACTCACCTAAAAATACCAAAAGAGACCAAGGTAACTTATCAAAAACATTATATTAAGAATTTAATTGAGAAAATCTTCTCTATTTTCATATCAATATTAGGGATAACACATCTACAGGGCTAGAGTAATGAAAGAGTCACCCAAGAGTTATATTTTTCAATTTACAAGATAGGCCACTATTGTACTTAAATATCACATATTGTATGATTCACACATAATCAAACAAATATAAGAGAACTACATTAGTCTAAGGCCTTATTCAAAGTAATGGCTATATAGGTAGTGCTATTTGACCACAAGGTCTTTGGGGTTAGATCTACACCATGTCCCCACTAACTCATTTTCCCAAAGGTCACTATGAAGATGAATAAATGGGGTTTGTAAATTCATGAGGAGTGATAGTCCATGACCTAGGTCTGAATGTGATAGAGCAAACACAAGGATAAATCCAAAATTATCTAGGTAGTTACATCCTTTTATAGTAAGTATTTCATACAAGACACTTGCATAGAGTTAAGATAGTAGTGTCAACACAATAATCTAGGGTTGATGTTGGTGTCCATGAATCTAGAAACATACAATATATAATCTAAATATTATTCTAGAATAATCTTCTAGACTAATTCCTACATGTTCTAGATCCATAACTGCATTAGAATCAAAATAATATAAGTGTATTACTTCTTTCCAATTTTAATATCTTGCATAATTATACTTACTATATTTATCTTAACTCAACATAAAAATTAAGTATATGTTATATATGATTTTATCACCTAATTATCTTACTTTAGATTTTTATTATAACATTTGCACATTGTTATTTCTATATCCCTTTTAATAGTTATAAAAACCAATATAGAACTCAATTTTAGAGTTAAAATTTTGGTGAACACAATCTTTGAATATCTTTTATATAGGCAAACCCTAACATATGATTATTTCCTAACTTTTAATAATATTTATGTCCTTCATCTCTCTCATTATGGATGATATCGATTGATCTGATGACTATAATTATGAAACACTAAAAATCTCCCTCAATGAAGGAATCAAAATTGACTATTCTTGCATTCTTTTAGGTTTTAAAGCATGTAATATCAAATCTTTTAATGGTGGAAGCTATTATCCATCTAATCAAGTCCATGTTCCCACCATTTCAAAATATGAGTTAATATTTTAAGTAATATAAAAAGCCTTTACCCATACTTCCTACACCAGTATTATATGATTTTAGACTTTTATATTTGTTAAAGCATGGATACCAAAGCCAAGGATTGGGCAAACATGAACATAGTATAACTTACCATGTATGTCTTAAAAATAATAATACAAATCAACAATGCTTGGGATTTTCCCAAAAATACATTATATACCAACAAGGAAAGTCATATAAACATGATCTTCATACAATTTAACCACAAGATTGGGTACATATGACCAAGAGGCTGCTTCACTTGATCGTTAGAAGTTAACTTTTTTGGGTACATATGACAAATGCATAAAATTTAATGGGGGCATGACTTAAATAAAATTGACTCAAATCCATATAATTCCAACATTCCCAAACATTACCACCCTTATCAAGGGTGATGGTTCTTT
Source organism: Torreya grandis (assembly GCA_037957365.1). Taxonomy (NCBI): domain Eukaryota; kingdom Viridiplantae; phylum Streptophyta; class Pinopsida; order Cupressales; family Taxaceae; genus Torreya; species Torreya grandis. The sequence continues at coordinate 980,186 of JARHVA010002286.1, read as the reverse complement.
CCACCTTCATTTAAAAAAATTATATATCAAAAAAGTTATCTTTATCAGAGAATTATCGAGATCAAATTATTATACCCTTACCAAAGGTAAATTAAAAAAATTCTTCTAATGGTCCATGTTTTTAAAATGATATACCAAAAGTACCAAATTTAAAATACCTCATACCACTACTAAAATATCCTAAATTTAGTGATAATGAACTTGCACTTGTTATACATAAGGATGATGATACTCATATGCCTATATTCAAAAACACTTGTGGGTTAGAACTAGTGACAACACCTATGAAAAACATCACGTTTTGCATTGAATATACTATTTATATGATGAACACAATTTGGGATATTCAAAATCAAATTTATATAGTTCAAATGCAAATGGCTTTCCATAATACTAATGAAACTGTGACTTCATTTAACAACCAACCTCTTGAAAAAGGTATACTTGAACATCCTTATCCATAAGATTTTTAATTACCAAATTTACCTCTCTTTTTTACACACAAAGTCCCACTTGACCACATAATTAACTATTTACATTATTTTGGTTAATGGGCACGGGATGACAAACTATTGCTAAAAGTATTTATCATGAGCATTTCTAATGAGACTCATAATTGGTTCTATAGCCTACCAAAAGGTTACTTGACCTTTTTTCCACAATTAAAATATACATAATTTATAGATTTTAGTATCTATAAGGTGATAAATCTTACATTATAACATTTTAAAATTTTCAAATAATGTGATGATGAATCCCTTCAAGATTATACTATTTGATTCAAAATTACATCATATGACCTAGAACATAGACCCTTAGATTTGGAGTTAAAATTTATTTTTATTTCAGGGATTCTTTCACCATTAAAATAATTAGCATTAAATAAACAATATGAGTTATTTACACATTTATATTTGGATATGCATAGACATGTTTCCTTCATAATTACTCATTCAAAGGAACTTAGCATACCTCACTCCAAATAAAAATGTTTTCTACCTTACACAAAGTAAATAGATAAATTATGTAAGGAGAATTATGAAAAAAATATGGTATCCCTAATATTTATATGACTAGTTTTCAAATTTTAATTAACATGGGGCCAATATAAGGTCTATGTCTTATGCAAGAATCCCAAAATACATAAAATAAAAAGTATTCGTGCCAAAAATATTTAACAATTACCTTATTCATGTGTGTTGATTTTTTTGGAATAACTATATTAATCCTACAAAAGTAAAAACCACTCGTAATTTAAGATGTTTACAACAAATTGGATTTGATCTAAAAAACTTATCAGACAAATGAAGTTGGAAAGACTACTTGGATAACATAATAATCCAATTTATTGTAGACCTAAAGTAATTAGAACATGGTTTTGGGTTATGCCTACCAAATATCCATACACATTTACATTATGAAATCTTTTTCTATACTAAATTCAGTAAAAAATTGTTCCAAATCAGTAAGGTATTTCCTCTCCTCATAAAGGAAAATTAATACATATTTTGAATGATAGAATTGGTCCCTATACTACAAATGCAAAATTTTAGGAATAATATGAAATGTACCTTTTTAACTTATCCAATCATGATGTAATCAATGTAAAATATAAAACTTAAGGTTTTTATCCGCCACGTGGGGAGATACCTATAAATATCCATTGGATGAGATCATAAGGTAGTTTCTTCAAACATTCAAAAAATACCCAAGAAAATTAAAAAAAAAACATTTAGAATTCCAAAAATGCTTTCAAAACCTACATATTATATTGTCTCCTTGACATATATATTTTAGTTCCATGTTAATGGATATCATATCAATTATCTTACATACACGTGTGTCATGCTTCTACTTGAGGGTGATACAAGAATACACATATACATGATCTCTTCATATTTCAAATGTTTGGCCTTCCATATACTCATATCATATGGAAATTAATGGCATCCACATATATAATCATGATACACAATTATATAATTCTTTGGTCAGTTTACATTATCATGTTCTGAGCTCTTATATGTACTTACACATGTTTTAATCCATGGCTATATCTAACACATGGTAATTCATATGCTATGAAATTAAATTCTTTCTAACTCATTTTATCCATGGTATTATATGATATGTTAATGTTTGTTGCATATGATTTCCTTTATGTGCTTACTTTAGTGTCTTACATTAATATTTTCTTGATTATTCAAGCATATAAATATGTTCCTTTACTTGTGGCCCATGTGCCTATGTGTGATTTATTTTAAATTTAAATATGTAATTTTTTGTTTTATGTACATTTTAATATGTCATAATTACTTTTTTCAACATTTTACTAAGACATTTCCATTTGATTGTGTGACACGTGAACATGCCCATTGTTTGTGATATCTATGGACCATTACCTTTTGAAAAAATTTCTAGTGTTCTTGTATGTGCAATTGACTTAATTTTTTAGATTAAAATGGTTTATATCTAGACATTTCCATTATCCTTATCATGAATATTAGTCCTTCATGTAATTACACTATTTTATGGAATTCAATGTTACATTTACATATGCATGTTCCTTTTATATGCTACATGGTTACATTCACCAATTATTCCATTGTATTATCCTTTTGAGGTGAATTTTATATCATTTTATATTCTTAACTCACATCAAAATGGGGGAATATCATTGGGAGTATGTCATATAGTCAATACTTCCACACATTAATAGTTTTTAGATTTAGTGGTGTCATAGCATATAGGAATGGATTACACACATTCACAACTTTCAAATTTGATTGGGTCATGCTTTAGAAGCATGTTATGCACTCTTATTTAGTATTCATCATCAAAAAAAATTTAGTGTGGGCATGTTTTGGAAACCTTTCCTCCATGTTTTACTTATTTTAGTTTTCATATTTCTCCATATATAGTGGGGGTGTGCTTTGGAAGCATGTTATCCACATTTACATAATTTATGAATAGGCCAAAACACATATTTATATGATTAAGATTCATAGTTGTCATAAAATTATATAAATTATAATTTTTATCAATAAAAGTTTCACCCTAAAGAGGTATACTCTAGCCTCCTTTAATTTAATGTAAAATGGAAACATATCTCAAGTTGTGGGTGACTTATGGGAGAAATGAGCATCTAGATGAGAAGGCTAGCTCCCTTGCACCACACCTAAAACTAAAAACTAATCTACTTGATTTTAAGTAAAATGTATAGAAGTAGATTTTTAAAAAATGAGCATAGGCGATGCACCAAGATTAACTCCACAAGACTACCTGAACATGAACTATGAAAGAGAAATTTACAAAACTAATCTCAACACCCAAGGTTCTTCTAACCAAATTATTTCAACATGAAGGAAAGATTCAATGTATTTGTAAAGGTAGATGAATATTAGGTATAATTATATACACTAATATTCATATTTACACTTCAATACACACAAAACAACTAACTACACATCATGTGACCTACTAGGAGGTAGATTACATGCAAAAAACATGATAGAGTGAGATGAACATAGGGAGAGATAAATATCAATTGACATTCAACCATGAACTACTTAAAACACATAAAAAATTACTTGGGAACTTAAAACCAGATTGAAATATTTTATTCAAAGCAAAAAATTAGAGCTAAATCTAGCAGGGATTTTCCATACCAAATGTGGATATATTACAAGGCCAAAAGTGGTAACTTGTTAAAGAATAAGGAATAAAGAGAGAGGGGATTTGAAGGAGAAGATTTATAAGTTTATAAATGGAAGTTAAAAACAAGGAAAAGTTATGAAATATTCCAAATAGTATTCCAAATCCATGTGTCTATCCTTTAAAGATGCTCGATCCTCCAAGTGGCATATGAGTTAGAACTCAGCTTAACACCTTGATCATCTTGTTAAAATCATTCCTTCCTTCCATAAAAAGATATAGAATTCTAAATAATTAATTTTACATGAATAAATTAATAAATTATCATTTTAAACCATACCTACATTTATAAACTCCTTTGGTCTAACATTTCATTAGAAACTATCATGCATATGCCTAGGTGTCTTGCAACTCCTTAATTTCCCAAGCATAGCTTTGTTTAAGTGGATCAAAAATTGATTTAATATTATGAAACGAACTATATGTACATGAAATATATTAAAATACCTTATTATAATTTAATAAATCAATTTTTATTCTTTAAATAATTCCCAAAGCTCTATTTTTCTCCTCAAGCTCTCATTAGGATTATTTTCCTTGTATCCTTGAAAACATGTAAGCCTCCTTATGTAGGATAGTGTAAAGATGGTGAGTGAAAGTATTTAAAAATTCATGACATGTTCCATGTCCTGATGATGAGTGGAAGTAACTTTTTATACCTGTATCTCTACTTAATTAGGCCTTAATTAAGCTTCATTTCCTAGAAGCCTATTTTTATTCTATATATCTCTTTAAAACATGTGAAACCACCAAAAATATATATGATTAAATTTAAATATATTATCACCAACATTTTTGTCAAATTTGAGGCCATGTGACCCTATGGAAGCATGAAAGCCATGAAATGGCCTTGAAACCTAGTCTCATTCCTTACCTATTTGAGACTGCCTTAAAAAATGGAATTTGTTTGATCACTTCCAAGATATTATGTGAAATTTTTTTGGCTTGAATATATGAAATGAATAAAATTTTACCTCTTCCAATGTTTTTTAATTTCTCCATTTCTAAAAATCCTACAAAACACCTAAAAACCTTGTAAAATAGTGCATTTAATGTAATCCATGTAGTTATAAGTAAATACAAAGTACATGGTCAGAACCTATTTGGAGTATATAAAAATTTCCATAGGATATATTATAAAATAATATAATATCATGTGATTTAGAGGTTCATCTCTCTCAACTTGTCACTACTAGGGTTTTAAGAGGGTTTTAGGCATGTTTTGTTCTTAAAGATCATTTTGAAAGAATAAATCCTCTTTCTCTCTCCAAATGAATAAATATTATAGATAGGGTACCCATATACCAAATCCAAACACCATTTTTTCCCATGAAAAACCTCATGATCTTTCTATGTGAAATATGGTTCTTCTCAGGTTGTAAGTAGGCCATTAAAGAGGGGTTGATAGTCTTTTCATTTATTCATGTAGTTAATGGGTATAATATAGAAACTAACACCATAAGGATAAAATTTAGGGACCTATTTATCATGATTTAATACCATTTTATTCCATTCATAGGTTCATGGTCTCAATAAGTGAATGAAAGTCTACCTTGAAATGTAGTCATGTAATTGAGGAGCTCAAGATGGTCTTGAGAGTTCAAACTATAATTATATTACCTTTATCTACCTTTGGATGGTCTTGTAATAATATGGAAACATTCCGAAAAAAGTAACTCCATCATACCTTCATTTTTATTTCAATAGACCATCATCTTTATGACTGTCTTAGAGGTCTACCTGTGTGTGAATTAGGCTCTATAGGCCTAGATAGGGTCTGTATTTGTTGAATTCACTCTTGATAGTTATAAGATTTATATATAGTTATATAATCACTATGAGGCCATTATAAAAATATTTACCTCTCCTCTTACTTCTTTTATCTACTCTAAACAATCAATCTTCTCTTAGCAATATAGGCAAGGTCGTATCTTTATTTGACAATGTAAGCAGGGTTTGGATGAACTTTATCTCTGATTATCTTCTCTAAACCCTTCATAAATTCCATTGAGTTTTATGACCTCAATTAATACATTTAATTTATCATTTTATCACCCAATCACCTTCTCACTAATTTTAGGTGACCCTCTTTATCTCAAACTCATAACTAGTCTTCTTGACTAAGCAACATGTAGGTGGTCCTTAGGGTAGTTTAAGTGCATCTTTGGATTTTAGGACTTCCATTTTTAATAAATGAACATATATATGAATTTTTTACACGATTATGAGTTTAAAACCTCCAAAACCTATCCAAACACCACATATTTCCAAGCATACGTTGTTCTTTGTACCATCTCAAAGTGGCTATAGGTGGTCATTTGAAGGGTATGAATTCATATTGTGTTTCAATGTCTTTAATTTAGAATAATGAGCAAAAAATAAATTTATAAATTATGTCAAGAATATATTTAACTTATTTCATTCCCTCTAATTTTTTTCAATACATCATACTCCACAAAAATATAATATTGTCATGCACTTATCTACATTGTTTGTAGGTAAACTTTTAAGGAAGAGTTAGCATGAACTTGGAGGTTGGTATTATCAAATAAACCATGACACCTTAAATTAGTCAAATATCATTGGAGGTGTATTTTCACTATCTCAAAAATTTGATTAGTTCTTTTAAAACATCATACTTTTACCTTCTAGTCCTCATATGTAGATTAGTGTATGAATGCCTAGGCCATGTGAACTCAATTAATGGTTATAAAATTAATCATTTCAAATCTTTTATTCTAAATAGCATAATAATATTCATGGGTTTATGCATTTTATTCTATGGAGTCATGTTTATAACCAAATATGTTTGGCATGAACCCATGTTTTTTGTTCAAAATAGGACCTATAGATCTATCACTTGTAGGTCTTTTTACTTGCTTGGACAATGTACTAAAGACAAATATTTGAGTCTAGATCATTCAAAAACTCTATCAACTCTTGTTCAATTCTTTTAACATACCTCAAAAACTTGTACACTTTAATTAAGCACCATGACATCTCAAATTTAATTATTCACATATACAAGCATGTAGGATTTTTTGTTAAGCTTGCATTAACTCATTACCAAATTCCTCATGTGATAATATGTAAATAGTCCTGTAGACTTCAATTCATTTTATGAAATCTTATGTTTACTTATTCACCTATACAAACTATGTGCATAGTCATCTTATATATAAGGTTTTTGTATTGATATTGAAAGTTTATGAGTACATTAAATCCTTTTTATGATATAATGTTATATATCAGGGTGACATGGTTGTTTATAAGTTTGTATCATACTTCTTCACTTCTTATACATACTCCACATAGAACTTAGATCCCATGAATGTCCACTGATAGGTCCATACACATGTGGGTGGATATAACCCATTTCAACCTTTTTTATAGTAAAATTTTATCTCATATATTAGTACTTGGACTTCAAAACTTTTCAATAGTACTCTCTCATTCTACATTAGTCTCTTACTACCACTTGGGCCAATATTGGTGGTCAGGCCTGTAGAGAGCCATTGATAAACTATATTATTCTTGTTAGAGTAATAAATATGATTTTTATTGAAATAATACAAAAAAGGAGACATTTTTATAGAGATAACATATTAATCCTGGGAGAGGGGGTTTTATATGAATAATGGAGTACTAGAATCCTCTGAATGTGAGAGTTATGGATGACTGAAACACCTTATACTTGAGACACTTTTCCTCTTATTGAAGACACAAACCAAGGATGAATTTATTTATTAAAATATAATGAAATGGGTAATTTTATCATCTTAAATCACTCCACAAAACCATTCTTTTCTATCAGATTATGACATGAAGAAACATGAGCAAAACTAGACCTACGTGAATGGACTAGGTATAGTGACCTATTGTCACTCTTAGTGATTGTTAATAAAGGAGGGGACTTTAATATGTAAACTAATAATAATAATTTAAATATAATTAGGATCACTAATAATGGCCTAATTTTCAAATCCCAACTTTCTCTCTCATGGCTATACCATGCATGTAATTTTCATTTTTTTGAGCTTATAAAGGTAGAAATGGAGGAGAGAGATTGTCTATTGAATTTTTAAGACGTAAAAAATGATCCAAATACTAAATTTATAACCTATGGAATCCTAAGGAACCTTATTAAACTATTTTTACATACAAGTAGATCTTTAAAGGCCATACAAGTGCCCAAAAGTGCTTGTAAAGGAGTATTATACTAAGTTTAGGCATTGAAACTACAAAATTGTAAGTCTTTAACCATATTCAAACCTTCTTTGACATCAGGTACATTAAAAGTTATTGAAATGTTTTGCTTTGAATTTGGTATGTAAAAATCCTCATGATTATGCCAAAAGGTGACCAAAATGACGTTTTAGCACATAAGAACATGATAAAAGGTCAATACATGATATTTTGTGACCTTAAAGACACATAAAAACCTTTTAAATTTATTTTAAACCATGTCAAACCTCTTAATATACTTTAAAATGCCAAGACCTTATGAATGACCCCTAAGACTAAATAAGTACACATGAGGCCAAACCTTGGACCAAGATAGAAAATGACTAATGTGACCATATGAAGACCATATAGGACCATTTAAGATCATTTATGACCATTTAATACCATAAAAATATCATATCTAATTTTTGATAACCCTATGAATGTCTAAACCTATAGATGTTGACCAATTTTTACTTGAGATCACAAATTGGTGATTCACAAGGGTAACATGCATATAATGCTAATGAATCAGTGACCTTATCCTACCATTGGGAAATGGAGTCACCATTATGATATAAAATAAAATTTATATCCATTATAAAGACTTAAACTCACACCAAACCACATAATAAGAAGAAAACACACTATGCCAAATGTATTTATGGAAAACACACAATAAGAACACTCAAAACAACACACCTAACCTATTATGCCAATGTTTATAGAGTCACAACTACTCTATGAGAAAAAACTAACCATATGATGGATGTTTTTCAATTAAAACTTTCTTGTGAAGGTGATAAAATGACTTAACACTCATGAGACCTCTACTAGTTGTAAATGCATCACCTGAGACTCCTCTAAATGGTTGTTTTAACTCTCTTTGAGGTTTACTTGAAATTGAATCCTTATTGGTCTCTTCCATGATCCTTTGATACTTCATAATTTTCTATTTTTGAGTAATGAAACTCTTCTCAATTTCACATTCATATCGATTATTATGTGTTTGATGTTTATAAGGATCAAACTTGCCTTCCTTCTAGCCAAACACATCTCCAACTAACTCAAGATCATATTGAGGCCTATTATTATCCTTACTCATATAGACTTCTACCTTTACCTGATTTCATTCCTTCAAGGCTTCCTTATGTTTGATATGAAATTGTGTTGAGTTTTGATCCTATTGTTAAGGTTTGGTATTGATGTTATCATTGATGTCAAAGGCTATTGAGAAAGGTCTTCATAAAGTCATTAAATAATGTAGCTATGAGAGAGGATATTGATTAGTTTTAAAGTGATTATAATAGTGTAAGACATGTTTTTTATATTTTATTATGAATATACGAGTGATATTAAGGTCAACATGGAAGGTCCTTGTTCTCAAAGATGTCAAGTGCTTGAACCTAGTAAATGACTTGAGCAAGAATGTGCATAGGATGCATATGTTTATGCATGAAGGGTAATGACGACTTGTAGATATGAATTAAGAAAATAATTAAAGTTTTTATGAGGTTGATTAATCATGTATATGAGGCATTATATCACTCATGTGAGTCTTAGGGTGAGCTTACATGGGTAGGATCTATAGACCTAGTCTGCACATAGACCACTTCTAGACCTTGCTTGGCCTAATGGGGCATCATGATATATTTTCAAGACATATAAAATATTTATGGAAAATTATGATAATTTTAAGAGGTTTTATGGAATATATATGAGGTGTTGAGAGCTTGGATAATGGTTAGAAGGCTAGTTTCAAGGACTAATTTGGTTTACAGGCTAAAGACTAGAGAGTAAAGAGAGAGATGGTGGATAAATGAGGTATGAGATTCAGATTTCAAGATAAGAATGAGGATGTGAGATTTTTTATTGGTATGATATATTTTCCTAGGTGTGTTGGCCAAAATTGAGGTCAAAGTTTGAATGTTTAGGGTTGAAAAAGTTTGTTAAGGTCTTTTGAGTGTACATGTTGAAGAGTTATCTACTTGAGAAGGTTTTTCATGTGCTCATTGGCATGTGTAACCTTTGAATGGTAACCTAAGATATTCATGGTATATTTTTAATTTTATTATCTCAATGTTCTAGGCATTATTTTTTGGAATGATGGGCTAAGATTTATGAATTATTACTAATAATGGAAGATGGTTTAAACCCTCAAAGAACCCTAATAATTACCTGAATAAAATAATAAGCTATAAAGTCATATAAATGGATTAGTATGGGTATTTTAGTTATTTGAGGTTTTATTAAACTCTCCTATGAATATATAGGTGTGATTGAGTCTTTAGGTGAGTGAGTGGACTCTATAGGAAAGGCCTTATTTTTAAAAGATTTATTGTAATAGTCAGAGCTAATAGAGTCAAAGTTTTTAAATGGATGGAGGAAAAATTTGGAGACTTTAATTTTGTGTCCATGAGGTTTATTGTAAAATTTTATCCATAATTTGTGTTAAACCTATTATCCAATATATCTAGTTGCTAACACACCTAATGATGGAAACAGTGAAAAACCCAGGCAATAGTGAAAAGATGTTTAGGAATGTGTTATCATGGAATAGGGATGAATCCAAGTGTATGTAAGTGTTTTTTAGGACTTAAAATAAATTCTAATTTTTTTTAAGTTACTAGGTCATTTATTATAGTAAAAAAATTTCTCACAAGTGACTTGTCAACTTAATAGGTCTCTATACAGTAAGGTCACGAGATTGGTCTACAAGACCAATATTTCCATTTGATCATATTATATCTATATATAATAATGGTATAATGATATTATAATATCATTTAAATTCATCATTATTCTATGTAAATTTTCATATAAGTTATTTAAGGTCATTGTAACCATTATTGTGCTTTATGGTAAACTAACAGTTCTAGGTAAGTTAAAGTGATGAGTTTAAGACTCTATGACCTATTTTAAAGTATATAATGTACATGGTGTTTATATATTGTAATTTTATGTTATATAAATTATTTTTATAATGATTTTTATTTAGATAAATTAGTTAAAATGTTAAATCTAAGATGGATTGATTTAATGAGTGACGTCTATGAGAGAGAAGGTCAATAAATTGGTTTGCAAGACCAATAATTGACATTATAGATTATGAATTTTTTTAAAGTTTTATATAAGAATACTATAGTATAATTTTAATTCATTATAAATCCTTTAGTTATTTCCTTTACCTATCATAATTTCAAGTTTCCATGATTATGTTTTGAGGCTAGTTGGTAATTCAGAGTGAGCATTTTACAAAGAAGAATTTGATCTTATATACCCTAATTTAAAGTATATAATGAAGTTTGTGATGAAACTTATGTCATTAGGTTTTTTAATATATTATTTTTTTCCATGGGTTATTTTATAATTTTTATTTTATCTTTAGTAGTTCAAAATGGACTTTATGCGTATGCACAGGCCTAATTATCAACAATACTAATGGCAGGCTCCACATGGTGGTTGGAGTTAAAAAGTGTCATGAACATAATATTATCTCAGTATAGGTATATTAGAGTGGAATATTTAGTTTTAAATTTTTGTTTTTAGTTTTAAATTATTTCAAGGAGATCAAAGGGTAACATGTGTTAATGAATACCTAATTGAATTAGGTCTCCCTAAGGACTAAAGAATTATTTGGTCAATTTGAGTTATGGAAAACCTAATGTAATTTTTGATTCACTTTTTAATAATTTAATAAGTCCTATTTTATGTAAAATATAAGTTAAAATGTGTGTATGTATTACCAATATATGTATGAGCAAGGGCCTAGTATAAGAACAAGGCCTAATAGGCCTAATTGACTAATTAGAGAATGAGTGAGTTGAAGAAAAGGATATAATATTTTGAAGAGATAAAAGAGTTATTTAAGACCATAATAATGATGAATATAAATTATCATGAATATATTAAATGGTTACTATGTATTAAAATCAAGGTTAAATGACCTAATAAATTTAAAAAGAGGGGTAGCTGAGTAAGGAGGCCTAAATGGTAGTTTGAGACATATAAGAGTGTGAGGATATAAATACATTGTCATAATTAGTTAGCTGAAAAATAATATGATTTGAAGGTGATCAGAAAAACTAGGTGGATGAGTTGGTTCTGAGTCATCTAGGGGGTTGGTGCCTCCTTAAAAGTGGGTGTTTACTAAATCCTAACTAGGTTGGTGCTTAGCTAGTTAGGGTTGGCACTCCATGTGAAGTTGGTACTTCAATAAATTTTATATTTGAACTTATATTAATATATTAAATTTGTATCTATTAGTGGTTTTATTACCCTTGAGGTTTTTCAACTCTAATGTGTGTTTTTCATGTGAATGACTCTTTATACATTGCTATATCTTTGTATTTATTTAATGGTCCAATAAAAGTTATAGTACACGTGAAAGAAAATTTTAAGAGATTAATTCACCCCCTATAATTCATTGTGTTTCAAATAATTGGTATCAAATCTAGTCCTTTCAAACATGTCTAATAGCTTGAAGGTGATCTTAAGAAGCATAATATTTCTTGTGATTAAAATCAAGAAGACAACATATTTGATGAAGAATTGAAATCTAAAGTAAATATTGAAATTGAGCTCATAAGTTCCCATGATTATTTTAAACATCAATATAAGACTATAAATGATCTTAGGAGTTAGTTATAATGTGTCATCACAAGGTTTAGGTCAAAGGAAGTTGATTATGACCAGTTGAAGATAGAGTTATATCTATTGAAGGTTGAGCATGAGTAGCTCATCGACAAGATGAAAAAGTTTGAGAGAGATTATGAGAATTTAAAAAAAATCAAGAGTAACAGCATGAAAATACCAATCAAAAATCCCAATTAAATAAAGGATAAGTCATCATGGTTCCATTGAAAAAGGAGTAATCAGTCAAGAGGTAAGTATAAAAATGTTGTGTGCTACATATATCATAATATAGGACACATTGCGAGATTATTCTCTAATAGAGTTATAAGGACCTCAAGATTCAATAATACATGAATCTCACATAATTCATGATAAAAGTTAGACATTGGTATATAATCCAAAGTAAGTTAGGAATGATCATATTGAGCTCAAGAGTTAAGATAGACTATATTCAAAGGAGGAATAAAAGACCAAAGATGATTATATGCTAGCTCAAACTACCTTTCACATTTAATATGAAGGAATCAAATGGTATATAGATAGTGTTTTATCAATCCACATGATAGGATATATAAATAAGTTCATCTCATTGAAAAATATTTCTATAAGAATAGTGAGGTTTGGAGGCAACATAAATACCATTATAGTTGGCAAGGGTGTTTTGATTTTGGACAATGGGAAGACTAAGACAGAAAATGTGTTGTATGTAGAAGTTTTTTAACATAACATTCGTAGTGTAAGTCAAATATACTATCAAAGGCACACAATAACCTTTCATGATAGAGTGTGTGAGATAAAGAGAGATAAATTAGGAAGTATAATTACAAATTCTAAGAGGACTTAGAACAATCTATATATATTGAATGAGATCAAGAACGAGAGATGATTAATGAGAAAGATAGATGAAACTTGGATATGTCATAGAAGGTTAGGTCACATAAACTTTTAAAATATGGTCAATATTACACTAATAAGTCTATGAAGAGCATGCCTAAGATCACCAAACCTAAAAACATGATTTACAAGGCTTATTAACTTGGTAAGCAGAATAGAAGAAGGTTCAATTTTAAGGAGTATGCTAATACAAGACCCTTGAAGTTAATACAAACTTATATTTATGTTCCTACAATAATTCAAAGAATTTAAGGAGATAGATTCTTCATATTACTTATAAATGATTACACAATACTGACTTGGGTTGCATTCTTAAAAGAAAAGTCATAAGCTCTTGATAAGTTTAAGTAATTTAAGGCTCTTATTGATAATGAGAAGAATGGGAAGATCAAATTCCTAAGATCTGATAGAGGAGGAGAGTTCTAGTCTAATGATTTTTATGACTTCTATTAGGTTCATATAATAAGGAGATAATTCATAATAGCTAGGAAAACTTAACAGAATGGGGTAGCGGAAAGGAAGAATAAGATAATTCAAGAGATGGATATAACTATGCTAAATGAGTATATATTATATAATGGATATTGGATAGAGTAAGTATGCACTATAGTCTACATTTTTAATAGAGGACATATAAGGACTAATTGTAATAAGAATCCTTATGAACTATGGAAGGGAAGATGTACCAATGTGGAACACTTTAGAGTGTTTGAGATTGAATGTTTCATCAAAAGAGATAATGAAGACTTGGGAAAATTTGATTCTAAATATGATGAAGGCATATTATTAGGATATTCATCAATGAGCTCAACCTATAGATGTTATAACAAGATACTATAAAATATAGTGGAACGAACCAGTGTGAATATTGATAAGATAAGGAAATCATAGTCACAGTCAAAGGATACTTTAGAGAATTTAAAATTCAATTATGAATAGGATACTATAGAGGTTCATGAGGAAGGGGAAGACATTGAAGAAAGATAGGACTCAAAAGGACCCTCAAGATAAATTTAATGAGATCAACCTAAATCTCAAATCATTGGCAACAAGAATTTAAGGTATGCAAATAAGGAAAAGATTGGTAAGTATTATAAATCAAGAGAATATTTCTCTATTATCCCATATTGAACCTAATAATCTTATAAAATAAAGTAATGAAATTTTTTGGATAAATGATATGAATGAGGATTTATACCAAATATATATGAATGAGACTTGGGAACTAGTTCCTAGGCCTAATGATATGAATGTCATTAGCATAAAATGGGTGTTTAGAAAAAAATTGAATGAAGATGGAGAAGTCATTATAAACAAGGCTAGATTGGTATGCAAGGGATATACACAAGTTGAAGGGGTAAACTTTGAGGATACCTTTGTACCAATAGCATGATTTGAGGCTATTATATTTTTCTAGTATATGTAGCATTCAAAGGGTTCAAGGTATACCAAATGAAAGCCAAATATAACTTTTTCAATGGGAATTTGATAGAATAAGTGTACATTGATCAACCTGAGGGGTTATCCCTTTAAAATGACAAAGACTATGTTTATAGATTGAAAAAGTCTCCTTATGGTCTAAAGAAAGCTCTTAGATCTCAGTATGCTAGGTTGAACTTATATATATTAGATAAAGGATTCAAAAGTTGAGTTGTAGATAATAATGTATACATCAAGACAAAAGTTGACCATTAGTTGA
Organism: Torreya grandis; assembly: GCA_037957365.1. Lineage (NCBI taxonomy): Eukaryota > Viridiplantae > Streptophyta > Pinopsida > Cupressales > Taxaceae > Torreya > Torreya grandis. Next base: position 965,020 of record JARHVA010002286.1, on the reverse strand, counting down.
TAGTAGTTGTCTAGTTGGTGGAAATAGTGAGAAAATGACCAAGGCCTTTACATAGGTGATCAAGAAAGAGTTTGAGATGTACATGTTAAGATAACTATCATTATTTCTTGGGTTGAAAATAACTCAATATAAAAAAAGGTATATTCATCTCACAAGCCATGTACATAAGAGAGATGTTGAAGAAGTTTGAGATGGAATATTACAAGGTAGTTAGTACACCCATGAGTATATAGTGTATGTGTAGCAAGGAATATGATTATTTAAAGGAAAAATTAGATGTCATATAGGTTAATGATTGGAATTTTGTTATACAACACTACTTTTGGACCTAACATCAGGAAAGAAGTAGGTCTTATAGTAATTTTTCAAGTAGATCCTAAAGAGAATCATCTGCATGAAGTCAAAAGGATACTCATATAAATCAATAAGAATATGGAGTATGGGTTGTGGTACTTAAGAATAAAGGAGTTAAATTTAATAGCTTATCAAGATGTAGACTAGATAGGAAGTCTAGATGATAGGAAGAATACTAGTGGAGGAGCTTTCTTATTATGTGGGTACCTGGTTTCATGGATAAGCAATAAGCAACCATCAATTGCATTATATAATTGTGAGTCTAAGTAAATTTTATTAGGTTCATGTTACGCTTAGGTCATATGGATGAGATAGACCCTATAATACTACAAGGTGGAGTATGATGGTCCTAGCCCTATCTATTATGACAATACAAAAGCTATAAGTGTCTCAAATATCCCTGTCATACACTCAAAGACCAAGCACATTTCCATTAGATATCATTTTCTAATAGAGAAGGTAATTGAACAAAGTGTCAAAATTGAATATGTTTCTACATAGTATAAAATTTCATATATTTTTAGCAAACCACTTCCAAAGGTAACATTTGAACACCTAAGATAATAATTACCTATAATTCCTACCCCTATCAATCATTGAGGAAGCCAATTTCATAGGGTGAACTAATCATGATAATTATCTCAAAGAATAAGTGATTTTTTCTAAGAAGGTATGCATGGAGATAGGGGGAACATGTTTGTGTTATGTCTCATAAAATCATTATTATGCATATTGAGTATTTTAGTTATAAGGAGTGTGATTCAAGGAGTTTCAAATATCACTTTCTCATTTCTGTCAAAGGGGGAGAAAGACCAGGATGGGGAGATAAGCATGATCAGTTTGAATTTTATTTTTCCATCAATGAAAAAGGGGGATATTTTCAAATATTAGTCCTATTATTAAGGTTTGGCATTGATGTTGTCATTGATGTCAAAGGTTCTTTATAAATGTCTTCATAAGATCATTAAAGAATGTAGATATGAGACAAGACATTGATAATTAGTGTTACAGTGATTTTGAGAGTGTAAGAAATGTTTCGCATATGTTATTATGACTGTGTGACATATGTGAAGGTTATCATAGAAGGTCCTTATTTTCAAATTTTTCATATGCTCAAACCTAGTAAGTGACTTGAAAAGGTATGTACATATGATGCCTAGTCTTGTGCATGAGGGGTCATGATGGCTTCATGACAAAAATTCACATTGGAATGAAAGGTTATATGAGTTTGATTGAGCATGTATATGAGGCTTTAGATAACTCACATGAGTCTTAGGGTGAGCCTATATTGGTAGGACCTATAGACTTAGTTTGTACTTAGACCACTTCTAAACCCTACCTAGCCTAATGAGACATCATGATCTATTGTCAAGACATATGAAATATTTTGGGAAGTGTTTAAGAATTGCAAGAGGTTTTATGGCATGCATATGAGGTGTTAAGATCTTGGACAATGGTTGGAAGGCAAATTTCAAGGAGTAATGTGGTTTACAGGTTGAAGTCTAGAGAGTAGAGAGAGATAGTGGTCATATGAGGTATGAGATTCAAATTTCAAGATAAGAATGATAATGTGATATTTTATAGTGTTATGATAGATTTCCCTAGGTGTGTTGACAAAGTCTAAGGTAAAATTTTGGAATTTTAAGATTGAAAAAGTGTTTTAAGGTATCTCGATTGCATAGGTTAAAGAGTTGTCTACCCAAAAGGGTTTTCAAGTGTTTGTTAGAATATGTAACGTATGCATGGGAACCTAAGTTATTTATGGTAGATGGTTAAGGTTCCTAGATAAATTTTATAAGAATTAGTTTTTATAACGAGGGGGTAAGCTTTATGAATGATTACTAATAGTGGAAGATGGTTTAAACACTCAAAGAACCCTAATAGTGACTTGATATGAATAAGTTCTTCTAAAGAGCTTATAATTGATTCGTATGGATGATTAGTGATTGGAAGTTGTATTAAAATCTCCCAGACATCTCTAGGTGTTATTGAGTCTTCAGATGAGTAAGTGCACCCTACAAGAAATGCCTTATTTCTTGGAAATTTATTATATCTATAATATTTGACCAAGTAAAAGTTAATAAATTGATATAAGACAAATTTTTAGACATGTATTTTGTGTCCATGAAGGTTTATATATAATTTATATTCCTTAGGTCTCCTTAACTGGTCATCCAAGTTAGCTAGTCGCTAATAGACCTAATGATTGAAATAGTGACAAACTCAGGTAGTAGTGAGAATATGTTTAGGAATGTGTTATCATAGAATATGGATTAATCCAAGTGAATGGAGGTGTTTTTTATGAATTTTAAGACATGATCATGTTTGTTATAAGTTTTATAGGTTAGTGGTTATTGTGAGAAAGTTACAAGTTGATTTATCTAGCTCAGTAAGGTTTATATATAATGAGGTCATGAAATTGGTTTGTAAGACCAATATTAAAATTTTAAAATATTATATTTATATAATATAATGTTTTAATAATCTTATAATATCATCTACATGAATTAGGAGTCTTTTTAAAGGGTCATACAAGTGATTGAAGGTCATTGTCACCATGTTTGTGCTTTTGAGGCTCTATACCCTAAATTGAAGCATATAATGTATATGGAATTTATATTTAGGAATTATATGTCATATACATGATTTGTATAATTTTTCATATTAAATAAAGGTATTTAAAATGTTGAAGCCAAAATGGCTTGACTATCTGAGTGAGGTTTGTGAGAGAGGTCAACAAATTGGTCTGTAAGACCAATATTTGATAATAAAGCTTATGATATTTTTATTGGAGTTTTATATTAGTATATTTTAATATCATGATAATTAATTGTAAATCCTTAAGTTTTTTATTTTATGTGTCAAAATTTAAAGTTTCCATGAATATGTTTTGAGGCTAGTTGGATGTTTAGAGTGAGCATTTTGCAGAGAAGAGTTTGAGCCTGTATACCCTAATTTAAAGTATCTAATTAATTTTTTTACAACCCTAAGGTCATGTTATTTTTAAGTATGTGATATTTTTACATTTTTTTTAGATAATTTTTTTTTATCTTCAATAGTTCAAGATAAACTTTCTTGGTATGCACAGGCCTAATTGTGAACAATACTAATTACATACTTCAAGTGGTGGTTGGCGTTAAAAAGTGTCATGAAAATAAGATGCGATTATTATAGGTCTATTTTAGTATATTATTAAGTTTTATTTCCATATTTGTAGTTATAAAGTGTTCCTAGGAGATCAAAGGGTAATGTGTGCTAATGAAGGCCTAATTGAGTTAGGTCTCACTAAGGCCTAAAGAAAGATTTGGTCTATTTGAGATATGACCAACCTAATGTAATGTTTGATTCATGTTTTTGTAATTTTATAAGGCCAATTTAATGGAAAATATAATTTATAAATTATTTATGTCTAACTAATAGATGTATGATCAAGATCCTAGTATAAGAACAAGGCCTAATAGGCCTAATTTACTAGTTAGAGAATGAGAGAGTTGAAGTTAAGGATATAATAATTTAAATAGATGAATGAGGTATTGTATAATATTATAAAGGTTAATATAAAATATAATTAATATATAATAGGGTTAAAGTGTATGAAAATCAAGGTCATAAGACCTAATTAATTCAAAAAGAGGGGTAGTTAAATGAAGAGGCCTAGAAGGTAGTTTAAGATAGATAAGAGTTTGAAGAGATGAAGAGAAGGTAATCATTTATTATTTAATAAAAGATGTGATATAAATGTGATCAAATAGAGTAGGTTTTTTATTTGGTGTTGATTCATCGAGGGGGTTGGTGCCTCATTTCAGGTTTGTGCTCACTAAAGCCTAGTCGAGTTAGTGCTTAGCTAGTTAGGATTGGTGTTCCATATGAAGATGGTGATTCACTAAATTTGATATTTTTACTCAAATGACTATATTACATTTTTATATATTATTTGGTTTCATTACCCTTGAGGTTTTCCCATTCATATGTGTGTTTCTTGTGTTATGCTCATGTCAATGACTCTTTATGCATTGTTATATCTTTTTATGGATTTGATGGTTCAATAAATTTTTAATATATTGGTTCAATCCCCCTCTCAATAATTATGTTTCCAATAAATTAATAATCTTCTTTTTTTAATTAGGTTCACCATTTACGCTATCACTAATCTCATGTTTCATTTGAGGATGAATAGGCCCATTTACTTGTTTAAACTCTTGCATTATGGCATGGTACTACTACCATAGATCATCAAATTATTATTAAATATAATAATCTATAATATATTATTATTTAGGTATAAATTCATCATCTTATTCTTTACCATTATATAACACGCTTGAAACCTCATAATCACCATCCTTATGTAAAAAATAGTTACCCCATTCAGCTTATTAAAGGGCATCATCAAGACTTACCTCAAGATTCTTATCATATTTTTAATATATGATATATTTGTCCATAATTTTTTCTTAAATGAGATCATATGGATTAAACCCATATTGATCAACTTCCCACTCATCAAGATATAGATTAATTATGCCATTAATATGTATTAATGTTATTGGCCATTAGGATAGTATCCCTCTTCATTGATATTGAAGTTCATGTTTGATGTATTAGGTATATAATGTTATACATGAAACTTGTCCAAAGGTTTAGACTTTAAAGAGACCTTAACACCATACCTGGTCATAATTTCCATGTAGGACTAGTCTAAAGTCAAGTATCCTCTAATTTTAGTAGTGAATTCCCTAGACAAGCAAAGGGCAAAGTGAGTTGGAACATCTATAACCACCACATATTGGGAGATATAAAATGTAGGATAATAATAGATATTGATATTCAAATATTTTCTAATGATAACTATCTTAGAAATTGATCCATCCAACTACAAAACTCCCTTAGATTGTGACTCATACTTCAACTTCAGCTTATCGATTACTTTTTTAGACTTTATTGATGTACTTGCTTTACTATCAATAAAATAATTATGTACCAATGAGTCTTAAATGATGATATAGAGGTAAAATGGAGGATGTTTATTCATTTTTATTTTTTATTGGATTCCCATCCTTGGTCTTCATTTCACTTATCAAATCTTCCCCTTTTTCACTAAGCTATGTAGGTGATGCATCGATTTTGTAAATCTCATTTTGGAAAAGGCCTCTCTATCTAGGGATGGATAGTGTTTCACATATTATGATAATTATATGGGATTTATTGATATTCTTAATAGTATTCATAGGATAGTTGATAACATTGCCATGTCCTTTAGGATCTATAGCACTACCACTAGCGTGTGTCACTTGATTCATAGGATAAGGCATAAAATGATCTATAACATTCTAAATTTTTTGATTTAATTAAGTCATTAGGGATGTATTTTACATACATTATCTTTGAGTTGGTTGAGAGTCAATATTATAATAATGACTTAACCTTTGTAATTTCTCAACCACTCCCTTATTTAACCTTGTATCTTCATCTATGGATCTGTATCCAATGTTGAGACTACATTTGTAGTTAACCATAAATGAGTATCCTTAAATGAAATTCATTAATGCAACATTTTACTCAGCATATCCTCTAATTTTTTCTCCTCCACTATGCATATCCCCTTGAGTCATGGAAGTCATTATTCCCTATTGAGACATGTATGATTGACTGAATGTTTCATTTTCATAAGTGGAAGAGTCATAAGGATATTCCCATGAATACATCTATTCATTATATTATAAAATTTTATTTTTGATAGGTACAATTTATTTTAATGTAGAAGGAGAATTTTGATTTTTTCCATTGTGTTTCCTAACATGAGTTACTTGCCCTTGTCCTTGGTATTGGCCTTGAAAAGGTTGTCTATGAGCTTGATAAGATTGATATAGATGGTAAGGGCCTTTTAAATACCTCCATTACTACTATTATTTTTTATTATTAAGTTTTTGAACCTCTTTTCTAAGAGTCTTGATCATATCTTCTTCCTTTTTCTTGTATCGATCATTAGTAACAACTTGTTTATTAGTGGCTATGGAAATAAGAGAAATAGTGGGCATAATATCTTGCACATCAATAAAAAAAGGAATTTCAGGTATAGGGGATATATTTTTATCTATAATACATAAATTATCATCATTTAAGTTAGTCTCATAAGCACTAGGCAAAGTATCCCCTCCCATGGATTGAATCATCATAAAAATGTTAGTATTAAAAAAATTTAAGGAAATAAAGGAAAGAATGATGGGAAGTGGGAATTAACAAGAGTGGGATCATATCACAAGTCTTTTGTAATATTTTTTTAAACTCTAGAATTTCCTCTTTAGGTGTTCTCTTTATTGTATTCAGTTGATCAGTCAAAGACAAGTGGTAAAATTTACTTTGAAATCTCCTTCTCAAGGTATCACCCAATTCATCACATGTAGTGATAAATTTGGTATCCAAAGTAACATACCAAATACATTCCTTACCCTTGAAATAAATATCCAAAAAACTAATGTCAACATCCTCTTCAATGATGTTATGTATATTGAAACATTTGTAAATGTTGCTTATGTGTTTAGTAGGAATAGTGGTAGCTTCTCCCTTGTATGATGGCACATTTTTTAGGGCTGAGATAGGACTTTAATTATAGTGAGAAATTGATAAAGTAATATCACCATATAATTCAACAAAGTTTAGGTTCCTTAGATCTTTCATCTGGAAAATTAGACCCATGAAAAGTCTCCCAATAGGTAAGTGAGTAGCCAAAGATTTCATTGAGTATGGATGGGTGTTATCAAACCTCTTTGCTCTAACTAAATAGTAAGGTAAATATAAAAATTGAAAATTAATTCCTTTATTAGAAGACCTTATATTTAACTTACGTGTGAAAATGAAGCACTAGTCTTCAACTAAGAGGCAATGAGTGCTAGAGTCACCAAACACTACATGAAGGAAGTTTTAAAATATCAAATTTACCAAGAAAAACATCTACCTATGACACTTGTTTGGAACATGAGTCCTAATAGGCATGAAAAAAATGTTATCCATCAAATTTTCACCCTAATTATCTCTAATCTAGCCTCATTCAATTTGATTTATCATGGAAAAATCTCTCAAGATTTGGGTGATCCATGAGAGAGTTGAGTATATAGATTAAAGGGATAGCTGCCTTAAACCACATCTAAAACCAACTTCTATTCTAATTAATTTAAATTAATATGTATATAAATAGATTAACATTAACCTAGTAGAGGTGATTCACCATGAATAACTCCACAAGACTAGTTGAACTTGCACTATGAAAGGTCAATTTACAAAATTGATCTCAAAACCTATGGTTCTTCTAATAAAACTATTTCAACATGAAGGTAAGATGTAATGTATATCTCAAGTTATAGAAAAAGTATATCTAACTATAGACACTATTAATATTCCTTACACTTAAATACACACAAAATAATTGACTACACATCATGTGACCTACTAGAGGGCATATTACCTTCGCAAAGCATGCGAGAGTGAGATGAACACAAGGAGAGATAACTATCACTTAACATTCAACCACGAACTGATTAAAAAAAATTAATAAGAAGTTAAACACATAAAATAAGAATAAAATATTTTATTTAAAGTAAAAATAAGTAATCAAACTAGAAGAACTTCTCCATATCATATGTGGATATCTTACAAGTCCAAAAGTGGCAACTTATATAGAGAATGAGGAAGAGAAAGAGAGGGGCATAGAAGGAGAACATTTCCAAGTGTCCACATGGAATTTAAAAATAAGGAGTTATGAAATAGTCTGAATAGACTTTCAAATTCATGTGTCTCTCCTCTAAATATGATCCATCCTCCAAGTGGCATAAGAGTTAGAACTTGGCTTGACACCTTGATCATCTTCTTGAAAGCTACCCTTCCTTGCATAAAATACTAAAAATGGACTTATTAATAATAAATTATACATTAATTAATTTATATATTATCATTTTATACCTTACCTACATTTATAAACTTCTCTAGTCTGACATTTTAGTAGAAACTATCATTTATATGCCTAGGTGTCTTGAAACTCCTCATTTTCCATGCCTAGCTTTGTCTAAGCGGCTCAAAACTTGAGTTCTTATTATCAAAGGAAATAAATATAAATTAAATTTATTCAAATACCTTATTATACCTAAATAAATCTAATTTTGTTCTTAGAATAATTCTAAAACTTCCATTTTGAGCATCAAACTCTCATTAGGCATATTTTCCTTGTAGCCCTTAAGACCTGTAAACCTCCTTGTGTAGGATAGTTTAAATATGTAACTCATAAAATAGGGAAATATTTGAGGAATTAGTGCAGATTTAAAACTCCATGCCAATTTTTAGGTCTTTAGAGTGAGTGGAAGTGCATTTTTATGCCTTTCTCTCTCCTCAATTAGGCTTTAGTTAGGCTTCCTTTCCTAGAAGCCTATTTTTATACTTTATATCTCTCACACACATGTGAAATGACCCAAAATTATTTTATTAACTTTACATATCCTATCACCAACCTCTATGTCAAATTTGAGGTTGTGAGACCCTATAGAAGTGTGAAAACCATGAAATGGCCTTGAAACCTTATCTCATTTTAGGCCTATTTGAGATTGCCTTGAAAAAATGAGTTTGTTTAATCACTTCAAAGATCCCATATGCATATTTTTAATCTTTAATATATTAAATATATCTTAGGTGACATGTCCTAATAGTTTTAAATTTATCCATTTCTCAAAACCCTAGAAAACACATAAAACATTTAAAAATAGATCATTTAATACAGTATGTACAACTTTAATTACAAAAAAGTACATAGTCAGAACCTAATTAGAGTCCATAAAAAATTTAGTGAGTTTATAGGATCACTCATATCATATCATGAGATTTATAGGTTCATCTCTTTTAATTGGTCACTACTAGGGTTTTAGGAGGGTTTTGTTCTTAAGGATTATTCATAAAGAAAATATCCTCTTTATCTCTCCTAATGCCACAAAATTTTAGTTAGGTGACCCCTGAACCACCTCCAAATAAAACTAGTTACCATGAAAAAACTAATGATATTTATAAGTAAAATATGGTGTCTCTTGGGTTGTAATAAAGCCATTATAGAGGGGTTAATAGTCTTAGCCTTTGTTCATATAGTTAATGGGTCTAATATATAAACTAAATCCATAAGGTTGAAGTTCAATGACACATTTATCATATGTGAATAATAATTTTCTTCCATGCATATGTTCATGGTCTCAACAAGTGAATGGAACTCTACCTTGAAATGTAGTCATATATTTGGGGAGCCTGAGATAGTCTTCAAAGGTCAAACTATACTTTTCTTGCCTTCATTTACCTTTGGATGGTCTTGTCAGACTATGACAACATTGCAAAATTTTAAACTCCAACCAATATTCATTTTTATTTCATTAAACCATCCTATCTATGTCTGTCCTATAGTCATGCTTGTGTGTGAATTAGGCTCTGCAGGCCTAGATAAGATCTATCACTATTGACTTCACTATTTATAGTTCTAAGATTTATATAGAGTTATAACATCACTATGATGTTTTTATTAAAATATTTATCTATCCTCTTACCTATTTTATCCACACTAAACAATAAATATTATCTTTATAATATAGGTAGGTCTATAACCTTGTTTGATTGTGTAGACAAGGTTTAGATGAGCTTTATATTTGGTTATCTTAGCTATAACTTTATTCAAATACATTTAGTTTTCTAACCTTAGGTAGTCTCATTAGTTTATCATGTTCTCACCCAAATTACCTTATCACTAACTATAGGTGACCCTCTCTTTCTCAAACTCATAACCAACCTTCTTGCCTAAACAACCTAGAGGTGGTCCTTAAGGTAGTCTAAGTGCATATTTTAGTTGTAGGAATTCTAATTCCAGTAAATGAACATAACCATGAATTTTTTACACTTTTGGGACTTTTAAACCTCCATAACCTATCTAAAACACCAAATATTTCCAATCACACACTATTATTTACACCTCAAAATTTTTGTAAGTGGTCATTAGAGGGGTATGAATGCATCTTATCTTTAAATGTTTTTAATGTAGATTAATGATCAAAAAGATAAATTTTTACACTATGTCAAAGATATAGTTAAATTAATTCATACCATATAAGCTATTTCAAGATGTCATAATCCACAAACCTATATTATTTTCGTGCACTTATCTAGATTAGTTATATGTGGCCTTTTAAGGAAGAGTTAGAATGATCTGAGAGGTTGGTATTTCACATACACTATAACACACTCATGGTTGTCAAATATCATTGGATGTGTATTTTTAATATCTCAAAAATTCCATTGGCTCTTTCAAAACATCATACTTTTACCTTCTAGTCCTCATATACAGACCAATGTATGAATGTCTAGGCCTTGTAAACTCAGTTGATGGATATAACATTATTCATTTCAACTCTTTTATTCTCAACAACATTAAAATATTCATGGTTTTATGCATTCACATTTCATTGAGTCATGTTTATAACCAGCTCTTTTTGTCATGAACCCATGCCTTTTGTTTAAAAGAGTACCTACAATTATATCACTTGTAGGCCTCTTTTCTTTCTTGGATAACCTACTGAAAACAAAACCTTGAGTATAAATCATTTGAAAACTCTATTAAGTTTTCTTAAATTCTTTTAAATTTCCTAAAATAACTATATACTTCAATTAAACACCATGACAACTCACATTTACTTATTCACATATATAAGCATGTAGGCCTATTTGTTAGGTGCTCATTGAGTGTTAAGAAAAACTCTCTAAGGTCATTACACTTGGATTTACATCAACTCATTACCAATTACTTATGTGATCTTTTATAAATAGTCTTGTAGTATTTGTTTCATCGTATTTAATCTCAATTTTGCTTATTCACCTATATGAATTGTATGTACAATCAGCTTATATGTAAGATTTGTGTATTGACAGTGAAAGTATATGAGTCCATTAATTCCTTTTGATTATAAAATGGTGTCTATGAGTTCACATGTTTTCTTAGAAGTCATTATCACACTTCTCCACTACTTAGACATACTCCAAATATAACTTAGGTCCCATGAATGTCAACCGATAGGTCTATAGACTTGTGAGTGGCTAGAACACATTTCAACTTTATTTGAGAGTAAAATTTTATATCATATCTCATTCCTTGGACATAAATTTTTTTCAATAGTAATATCTCATGCTAAATTAATATATTATTTCTACTTGGGTTAGCATTGGTGGTCAAGCTTGTAGAGAGCCATTGATGAATTATACTATACTTCTTACAGTAAGAAATATGAAATTTATTGAAACACTATCAACAAGGATACATATTCATATATTCAACATATGAATCATGTGAGAGTGAAGGTATTTTCTATGAAAAATGGATTAATTAACCTTTGAAATTGATAGTCCTTCATAAAAACCAATTGCTTGCATCAGGGATGACTGAAACACCTTATACTTGAGACACTTTTCCTCTTATTGAGGATGCAAACCAAGGATGAATATTTTTATTAAACTATAATGAAAAATTTCATGTTATTCTTTTAAAACACACCAAAAAACAATTCTTCTCCATTGAATTCTTACATGAAGAAACAATAGAAAAACTAGAGACTACTTGAATAGACAAGGCATAGTGACATGCTATCACGCTTATATATTTTTAATTAAGCAAGGGAAATGAATATAAAAATTAATGACACTAAATTAAACCTCATTATGACCTCTAATAATTGCCAAAGTTTCATCTCCAAAATTTTTGTCTCTTTGTTGTACCATGTATTTGATTTTTGCCTTTCTCTTCTTGTACAGGTAGTAATGGAGGATAGAGAGTGTCTATTGCATATGTAAGACATTAAACCTAATAAAAATCATAAATATGACCTTTATAATCTCAAGGGACCTTATGAAACCATTTTTACTTAGAAGTAGATTTTCCAAGGCCGTATAAGTGCCCAAAAGTGCTTTTAAAGGAGTATTTTTATAAGTTTAGGCATTTAAACTGAAAATTATAAAAATATGATCATATTTGAGCCTTATTTGACAGAAGGTACATTATATAACTTATTAAATGAAATTCCTTAAAAGGTGGTATGTAAAACTCCTCAAGAATAAGCTTAAAGGTAACCAAAATGACATTTTTAACACATAAGAACATGATAAATGTTTAATACATGATATTATGACATTAAAGACACATTAATAACATTTTATAATTAATATAAACCATGTAAAAACTTTAACCACAATTGAAAACACCAATACCATATGAATGACCCCTAAGACTAAATAATTAAACATGAGGCCGAACCTTAGACCAAGCTACAAAATGACTAATGCGACCATATGAAGACCATTAAAATATCATAACCAATTATTTATAACCCTATGAAAGTTTCAAACTATATGGGTTGACTAGTTTTGACTTGGGGTTAATAATTGGTCAACAAGAACCTTTGTTATACATAGTTATATTATGAGACATATATGAGGTGTATATCTTATGTAATGTGTGCCCAATATTAAAAAATACAAATCAGTTTCAAATTTAAAATATATTTTATGGCCTATTATCATATCATGTATTTTTACACACTAATACCTAAGATGAACTTTTATGAACTATATTGATCTAATCCACTGTAGTAGTTGGTTCACTTTTAGTATGGTTGAGGTGATTAAATCACTCAATCTTACCAAGTTTTTAGATTAGAATTGATTATATCATCTAGCATTACCAAGTTATAAGTATAATTGGGTTTTATATTTGATTTTATATCAACTAATGGGTGGTAACTCACCTTTCTCCAAGGTCAGTCGCTATCAAAATCACTTAGTTAGGACTCAAACAAAGACATGGTGTGTTATACACACCCAAGTATTATTTACTTTCCTTTAGAGTATAAATTTCATTCCTAGAATAAAATGGGGTAATGTAGACAATACTTATAAATTATATAACACATTAGTATTATACACTTGGAAAACTCAAACCTTCGTTATTCCTCTAAGTTCTATAACTTCCACACTTTCAAAAGTCTTGTATATACTCTATATTATTCCCATTGGCCTATCCCTAAGTTTAAATGGTATTATGTTGATGACCAAAAGCTTCTAAATTTCCTATAATGATTAAAACATGTCTATATTACACCTCTACAAGATTTGAATCTGTACTTACTTTCTTATTCCCTTGACACTAACATATGGGATAGATACCTGCATTGATGTTACTGTCCTACTCTAATGCAGGTGTCCAATGTCTAAAATTCATCAAATTTTAAAATTAAATATATCCTAATGGTTTACCTAATTTATTTAATGTGAGTTATTTCTCTAAATGGATTGATATAAATATAAGATCAACCCTTATTCAATTCTCATCTAGAAAAAATTAAAAGAGTCTAAGGTAATTGTTGGAGGCTTAGGTTGCACGATAGCTGAGTAAAGGATTATTCATGTCCTCTTGCTCAAACCTAGTCCAACATGGGAATGACCCTAGGCTATAAGTCACTTAATCTTGAATTAGACCACTAGGATTTTTAATGAGGCTATCTCCTATGATCTATCACTTAGCTCATTTCCACTAAAACCTACTAATTGTTGGGGTGAAAAGGGGGAGAAAGAAATTGAAATGGAAACCCTAAAATACTATTTGTGATACACTTGGAATGATTATTCATAGAATCTTACTTTATATTCTAAAACACTAATGATATAGAATAAATGACTTGATCTACAAAATCTTAACTCTGTTATCCATCAATGTTTCATGCAGAGGTTTCATTAATTGATCAAAGCTTGAGTGAAGTGATGGAATAAGTCAAATTTAAGGCACTAACCAATCAATGTATCCACTATTGGCTTCAATCAAATGACATCAAACACTACACATGACCTACATAACCTAACAAACTACCAACTAGGTGAGATCAAGACATGATAAGGGAGAAAGATTTACCACATATGCAAATCAACTAACATAGAAATACTAGATAAGAATAATGAAATATTAACACTATCTTTTATTAATTTTAAGAGGTTAAAAATATCAGTCTTGGTAGAATTTAGTCATGACTTAGAGAGGGATCTAAATCAAGAGCTCAAATCTTGAATTTATAGTAGAATAAGATGAGAGAGGGGCGAAGGGATGCCTGTGAGAGTAGAGAAGGGGTCATAATGATCAATGCCAAGATTACCACTATAATTATTCACAATAGTCACTTGAAACTTCATTGAGCCATTCCCTACATTAATTCCATTGTGTCTTTTCTTTTCATGGAGGGATGGATTATGAAGGTCAAGACCACTACAGAAAACAACCATCCCACCATATGAATCCTTCTCAAGCTCCTATAAATTAATTCCCTTCACTGTAAGGAAAAATCCTTCATATTTATGCACCTTATAGATCCATGATTAAGGTTTATTTAAGAAGATATAGGTACCTATTTATTGAATATATGACCATGTCGATAGATAAGACACTCCTTTACTAATTAAAAACCTTTACCTATTTCAATATCTGAACACATGTTTATTTTAGATTGAAAACCAATCCATTTATTGGTTTTCCCATGGTTAATATCCATGAAGAGCTTGTAGACTACATCTCTAAGTCACTAAATTATATTAGGTCTAAAAATCCTATTCTACCTCTAAATATTGTGGGACCTAAGAAACCACTACAAACAAGAGACATAATCATGAAATGACATTAAAACCATAATAAAAGTGAGTATACATACTTTGGATTTTCAAACAAAGGTCCTGACTAAGCTCTAATTACACCCTTTGAGATATTTTCTCTAGTTTGACCAAGGTTGAATTTTTACTCTATTTTAATTCTCTTGGATTTGACATTTAATATTAGCCATTGATCTTAGTCTAGGCTCCTTGATTGTGACACTTTTCAACTCCTCATTTATCCTCAAGATCCTAATGTTAGTTTCATCTGCTTCACATGTTTACACCACGTGGTGGCCTCAAATTTGATCTAAGCTCATTGACTTATTTACCTTACATGAATCATAAATATTCCTTTCCATGGCTCAATTTTTTACCATTTATTTACCTATTATTTGACATGTTCATGACACTTATCAACTTCTCATTAGTTTCTAGGATCCACTGACTAGTTGACCTTTTACTCGTCATTGATATGTTTTGGTATGATGGATCATGCACCATTGATCATATTAGACCCATTGGATTTTTTAGTTTCTATGCACTATTATATATTAATATGGGCACTTTATATATTTATACTTATCAACCACACATTTAATTATAGGATACATTGACCTTTTGAGTGAAGGCTCATCATTGATCTTTGATGCACAATTTATTATGCTTTATTGGATCTTATAGACCCAATGACATTATTGATCACCCAATTACCATTATATATTGACTAAATATTCCATGATTTAGACATTTATTATCTCTACATTCATCCTTGGAATATTTGAATTCAAAGAGATATTTCATGAGGCCTAAATTTGATGTTTACACACACATCACACTCTATTGGTTCAACTTTGAGGACTTATATCTTGAGATAGAAAACTCATAAAGATATAAATTTTGTAGATAATTTTCAAGGTAGCACTAAATATTTTGGATTTGGATTATTTTATAGGTTTACTTATGAAATGCATAATTGACTAACTTGTTCATCCCTACATGACATTTAAATGATGATCTGGCTTCTTTAAATTTGTGTTAGTCATTTTTATTTTAAACCAGGGAACTATGAGGAATATAAAGAAAGACAAAATAAACACCATAAATATTTTCAAATTATGAAGGTTTAAATTTGGATCATGAGGATAAAATGTTAACATTTGTAATGACTCTAATGGGAAGCATGCCTGCTATACATGAGAACCTAGACACTTTCATGACTTATTGGAATAATGAAATAATGCAAAATTTGAAAATTGACTTCAATAAACCTCTAAATAAAAGGATAAATCCCAAAAAACAAGAAAGTAAATACAAAAATCAAGAAAACTAGCCTAAATATAGCAAGGACAACAAACAAATGTCCCAGGACAACACTTGGAAGAAATGAACCAAAAACACCCTAATATGTATAACTTAAATATACATATACCTTTCCTCCTAGATAAAAATTAAATTTTTAAAATAATCATACATCATTTTATGAGGGACTTAATGAGGTATGTATCCTTTTGACCCTTGGCCTTGATGCCTCCTTTTTCTTTATGGTATCTACCAGCTTCATTGGCATGATGTTTATTGAGAACCAAATAGCTCAAACTAGGTCAGTGATGGAAATGAACTTGTATTGCATCTAGATATTCTCAATTTTATCATACGGTTCTTCAACTATAACCTCTAGTGATGGTTCATCAAGACATACCTTATTGATTTTCATGGTGCCCTTGATAAGACTAGGCTTCTTCTCAATCGCAAGTTATTCAATATCATTTTGGAGCTCTATATATTCTACCCAATTTTGGTCATTATCATTCATGGAAAACCTCTTATTTACCTTCTCAATTAATTAACCCTTAATATACAAGCTTGAATATATGAAAACCTTTTCATCCTTTCTTTATTCTATGGGAGAATATATTTAATGATTGGAAACATCAAGCTTCACTTCACCACGTCTTAACATCCCTAAAAAGGATTTAACCTTACATATATATTTTTACTATCCTATAGGAAACTCAACTACTTATTTTGCCTCATCCTCTATGTTCATAACCTCTTCGGAAGAAACTAAATCAATCTCCTTCATGACTTTAGTCTCATGACCAATAGAAATGCATTCACCTTGAAGTTCCAATTTGTCAAATTACATACATATGTCATCAAACCTTTTACATAATCCATATTCCTCATGAATTTCAGTTTTAAGAGATATATTATCATGGATATCATGTAAGAGGTATTTATCAAGTACATCCTCTTTGATATCATATTCTGTACTGATAGGTATAGTAGGATCTTTAATGTGTTTTTCTTCATTTAGGAAGGCATACTTGCACTTGTGTTCACCAAGGAGAGTCCATATGTTAATTTAATATTCATAGTCACTCATGACATCCTCTTGATTATTTACATCTTGAGTTATTTTATCCTCACTTGCTTCTCTAAAAATCATCTCCTTCTTAAGAATGGGTGGGGTGGAAGGTAATGGGATAAGTTGATGGGTTTTATGTGAAGGATAAGATGTGATGGGGGGATTATAATCTATATATTAAGTATGAGTTATGATGGTAAGTAAGTTTAATTAGGAAATGTAAGGATCACCTTCTTCCAAAAGAGTTTCATTTTATGCATAGTCTTCTTGAGTCTCTTCAATAGTTGAAAACTTCCCTTCAACCTTTACAATTTAAGTCTCCCTATTTTTTTAATAACATATTTTGATAGATCTCCAATATGGAAAATATAGAAGTTCTTATTTAACCTTTTTATTTTGGTTCTCCTCCTCCTTACTTGTCTTAAACTCTAACTATTTGATTTGCCTATCTTTATTATCTTGGAATAACTTCTCTTTAAGGTGGTTAGTGGCTTCATGATGATAAGGAACACAAGAGGGATGGTATGAGATACAAGAGGATTTTTGAGGAGGGATGATAGAGATTACATAGGTTTAGACTATTCCTTAACATTGGCTCCCTAATATAGATTTGTCTCACCTTGTCTACTCCATGACTTCACCAGTTGATTCCATCTTGGAAAATTGAAGGAATTCTTAAGGGATTATTGAGAAGATAAGTATAATCTTGGATCTCAATAGTGGGTTGTTCAACAATAGAATATTTCCTTCTTTGAAAGCTCTCTTAGATTGAATTCTAAGAAGGGAAGGTCTAAGGAACACATGAAAAATTTGGAACACTCATAGGGTCACTTGGAATGGTCTCTTGAAGGGTGGCATATATGAGGGATAAGGTGATGTATATGAATGCATATAGGGTTGATGAATTTGAAGCTAATGTGTTTCAAGGCCTTTTATATTATCTTTGATGCTTTGAATGTAACCAACTATATACATCATCTCACCTATGAAACTTTTCCAAATTTCTCTTTCAAAAGGTACCCAATCTTATTTCACTAGCTATAATGACTCCCTCACATGATGAATTAGGTGAGTATAGACATCTTGGCCATGCTAATTTTGAGATTAGAATTCTAGTGCATGCTTTTCAAGGCTCACTAAAGATTGTTCAATTGTTGATATGGATTAGGTAGATACAAAATAGCCACTATTAAGTTGGTTAGATGATTAGGATAATTCATAATAGGGCTAGAAGGGGAAATATTATGATGGGCTAGATATTCATAGAGAGGATCAAGGCAATACTCCTACATGTATGACTGCTACAAGTCCTCATACTACTAGTGAGGATCATAGTATGGTTGATCATGATTATCATAAGGCTCATATAGATCATAGTAGGTATAATAGGGGTCATGAGGGTCATAACAAGATGTATATGGATCATCTTAAAACTAATCATGAGGAGAAGAAACATAGAAATATTCTCTATACCATTTCATAGCCTAGAAAACATGAAGATAACTTAAACCATGAACAAGAATATGCCTCTTACCTCAAAATAAGGTCAAAGAAGTACGCGAAACTAATTATAAAGATAAATGTGTTTTAGATTTTATTAAATATCTAAAATTTAGTCCCACTGGGGATTCCAAAAAATTTCAGAGGATTAGGATACACCCTAGCTAAATAAAGGATTATTCAGGTCCTCTTGATCAAACCTAGTCCAACATGAGAATGATCCTAGGCCTTGGGTCATCTAATCTTGGGTCAAACCTCTAGGATTTTTAACAAGTCTAGCTCATTTGATGTATCACTTAGCTCATTTCCACTAAAACCTAAAAAAAACTAGGGTGAAAAAGGGGAGAAAAAATTGAAAGGGAAAATTTAATCTATTATTGGTGATATACCTAGAATGATTTTTCATCTAATCTTACTTGATCTTCTAAAACACTAGTGAGATAGAAAAGATGATTATATCTACAAATCATAAGTCTCTTATGCATCAATTTTTCATATAGAGGTTTCATGAATTGATCAAATATTGAGGGAAGTGATGGAAAAGACTTGATTTAAGGCAGTAATAAATGTATCCAATATAAGCTTCAATCAAATGACATCAAATAATAGGCATGACTTGGATAATATGACAAATTACTGACTAAGGGAGATTAGGAATTGATAAGGGAGAAATATCTACCATATATGCCAATTAGCTAATATGAACACAGTAAATGAGCATAATAAAATCTTAACATAGTCTTCTATTCATCTCAAGAGGTTACAAAGATCAATCTTGGAAAAGTCTAGTCATGCCCAAGAGAGGGATCAAAATAAAGAGATCAAAGCTTGAATTTATAGCAAAATGTAATGAGAGAGAGTGGAAGGGATGTGTGGGAGATTTGATAATGGGTCAAAATGATCAAGTTCAAGATTACCATTGGAACTAGTCATCATAACTACTCAAAAATTCATTGAGCCCTTTCCTACATTAATTCCACTCTGTCTTTTATTGGCATGTAAGGATGGATTATGAAGGTTAAGACAACTATAGGAAGCAACCACCCCCATCACATGAATACTTATTGATACATTATGCATTAATACCCTTCACTATAAGGACAAAATCCTTATATTTATAGACCTAATAGATCCATGATTAAGTCTACTTTGAGTGGATATAGGTACTTATTTATTAAAAATATGACCATGTTTATAGACAAGACACTCTTTTTTTAATTACAAACCTACCCCTATTTTAATATTTGAACATAGGTCTATTTTATATTGAAAACCAATCCATTTATTGGTTTTCCTATAGTTAATATCCATAAAGAGTTTACAAACTACATCACTTGGGCACTAAACTATATTAGGTCTAAACAAACCTCTTCTACCTCTAAACAATATAGGAACCAAGAATTCATTGCACACAAGGGATGGAATCATGAAATGATAATAAAACCATAAAAAATATGAGTTCTCATGCTTTGGATCTTCAAACAAAGGTATTTACTAAGCTTTAATGCCACACTTTTAAATATTTACTCTAGTTTGACCTAGATAACATTTATCCTCTATGTGAAGCATCATATATTTAAATTTTAATATTAGACACTGATCTTAATCTAGAATTCTTGATCATGACACTTGTTAGCTTTTCATTTATCCTTAGGATCCTACTGTCAATTTCATCTACTTCATGTGATTATGTTATATAGTGACCTCACATTTGATCTAAGCTCATTGACTTCTTGACTTTACGTACACCATTGATCTTCCTTTTCATGGATTGAATGTGAACTATTGATTTACCTAATAATTGATACAATCATGATATTTTGTATCTTTTCATTCATTCTTGTGATCTATTAACTAGTTGACCTTTCGCTAGCCATTGATTTACTTTGGTATGATGTATCACATACCATTGATTATCTTAGACCCACTAGATTTGTCAGTCACCACACATCATTGGATATTCATATGGGCACCTGAGATATTTCCACTTGTCATCTACACATTCAATTTTTGGATATGCTAACCTTTTGACTATGGGATCACTTTTGATCTTTAATGCATAATTTAAAGTGCTCCATTAGATATTATGGACCCACTAACATTATTGATCACTCACTCACCATTAGATTTTGATTAAAAATTTTATGATTTAAACAATTATCAGCTACATGTTCATATTTGGAATATTTGAATTCAAATGACTATTTTTTGAGGCCTAAATTTGATGTTTTCACACACGTCTTGCTCTACTAGTTAAACTTTGAGGACTTATATCTTGAGATAAAAAACTCATCAAGATATGAATTTTGTATAAAATGTTCAAAACATGAAAAACATCATGTCCATGTAATATATTGGCTTTGGTTAATTTCATAGGTGTAATTATGAAATTTAAAATTGGATTGACATGTTCATCCCTGCATGATGTTTAATTGATAGTCTAAATTCTCTAGTCTTGTGTTATTCATTTTCCATTTAAACTAGGGCACTACAAGGAATCAAAAGCAATTTGAAATAAATACCATCAATATTTTTGAATGATTAGGGTTGAAATTTGGCTCATGAAGAATTTTTTTTAATATTAACTTATCAAAAACATTATATCAAGCATTTAATTGATCAAATATTTCCCATTTCCATAACAATCATAGGAACAACACATCTACAAAGCTGAAGTATTGAAGGAAAAGTCCAAGATCTATATTTTCCATGTTATAAGATAGGTCACTATTATAATTGACTATCACATATTACATGATTCAAATACAAGAAAACACATAGGGGATAACTACATCATTTTTATCTCTTATTTAGATTATTATCTATGTAATCAATGTTCATTGATAATGGGGTCTTTAGGTTAAAATAGACACCATGTTCCCACTAACCCATTTCCCCTAAGGTCACTATCAAGGAGAAGAACCAAGGTTTTACAAATTCATGAGGAATGATAGTCCATGACCCCAATATGAATGCACCACATAGAAGGTGAAGACAAACATAGAAGCATCCAAGTGGATGCATCATTTTTTAGCAGGTATTTTATACATGACACTTATGTCAAGTTAATATAGTAGAATGGATGTAATCATATAGGGATGACACTAGTGTCTACAACTCCATAAACATCCCATCCAAACTTTGACAACTATTTTAAAATCACCATCTAGTCTACTTACTACCAGTTCTAGATCAAGAACTACATTAGCATCAAAACAATTTAGGTACACTAGTTATTTTTTATTTCCATATCTACCATAGTTTTACTTAATGTTTTTATCATAACTAAGAATAATAAATTTATTATATTTTATATCTAATTTTATCACCCAATTGTCATGTTATACATTTGATTATCACCCTTTTGTATTGTAATTTCTATATCCCATTTAATATTTCTAAATAATCCAAATCTAAAACTTAATTTTGGTGTTAAACACAAGGTGTGATTTTACCCTTGACCTTTAGTAACTATTTTTGGAATTTAAAAATATTAATGATGGTTATTCCACATGTTTCATAATTATTTTGGAACGAAATAACCCAAAGATTCTAGTACATAATCAAATCAATCTTAAAATTTTATGTATTTATCATGTCTAGAATGTATCCCACATAGGATTGAAAATTATATTTCATATTGAGACATAGCTTCCAAAAATAAAAAAATATGAATCCCCTCAATGTAGGGAGCCTTGAGAAAATTATAAATTTCTTTTTGGAAGGTCAAGTCACAAGTTGTCACATGTTGAAATTGATACACAATATCACACATCATTTTAATATTATAAAAGATTACTTATTTAACTAGGTAGAATAAATACATGTACATTGATTATGTCTTAAAGGTATTGGATATTTAGCTAAAATCTTGTCACAATGAAGTGGATAGGGTTAGATTAACACTTACCTTTCACCAATTTTCTTGATTTAGAGTTGTCTTATAATGAATAAATAGGGTTTAAAGGAAACATAAGGAAAACATAGGTATTATTATGTATTTAAAATAATACTCAATAAACATAGGTTTATTGGGTGATATAATCACAAATGGTAAAAATAATAGTGTAAATTTCTAAATCCAATTAGACATAGCCACTCTAAGCTAATGTCTATGGAACTTTGACTCGCCCTTGTGTGTGTAGAGACTTTTATTCTATATCTAAGCACTTAATAAAATTTTCCAAACTATTTTTGATGATTTTAAGATATAATAGACCTATATATACATGAAATGATATAATTACACCATTATTCTAGTGTTTTACCAAAATAACAAGTATTTATATTTAGATAAATGAAATGAGAGTTATATGATTATTATGTGTCTTAAGTAATATAATTGATAATAATTATTATTTTATATACATTTGAAATAATGTATTTAATTAATCATAATCCTATAAACTAGAATATAATAAAGAAAAAAGTTATAAATATCATTGTAAATAATAAGAATGAAAACAAGTGACTAAAATGGACAAAGAAAAATAGAAATGAATAAGGTTAAACTATGAAAAAGATAGATATACTTACCTTTTTGAGTCATTAGGTAAATGCATATGAAAATAGAATTCATAACCAAGAATAATAGATAAAACCTATAATAATGAAAAAAGTGGATTTTGAGTACCCTTAAGGACATGAATTCCCATTAGCATGGGAAGAACCATCACTAGTGTCCTATTAGTCAATCTTGTATTTTTTCTTATTTTTATAACTTTGGCACAATCAGGTGTGACAATTAAAATTAGGTTTATTGTGATGATTTGATCATCAATAATTATGTAGCGACCTATATGAGCCTTATTGAGTTGAAAAACCTATATTTGTGTCATAAGGAGATAAATGAATGTGTGATGGAATAAAAATGGTTTAGTAGTTATATTTTTATTATAGTTCAACACCATATTATGCTAGTTATACCTACATACCAATACTATGAATAGGGATCAAACATGCGTGTAGTTATCCTACCTAAGTGATTTATGTAATTATGATACTCTTATGATGTGAATGCATATATAATTGGCTTGAATACTTGATCATGCTCAAACTAAGGATATGTAAACTTGAATTCATTATTATCTCATGATTGATTATATTTATTTGAAACTAGTTTGGGAGGAATTAGGAACTTTTATTCGATGTGCACTTATATAATTCAACTCTTCTACTAGGATTGATAAGATTTCAAAAATGTTTTTAATGAAATAATTGATTGTGATTTTATAATGATTTAAGAGTGGAAAATACTCATTAGGGAGATTATAAACATTTCAACCGTCTTTAAGGATGCTTTCCTTTTTACAAATTTGGTTGTTTTCATAGAAGGATTATATGAATAGTCAAGATAATAATGTGTCATTCATTTATCTCCTATTGGGAATTATTGTCGTTTCAGGAAAGGTACTAGTCTTTTCATTGGATTCAAGTCATCTATATGTATAAAGGTTTCTTAATTAGTAATATAATTTATGTTGGTGACACTATAAATCCTTTTAGTTAAAATAAGGTCTTATTTTATGCTTAGGATAGGCTATATTAGTGAAGTGTCAATTAAGTGCATATGTCCATTAATGGTAAAAAGGGATAAAATAATCATGATCAACTATTTGTTAAATTTTTTATGTTACTAAAATCTTAATTTTTTTTTGTAAACTCTTCCATTTTAGGGGAATAAAAAACCCTAATATCCTTAGTGTTTCCTTATATTTTTGTAGGGTTTCAAATTTCATTATCTAATTTGTTATCTATTTTAAAACTAGATTCATAGAATTATTTATATAATTTATATTCAAAATGATGTTAAAATCATTGTTATTATTATATTTAATGCAATTTATCAATAAAAATTAACTAAATATCTTCATATGCATATAAACATAGAAGATGTGTTTTCACATATAAGTTGAGATGAAATTAAAAATAATGCTAAGTTTGTCACATCTGAGGAACAGAAACAAGAACCATATAAAGATATCAATCCATGTTTTAAAGGCATTGATTCCACATTAGGTGTTTATATTATTACTAATATTAATCATATGTCTTGACCATTTTTTACACCTATGATTTCCACCCATGGTATGAGGGAAACACACAATTATTCTCATATTAATATAGATATACCTACATAAAATATTTATATACCTTCAAAATTTAACACTAATAACACATCACCTAATAATAGACATATTTATTTTACTAGTGCTTAATCATTAGTGTGAATAATTATTAGTATTTAAAATAAGGTGATAGAGTTACATCAAAATTCCTATAGACTAGTGTAAACTACACATTCTCATGTGTTATTGTACAATAAATTATCTCTTGATATTTTATCTTATCATTTACTTTAAGGTCTTATGACACCCAAAAATACATTATATGATGGTAAGCTTGATATTGAAAAACATGTCAAAGTGTTTCATGTATCATATTTAGACTACACATATGTAAATAATATTTTTTTATTATATAGCACCTTAATCTTGTACACTTGGAAAACTCATACCTTGGTTTTCCTTCTTAGTTATTTACCTTTACCACTTCCAAAAGACTCACATATGCTCTTTTTTCCCCTTGGGGTATATCTTTTAGTGTTCCATTATTATATTGATGACGCATGTCTTCCATTTTTGCCAAAATGTTTAAAACATACTTGTCTTCAATCTTTACAAGTTTTGAAAAAGTACATGCTCTACTACTCCTTAAACACTAACTTCTTAGATAGACAATATCATCAAAATTACTATAATGTCCTAACACAAGTTTTTAACTCCCTAGATTCATCCAATGTGTAAATTAAATGTATCCTCATGGTCAGCCCAAGTGTTTTAATGTGAATTATTACTCTAAAGGGATTGATATAAATACCAGATCAAATATCTTTCATTCCTCACCTAAAAAACCTATGAATACCTATAAAAAGACAAAAAAAAATTCAAAGAACATTTAATTAAACAAATCATCCCTATTTATTATTATTTCAATACCAATCATAGGGATTGCACTACTACAAGTCTGAAGTACTATATAAGTAGCCCAAGATCTTGATTTTACAAGTTATAATCTAGGTCATTGTTGTACTTGAATTTCACACATTATATGATTCATACATAAAAAAACATCTAGGGGAGAATTGCATCAATTTGAGTCCCTCTTAAGAGTATTGGCTCTATAGGTAGTGTTTTTTGATATAGGGATCATTGGGGTCATCCTGACACCATGTGCCCACTAACCCATTTTTCCCCAAGGTCACATTAAATATGAAAATCTAGGGTTTTACCATTTCACAAAGAATGGCAGTCCATGACCTAAATCTGAATGCACAAAAATAAAAGTAAAGCAAAACCAAAAAGTACCAAGGTGGTCCAATCCTATTTCTGTATATATTTTGTACATGCCACTAGAATTAAACTGAGACAATAACATCAATAGAACCATCCCAAATTAAAGTTATTATCTAGAGAGAAAAAAACATCAAAACTAAAATCTAATGATTATTTTATAATCTCTTTCACACCTACTTTCATCCTATTCTATATGCAAAACTACATTAACATCAGAAATGTTTAAGTACATTAATTCTTTATCACTTCTATATTTAGCATAGTTGCACTTTCTATTTTTATATTATATTAGCATAATAATTTTATTGTATGCTTATGTTTGAGTTTAGCATCTAATTGGTTTTCTATAGATTTGACTATCACCCTTTTGCCATTTTATATTTATAAACCCATTTAATAGTCTATACAATGTCAATCTATATTTAATTTTAGGGTTAAACATTTTCTGAAGCTCATCTGGGTGAATTCAAAATTTTATAATTTTTAGGGTTTTAAATTGTTTTACCTTTTAATTTCATATTTTTACTATTTTTCTTGTCATTTAGGCATAGCCCTAGATTGGGAGTAGTGCCTACTGAACATTTTGAGCTTTCCTTCCACCCATCTAAGTTGTCCCAAGCCAATGATGGATATAGTACCTTTGATCATGATGATACCCATGTTGATAATGAAAAACATATTGATATGATTATCATAGAAGAATATTATGATAATGAAAACCCCAAAACAAATGAAAATGAGCAAATAGACCATGATCAAGTGTATATAATTACATTGTTTCATGAATACATTCAACAAAACCCTAAATATCTTGATGAGATCTTAGAATCCATATTTATTAAAAAAAATTAAAAATTATAGTGGAAAAATCTTTCCCCTTTATCACAATAAAATTAAATGCATCTAGTGGGGTAATAGATTATGTGCTTAAACCCTTATTCCCTAAAACTGCTATTGACACAGATATCATGTAATTACATATTATTTCAAAACAAACAAATTTCAATGCCTATTAATAATCAAAACATTTTTTAATCCCTTTTCGTGACTACTCAAATTTATATTCTAAATCCCACTGGGCCTATAGTTCAATCATTCCTTCAAGTTACAAATACCTTAGAAGAAAAGATTACAAATATTAAATAGAATGATTTAAAATCCCTTCATGCCATAAATTCATAAGCTATGTTATATAACCCCATTACATTTGAAATATATTTAAACCCCTATACAACTAGATTTATTTCACCTAAGTTCACATTTTATGATTTCAAGGGTGATCTTAAACAACATCTTCAAATATTTTAGGTGGCATACCTTGACTATGCTTTTAATGATAAATTTTTTACAAAATTATTTCAAAGAATCCTCAAAGACTATGATTTGAGGTGGTTCTATGATTTATCTATCCAATCCATTGACGAATTCAAGACTCTTGCAAACCAGTTATTAGAACACTTTTACATTAACATTTTTGAAATGGCTTCCTATGACCAAACTACCAAAATCAAATAAGGAACCAATGAACCTATTAATAAATGTGTCTTTATATATAAGACAATGATATAAAAAAGTGACCAATATTTATGGTAGATAAATAATTGTAATATATATTTATTTAAATATTGATTGCTCCTTTACATGAGTCCATTATTTTTAATAAGTTCAAATTTATTTTTATTGGTACCTCATCTATGAAGCTTTTTATATTGTTATGTCATAAACTTTGGTATTTTTTTTATCTATTTGGATGTTTGCATTTGTATTCTTATAAAATAGAGCCTATGTTATTCACCCTTGAGTGATTTAGTGTTTTGTACACAATATTTCAATATAAAAAGATAAGTTCAAATCTTTCATTGACTTATGCCAAATTGTATGGGACTGTGAAATTAATCTTATATAATTAAATAATCTCATGTATGTATAAAACACACTAATTTCATATAGATATAGTAACAAATCCATAATTAAATCAATTTTAAAAGTAAAACCTCTTTATCCTAATATGTAAACAACGACCACATTTAACACAATTTCATAGCTTCCTAATCAATTTTTCCTTTCTAATATACCAAGGAGATAATTTACATGTATACCTAATTCCCCATATTCATTACTCATATGATTAATAGAGTGTCAACTTATATCTCTCCCTCATCCTATTAAGCTTGATATGAATCAACCTCTACCCAAAGTATATGATGTGAATTCTTGTTACGATTATCATGGACTAATACATTCTAAAAGCAAATGATTTACCTTGAAACACAAGATCCAAGATCTTATTGATAACCCAAAACATATATTTTAGGATCCTCAAAAATAATCAAGTTTACAACCTAGTGATCACCATAAACAAAGAAATTTAAAAATCTTTTACAAGAACATAATAATAATGAATCAAAATTCCAAATGGTATCAAAATCAAAAACTCCTTCATAACATTATGGGCATGCACTAGATGCAGATATTGGATCTTATATGTGAAATATACCTCTTCTAATTCAAAAAACTTATATTTACTTTGATGATAGTGAAATTAAGGGTGATTAATCTAATATTAGTTCTCTATTTATTATACCATAGCTTGATAAACACTCTATACATAATGTTATGATTGATAATGGTGCAAGTGATAATGTTTGAAACATGACATTAATTATGAATTTAGGTCATAATATTCATGATTTACACCCACAAACCACATTAACTAGAGAATGCGATGGGGCCTACCAAAAGTTTCTTAATGATATTGACTTATCTTTATAGGTTAGTCTTGTATAAGTGGTTACCACCTGTTCACTTATCCCTTTTACAATAATATTTGATATGTTATTGGGAAGACCTTGGATGCACACTCTTTAAGTAGTAATTTATATAATTCATGGGTTTATTAATTGAATTCATGGAAATTCTATAATTATAGTTTTCATAATTCCATATGAGCATCCTCTTGAACACCTAGATAACTAGATATCAAGCCTAATAAGTCTAATTCACTACAAATGGGTAAACAACAAATAATCCTCTTTAATAGGTGGATAGTACTTGAAATATCATTACATTAGACAAATACAATTGATTCCATAGAATCCCCATACTCTACTATGCACCATGATTAGATATGGAGAGCAACTTAGAATGCACATATTACTATTATGCCAAATAAATCACACAACACTTAATGATGGGTTCTAAAAAACCATGATCCTATTATCCCTACTATTGATTCATAACCACAAAGTCATATTTTTCATACATAGAGTACCATTGATATTATAGTGGCATATATTACACCTATACATAATCATTAATATCATAAACTAGGTATTACACTAGATTCATAGTGGGGAGATAGCTATGGTCATCCACTGAATAAAATCATAGGATGATCTTTCCTATTCAAAAATTCCATAAATTCTAAAAAAAATCAAATACACCCAAAAATCCAAAACACTTTTGACACTTACATTTTCTATTAGCTCCTTGTATTCCATGTGTTAGTTCCATATTAATGGCAAACATACTTAATTACTCTTACATATGCATATGTGTCACACTTCTACATGAGTGTGATCTAAGCATACATAGATACATGATACATTACTATTTTAGATGTTGGGATATCCCTATAATCATATCATTTGGACGCTAAGGACATCCAATTCTTTGATTTTGATACACACATGTTTAATGATTCAATGATCTCTCTACATTATCATGTTCGAGATTACATATGTACAAACACAAGCTTATTATCCATGACTATATCTTCCATATTTTACTTGATATACTATATATTTAAAATTTATTTCCAACACATTAGATCCATGGGATACTATGAGATGTTTACGTTGGTTACTTATGCTTTAATTTATTAACTTCCTTGAGTGTCTTGTATTCCTTTCTTGAGAAATTGAATATGATAATTTTCTTGTATCACCCATGCCTATGTATGATTTTTTTGACATTTACATATATCAAGGTTTATTTTATGGAAACTTGAATATGTCATTCTTACTTTTATGGAAATTCTACCTAGTCATGTCCCTTTGATTGTGTGATATTTGAACATGACCCTTGTTTTAGGTCTCCTTAGAACATTACATTTTGAATTTATTTTGAGTAATCTTATGTGTGCGATTTTTTTCTTGTTGAGAATTTACTATTAATATATATTGTGCTCAACATACCATAATTCCTTTTTTGAATAAGGACCGACTATATTCTTAAAGGTTTAGGTCTATTTTGTAAATCATCTTTCATATATATTTTTATGTGCATATAACTTAATTGGTTGGTATAAACACAAATAGACATTTTCCCATGTTTAGTTTATTCAAACTAACGTATTAATAAATTTTTAAAGTTTTTCATATAAACAAGTTTTCTTAATATACACAGTGATTATAAGGTTTTAGGATTCACATATTTTACCTTTCACCAAAAGTGTGCTTTGCATATTTTATTTTTTAGAAATTTCTTTGGAAGTTGGCTTTAGAAATTATTTTATACTTCAAATTTATTTAACCTTCATGAAAAACTATTATTCAAAAAAATTGTTCACAAGTTTTGTTCACATATTTAGTCTAACCTATTAATACTTAGTTTATTTAGACTAACTTATTGATAAATTTTATAATTTGTGCATATAAGTAAGTTTTTTGAACATGCACAATGATTATAAGGTTTTGGGATTCATGTATTTTACCTTTCACCAAAAGTGTTCTTCACATATATTATGTTTAAGATATTTTCTTTGGAAGTTGGATTTACACATTTTTATACCTCAATTTTATTTAACCTTTTTGAAAAAATGTTCTTAAAAACTTTTTTACACAGGTTTTGTTCACATATTTCGTCTTTGGCGTTCAAGTTTACCTTAGATTGTTTTTAGAGATCCAACACCTCACAAATTTTTAATCTTCAAAAATGTTATTTAGAATTAGATCTTTAGAGAATTTTTTTGGCAAAAGTAGATAAATAAATTTTTTATAAGTGGTATTCAAAAAATTTATTCATAAATCATTATCAAGATTTGGTCTTTGGCAAAAATGTTGGGCAATTATCATTTTATAACTTGCTTTCGACATCTTGATCTTTAGTGAAAATGTTTCAAAATTTTGTTTAGAACTTAGCCATCAAAAATAGTGTCCTTTGAAGTCTTCACAAAAGATGTCTGCCACATGTCTTCAAAACTTTTCTTTTAAGTATGTGGTTGTGTCATAAGCATTTGGGTTGACCCTATTCTAAACCACCATCTAACACTTGACTCTCAAATATTCCATGGCATAGATAAATTTAATCAAAAGGAGTGACAAGATGAAACTTGTAAAAGGAAATTACATGGAATTTATCCAAATGTATATAATTTTTGCATGGCATACCCACTAAAATAAAGTGGAAAAGTTTGAATTAAAAGAGTAAGACAAGTTTGGAGATGTTTGACATTAATGACACATAAATTGGAATTGAATACTAAAATTTGTAACAAATAACTGAAATAAAAAATAATTCTCATTAATCACTAATGAGACCAAGTGAATTTTAATCTTTGAGACAAATTGAATACCTAGCCACATGTGTTCAAATTGTGAAATGTTTCTAGAAGATCCCAGCCATTAAATTGAAGAAAAATAACTATATGGGCATAGAAAAATAATGACGGAATATTATTCCAAGGAATTAATAGGATTCTAACCACCTTATAGGTTTTTAAGCAAATATCCCACCATATATACAGACACCATTTTTGATTCAATAGTTTTTAATGGTGATTATTCCAACTATTCATCCCTATGAGATGTAATTGCCAAAGTGGATACACATACATGTGAATAAAGTATAAGATATAATACCAATATAGAGGTGATTAGACATAGATTTTATCCCACTCAAATAATAAGGATTACACTTTTTATTATTCATGATTGAGGTGATGTTGTTCATTGACCTACTATGGGATTTGTTCTTTGTGGGAAAAGTAATTGGTGGTGCTTTTATACATAACATGGAGAACAAAACCATTATTTCGTAGATTTTAGGATATGTCTACTAGAGGTACCTATATTTTCCTATTACATATGATATGTTTAAATTACATAGAGTTGTATCAAGGAATAATAACATCAAAATTGGAAAAAAAAAATGAGAAAATGGATCATTACTAAAGAAACTATTATCCTTAAGAATAAGCTATTGGTAATTATTACCAAATTTTGAATAGGAGTCCACATTAGAATGGCTATTTTAAAATGGCTATATGGATACCCTATAATCAACTTTATTCACCTATAGTGGGTACTATTTCTACATTTATTAATGACCTCAAACCTAACCTTCAACCTGGGAGAGATAATTAGCATAATGATGCAAGAACAAATATTGCATAAAGATAAGAGGCATATGGGAGGACATTTCTACATGATGTCTTATAACTTATATGAAATCATGGGCAAAATATACATACATAATGGATAACTTTGTATCCTAGATCTATATTACATAAAAAATTAGATATGTGACTCCTAATTCATGTACATTTATACATATATAATAAATATATTGAGGATTGCAATGATGTGTATCCATAGGTATGGAGGGATATCCATGAATCATCATTACCTAGAGTATCAAAAATAATTTCTAATACACTAATTCTAAGGGGGTGATATTGTCTCTACCCATATTATTAAATGATCATGGTTAAATGGAATAAGGTTATTATTGGCCTATTTTGGATTACATACAAAAAATTTCCTACATAGATCAATTTTTGAAAACTCTTGATATGGAGTGATCAGTTGAGTAGAGTTCTAGATGGAATGAGTGGACCAAAGGTAGAAGAATATGATCTCATAATTATTTTAAATATTTTGAAACACTTTAAGCAATTAAGTGTGTTTTATTGATCTTTGAGAATCAAGTATTGAAATAGGTCTAGAGTTATAAAATGTAAAGAAGACTAGCAGGTTTTCATGGTGTTTCAATAATTAAGAAGCATGAATCAGATTGCAAAAAAATTTAGAGGTTAATTTAAAGACTTCTAAAATGAGAATTGTTTCTTGTGAAAACCTAAAGTCCCAAACCGTCACAAGACGTCATGCAGAAATAAATAGATTAATTTGATTGTGTATTTTATAAATACACTTTGGAAAGCCTCTCATGCCAAAATACCACATGGACATGAAATTATTCATGCCTATATTATGCTCTACAAATTTCATGTCTGGATGTTTTTTATATCTCAAGTTATACAGCTTCAAATATGAACTTAGAAAATGATACAAGTATAGGAACAACAAGTTTAATCCTAATAAAGTAGTTATTTGAATTCAAATATCCCAAAGTTTAATGTGGACCTAACAAGTGTCCAAATCTCAAAATCTTAGATTAAATCTAATGGTGAGAGGGTAGTTTTCACTATCAGTGAGTCCCAAAGATCTAAAGATAAGTGTTTGATCATGAAATCAAGAATAATAGTGAGTATCAAGTCAAAAATTCAAGTTGAACACATTGATAACAAGTGTCAAAATATTTTGTACCTAAGCATAGATCCAACAACAAGTGTCAACTGATAGATGCTAGTGGGTCAAGGTAGATAAATGGTTCATGTGTAATCATATATAAAGATATAATTATAAGTGAGGAGTCAATAATTAAAAGGATATCGAAGATGAATGAGCTCTTGCCATGTATCATAACCATGTAAACTATCAGATAGATTACTGGTTTGCATTCATTTGTATAGAGGTAGACTAATGGTGCACGTGAGGTTAAAAAGTCAAAAGGTTGATAGTAGAATCATGTGGAAAAAATAAAGATCTTATAATTGCCACTTTTTTAGAGGGCCCAGATCAAGATCGATAGCCATGGTTAAAATTTGAAGGCTAGGGACATCAAATAGAGGTCAAATTTAAATTAGTTGAAACTAGGTACATTATTTGAAAGATGCCATTAAAGCTTAGTCAAGACCTTTGTTGGAGGATCTTAGCCATGTAGACTTGTATTTCTTATTTTTTTCAATATTGGCTGTACTAAGTCAGCTTACATAAGTTACATAGGTAAAATAGGTCTATTTATAACTAATGCAGTTCAAAAAGGTTGTTATACAATTTGTAAGCTCTTAGACATATTAACTATAGGAAAATAAATAATTATATTGATTTTTAATTTATCATAAAGGCATTTATTCAAGTTGGGGTAGATGTAGACATATATAAATCATGGAGGAGTGTCTCATATTCTAGTATAGACACAACTTTGTTAGACAACTACTAAACATAGATTTAAGCATGGCCATATCAAGTCTATGGAAATGAGGACTTTGTCCTCATAATGAACACAAGTGGAGGATGGTGTATAATCCCAAGGTAGAGATCTAGTGATTGGAGAAAGTAGTAGGAACATTTAATATATTTTTAGAGTACATAAGGATTTTTATTAATTGCAAGATCATGACTCATTATCCTAAGACACTTTCTTGTTTCCTAGTGCATTCTTCTTAAAAAATGAGATAATTCGGGTATTATTGAAGTAATTTAAGGATATTTTGAATATCTTATGTAATGTGTGCCCAATATTTCAAAATCCAAAATAGTTTCATATTTCAAAACTATTTTATGGACTATTACCATAACATGTATTTTTATGCACCGATACCTAAGATGAACTTTTACGAACTATATTGATCCAATCCAATATAATAGTTGGTTCACTTTTTATATGGTTGAGGTGATTAAATCACTCAATCTTACCATGTTTTTATATTAGAATTAATTATATCATCTAGCCTTACCATGTTATAAGTATAATTGGGTTTTATAGTTGAGTTTATATCAACTAATGGGTAGTAACTCACCTTTCTCCAAGCTTAGTCACTATCAAAATCACTTAGTTAGGACTCAAACAAAGACATGGTGTGTTATACACACCCAAGTATTAAATACTTTCCTTTAAAGTATCAATTTCATTATTAGAATAAAAGGGGGGAATGTAGACAATATTTATAAATTATATAACACATTAGTATTGTACACTTGGCAAACTCAGACCTTGGTTATTCCTCTCAGTTTTATATCTTATACACTTTCAAAAGTCTTACATATACTCTATATTATTCCCATTGGCCTATCCCTTAGTTTGAATGGTATTATGTTGATGACCCAAATCTTCTAACTTGCCTATAATGCTTAAAACATGTTTATATTACACCTTTGTAAGTTTTAAATATGTACTTACTTTCTTATTCCCTTGACACTAACATATGGGATAAATACCTGCATTGATGATAGTGTCCTACCTTGATGCAGGTGTCCAATGTCTGAAATTCATCAAATTTGAAAATGAAATGTATCCTAATTGTTGACCTAAGTGATTTAATGTGAATAATTTCTTCAAATGTATTGACATAAATATAAGACCAACCCTCATTATTTTCTCACCTAGAAAAAATTGAAAGAGACCAAGGTAATTTCTAGAGTCTTTGGTTGCACCATAGCTGAGCAAATGATTATTCAAGTGCTCTTGCTCAAACCTAGTCCAACATGGGAATGATCCTAGGCTATAGGTCACCTAATCTCGTGTTAGACCAATAGAATTTTTTATGACGCTATCTTCTATGATCTATCACTTAGCTCATTTCCACTAAAACCTACTAATTATTAGGGTGAAAAGGGGGAGAAAGAAACTAAAATGGAAACTCTAAAATACTATTGGTGATACACTTAGAATGATTATTCATAGACTCTTACTTGAGATTCTAAAATAGTAGTGAGATAGAATAAATGTCTCAATCTACAACTCCTAAATCTCTTATGCATCAATGTTTCATGTAGAGGTTTCATTAATCAATCAAAGATTGAGGGAATTCATGGAATTGGCCAAAATTAAGGCAATAACAAATCAATGTATCTACTATTGCCTTCAATCAAATGACATCAAATAGTAGGCATGACTTGCACAACCTAACAATCTACCAATTAGGTGAGATCAAGACATGATGAAGGAGAAATATTTATGACATATGCAAATTAAATAACATAGAAACACTAGATAAGCATAATGAAATATTAACACTATATTTTATTCATTTCAAGACGTTACAAAGATCAATCTTGGTAGAGTCTAGTCATGCCCAAGAGAGGGATCTAAATCAAGAGCTCAAATCTTAAATTTATAATAGAATAGGATGAGAGAGAGGGGAAGGGATGCATGTGAGAATGTATAAGGGTTCATAATTATCAAGGCCAAGATTACCAATATAAATAGTCACAATAGTCACTTAAAACTTCATTGAGCCATTCCCTACATTAATGTCATAGCGTCTTTTCTTGGCATGGAGGGATGGATCATGAAGGTCAAGACAACTACAAGAACAAAACACCCCACCATATGAATCATTCTAGAGCTCCTCTACATTAATTAACTTCACTATAAGTACAAAATATTCATAATTATTCACCTAAGAGATCCATGATTAAGGTTGATTTGAGAAGATATAGGTACCTATTTGTTAAATATATGACAATGTTAATAGATAAGACACACCTTTATTAATTAAAAACCTTCCCTTATTTCAATAACTAAACATATATCTATTTTAGATTGAAAACCAATCCATTTATTTATTTTCCTATGGTTAATATCCATGAAGAGCTTGTAGGCTACATCTCTAAGGCACTAAACTATATTAGGTCTAAACAAACCTATTTTACCTCTAAACATTGTGGGAATTAAGAAACCAATATAGATAAGGGACACAATCATGAAATTACATTGAAACCATTATAAAACTTAGTCTACATACTTTAGATCTTCAAATAAAGGTCCTGACTAAACTTTAATGGCACCTTTTGAGATATTTTCTCTATTTTGACCTAGGTTGCATTTTCACTCTATTTGAATTCTCTTGGATTTGAATTTTAAGATTATCCATTGATATTAATCTAGGATCCTTGATTGTGACACTTTTCAACTCCTCATTTATCCTTAGGATCTTAATGTGAGTTTCATCTGCTTCACATGTTAACACCATGTCGTGGCCTTGCATTTGATCTAAGATCATTGTCTTCTTAACCTTAAATGCATTATAAATATTCCTTTGAATGGATCAAATGTTTACCATTTATTTACCTAATATTTAACATGGTCATGACACTTAACAATTTCTCATTAGTTTTCAGGATCTACTGACTAGTTGACCTTTTACTCATCATTGATATGATTTGGTATAATGGATCATGCACCATAGATCATATTAGACCCATTAGATTTGTTAATTTAAATGAACCATTATATATTCATATGGTCACCTACTATCTTGACACTTATCAACCACACATTCAATTATAAGATACACTGACCTTTTGAGTGAAGGCTCACCATTAATCTTTGATGCATGATTTAATGTGCTTTGTTAGATATTATAGACCAAATGGAATTATTGATCACCCAATTTCCATTAAATATTGATTAAATATTCCATAATTTAGATACTTGTCATTTGTGCATTCATCCTTGGAATACTTGAATTCAAAGAGATATTTTATGAGGCCTAATTTGATGTCTATGCACACATCCCATTCTGTTGGTTCAACTTTGTGGACTTGTATCTTGAGCTAGAAAACTCATCAAGATACAAATTTTGTAGATAATATTCAAGGCAATAGTAAATATTTTGTATTTGGATTATTATATAGATGTACTTATGAAATACATAATTGCACTAACTTGTTCATCCCTATATGACATTTAAATGATGATCTCGCTTCTTTAGGTTTGTGTTAGTCATTTATATTTTAAACTAGGGAATTATGAGGCATCAAAAGAAAGATAAAACAAATACCATAAATATTTTCAAATTATGAAGGTTGAAATTAAGCTTATGAAGCTAAAATTTTAACATTTGTAATGACTCTGATGGGAAGCATGCCTACTATACTTGAGAACCTAGACAATTTCATTATTTATTAGACTCATGAAATAATGCCAAATTCAAACCTTTACTGCAATCAACCTCTAACTGAAAGGATAACTCCAAAAAAACCAAGAAATTAAATGTAAAAAACAAGGAAACTAGCCTAAACAAAGTAAGGACAACAAACAAATGTCCTAGGACAACACTTGGAGGAAATGAACAAAAAACACCCTAATATGACTAACTTAAATATACATATACCTTTCCTCCTAGATCAAAGGTAAATTTTTAAAACCCTCATACATCATGGGATGAGGTATTAAATGAGGTATGTATCCTTTTGACCCTTGGCCTTTATGCCTCCTTCTTTATGTTATTTTCCAATGTCATTGGCATGATGTTTAGTGAGAACCAAACAACTCCAACTAGGTTAGTGATGGAAATAAACTTGTATTACATCTAGATAGTCTCAATTTTATCATATTGATCCTTAATTATAACCTCTAATGATGGTTCATCAAGACATACCTTATTGATTTCCATGGTGCCCTCAATAAGACTAGGCTTCTTCTCGATTGCAAGTCCTTTAAAATCATCTAGGAGCTATACATATTCTACCCAATTTTGGTCATTGTATTTCATGGAAAACATCTTTACCTTCTCAATTACTTAACCCTTAATATACAAGCTTGAAGATATTATAACCTTTTCAACCTTACTTTACTCTATGACATAATATATTTGATGTTTGGAAACATCAAGCTTCACTTCACCATGTATTAACATCACTAAAAAGGATTTAATCTCAGATAGATATTTTCACTATCCTATAGGAACCTCAACTTATAACTTTGCCTCATCTTCTATGTTCATAACTTATTGGGTAAAGACTAAATCAATCTCCTTCATGATTTTAGTCTCATAACCAATAGAAAGACATTCACCTTCATGTTCCAATTTTTCAAATTACTTAAATATGTCATCAAAACTTTTACATTATCCATATTCCTCATGAATTTTATCTTCGAGAGATCTATTATCATGGGTACTAGGTAAGAGGTCTTTATTAAGTACATTCTCTTTAATATCAGGTTCTATATCGATAGGTATAGTAGGATATTTAATGTGTTTCTCTTCATTCAAGAAGGTAGAGTTTAACTTGTGTTCACCAAGGAGAGTCCATATGTTAATTTATTCTTCATAGTCACTCATAAAATCCTCTTTATTAGTTATGGCTTGAGTTATTTTCTCCTCACTTGTTTCTCTAAAAATGGTCTCCTTCTCAAGAAAGGGTGGGGTGGAAGGTTAATGGACAGGTTAATGGGCTTAAGGTGAAGAATAAGATGTGATGGGGGGATGATAAGTTGGAGATGGAGTATGAGTTATTATTGGAATCAATTTTATTTTGTAAATGGAAGGATCACCTTCTTCCATAAGAGCTTCATTTTATGTAGTCTTCTTAAGTCTCTTCAACAATTTCAAACTTCCCTTCAACTTTTACAATTTATGTCTCCCTTTTTTTTAATAACATATGTGGATAGACCTCCAATATGGAAAATCTATAAGTTATTAGTTAACCTTTTTATTTGGGTTCTCCTCCTCCTACCTTGTCTTCAACTCTAACTATTTCATTTGCCTATCTATATTCTCTTGGAATAGCTTAAATTTAAGGTGGTTTATGGCTTCATGAAGATAAGGAACATAAGAGGGCTAGTATGAGATACAAGAGGATTCTTGAAGAGGGATGATAAATATTTCATAGGTTTAGATTATTCCTTAACTTGGGCTTCCCAATCTAGATTTGTCTCACCTTGTCTACTCCATGACTTCACCAGTTGATTCCATCTTAGAAAATTTAAGGACTTCTTAAGCGATTCTTGACAAGATAAGTGGAATCTTGGATCTCAATAATAGGTTATTCAAAAGTAGTCTCTTTATTTATTTGAAATTTCTCTTAGATTGGAAGGTCTAAGGAACACATGAATAATTTGGAACACTCAAAGGGTCACTTGGAATGGTCTCTTGGGGAAGATAGGGTGGCATATATGAGGGCTAAGGTGTTGTATATGAGGACATACAAGGTTGATGAAGTTGAAGCTAATGTGTTTCAAGGCCTTTCATATTATCTTCAATGCTTTGAATGTAACCAACTACATCCATCGTCTCACCTATGAAGATTTTCCAAATTGCTCTCTCAAAAGGTTCTCATTCTTATTTCACTAGCTGTGATGACTCCCTCACATGATGAATTAGGTGAGTATAGACATCTTGGACATGATACATTTTTTAGTAGAATTATAGTGCATGATTTTCAAGGTGCACTAAATATTATTCAATTATTAATATGAATTAGGTAGATACAAAATAGCCATTACTAAGTTGGTTAGATGAGCTAGATGGCTCATAATATGGCTAGTAAGGGGAAATATAATGATGGTCTATCTATTCATATGGAGGATTAGGGAAATACTCCTACGTGTATGACTGATATAGGCCCTCATAATATTGGTGAGGATTATATTATGGTTGATCATGCTTATCATAAGGCTCATAAAGATCATAGTAGTGATGATAGGACTCATGAGGATCATAACAAGATGTATATGGATAATCTTAAAACTAATCATGAGGAGAGGAAAGATATAAATATTCTCTATAGGATTTTATATCCTAAAAAAGATGAAGATAACTAAAACCATTAATAATAATATGCCTCTTACTTTAAAATAAGGACGAAGGAGTACTTATAACTACATATAAATAATTATGTGTTGTAGACTTAATTCAATATTTAAATTTTGTCCCAATGGGCATGCCAAATGTTGTTGGAGGATTTGGATACACCCTAGCTAAGTAAAGTATTTTTTAGGTCCTCTTGCTCAAACCTAGTCTAACATGGGAATGACCCTACGCTATGGGTCATCTAATCTTAGGTTAGACCTCTAGGATTATTTATAAGGCTAGCTCATTTGATGTGTCACTTATCTCATTTCCACTAAAACATACTTAAAACTAAGGTAAAAAAGGGGGAAAATATGAAAGGGAAACCCTAATCTACTATTGGTGATACACCTGGAATGATTTTTCATCTAATCTTACATGAGATTCTAAAACACTAATGAGATAGAAAACATGATTGGATATACAAATCATAAGTCTCTTATCCATCAGTGTTTCATATAGAGGTTTCATGAATTGATCAAATCTTGAGGGAAGTGATGGAATGGGCTTGATTTAAGGCACTAACCAATCAATGTATCTAGTAATATTTTAAATCAAATGACATAAAATAATAGGCATGACTTGGATAACATGACAAATTATTGACTAAGGGAGATCAGGACTTGATAAGGGATAAATCTCTAACATATATGAAAATTAGCTAACATGAACACACTAAATGATAATAATGAAATCTTAACATAGTCTTATATTCATCCCAAGAGGTTATAAATATCAATCTTGGTAGAGTGTAGTCATGCCCAAGAGAGGGATCCAAATCAAGAGCTCAAAAAATGAATTTATAGTAGAATGGGATGAGAGAGAAGGAAAAAGATGTGTGGGAGAGTGTATAAGGAATCAAAATGATCAAGGTTAATATTACCACTGGAAGTAGTCATCAAAACTACTCAAATCTTCATTGATCCCTTTCCTAAATTAATGCCATGTCTTTTCCTTACATGGAAAGATGGATCATGAAGGTCAAGACCACTATAGGAAGAAGCCACCCTCATCGCTTGAATCCTTATCAAGATCTTATGCTTTAATTCCCTTCATTATAAGGATAAAATCCTTATATTTATAGACCTAATAGAGCCATGATTAAGTTTGATTTGAGTGGATATAGGTACTTATTTGTTGAAAATATGAGCATGTCGATAGACAAGACACTATTTTATTAATTACAAACCTACCCTTATTTTAATATTTAAACATAGGTCTATTTTATATTGAAAACCAATCCATTTATTGGTTTTAATATAGTTAATATCCATAAAGATCTTAAAAAATATGTCACTTGGGCACCAAACTATCTTAGGCCTAAACAAACCTATTCTACCTCTAAACATTTTGGGAACCAAGTATCCATTGAACATAAGGGATGGAATCATGAAATGACATTAAATCCATAATAAAATATGAGTCCTCATGCTTTGGATCTTCAAATAGAGGTATTTATTGAGCTTTAATGTCACACTTTGAAATATTTTCTCTAGTTTGACATAGGTCCCATTTGTCCTCTTTTTAAAGCATCTTAGCTATAAATTTTAGTATTAGCCATTGATATTAATCTAGAACTCTTGATCATGACACTTGTTTACTCCTTATTTATCCTTAGGATCCTACTGTTAATTTCACCTGCTTCATGTGATTATGCCTTGTAGTGACCTCAAATTTGATCTAAGGTCATTAAATTTATGACCTTACAGATTCCATCGATATTCCTTTTTATGGCTAAAATATGTACTATTGATTTACCTAATAGTTGATAAAATCATGATAGTTGGTATCTTCTCATTGATTCTTGGGATTTACTGACTAGTTGACCTCTCTCTAGCCATTTATTTGATTTGGTATGATGTAATGATCTTGATATTCAATATATGCATAAATACCTTTAAGGTAGGGAAACACCATATAATACTCCTTTAGGAAGGAATAACTCCACAATCTCTCTTTGAGGGGACAACCTCCAATATCCTCTTACAATAGAGAAATCAATTCTTACTTGATATACTTACCATGATAATCATCTCTTATATATATATACATCTATCTAACCCATGGATGGGTAACCTCCTAATCCAATGCAAGCTAACCATTACCCAATGTGCTACTACCATAAGTTACTCTATTATCATAATATAGTGTACCCATATAACTAAGGGGATGTGTGCCACATGTTGGCATCTCCATCAACCCATATACATCAATATATCATATCCCTAGGTACATAGCATATGATGGATCACATACTATTAATCAACTTGGACACACTAGCTTTGTCAGTCACCACACACCATTAGATATTCATATGGGAACTTGAGATCTTTCCACTTATCATCTACACATTCAATTTTTATATATGATGACATTTTGACTATGTGATCACTTTTGATCTTTAATGAATAATTTAATGTGCTCCATTAGATATTATGGACCCACTAATATTATTGATCACCTGCTCACCATTAGATCTTGACTAAAACTTCCATGACTTGGATGATTTTAAATTGTATGTTCATCCTTAGAATATTTTAATTTAAATGACTATTTTATGAGGCCTAAATTTGATGTTTTCAAAGACATCCTACTCTACTAGTTAAATTTTTGGGACTTATATCTTGAGATAAAAAACTAATCAAGATATGAATTTTGTATAGAATGTTCAAGGCATGAAAAAAAT
The DNA here is from genome assembly GCA_037957365.1 of Torreya grandis. Lineage (NCBI taxonomy): Eukaryota > Viridiplantae > Streptophyta > Pinopsida > Cupressales > Taxaceae > Torreya > Torreya grandis. The sequence continues at coordinate 921,422 of JARHVA010002286.1, read as the reverse complement.
CATGTCCATGTAATCTTTTGGATTTGGTTGATTCCATAGGTTTAATTATGAAATACACAATTGCACTGACATGTTCATCCCTGCATGATGTTTAAATGATAGTTTAGATTCTCTAGTCTTGTGTTATTCATTTTCCCTTTAAACTAGGGCACTACAAGGCATCAAAAGCAAGTTTAAATAAAGACCATCAATAGTTTAAAATGATTATGTTTTAAATTTGGATCATGAGGGAAACAAATTAATAGTAAATTATTAAAAACTTTATATCAATCATTCAATTGATCAAATATTCCCCATTTCCATAGCAATCATAGGGACAACACATCTACAAGGCTAAAGTAATGAAAGAAAAGCCCAGGATCTATATTTTTAAAGTTATAAGATAGGTCACTATTATACTTGATTATCACATATTACATGACTAAAACACAAGCCAACATATAGGGGATAACTACATAATTTTGATTTCTTATTTAGAGTATTGTCTATGTAATCAATGTTCATTGATAGTGAGGCATTTTGGTTAAAATTGACACCATGTTCCCAGTAACCTATTTATAATAAGGTCACTATGAAGACGAAGAAATAGAGTTTTAAAAATTCATGAGTGATAGTCAATGACCTAAATATAAATGCACAAAATTGAAGGTGAAGACAAACCCAAAAGCATCGAGGTGGTTTCATCATTTTTTAGTTTCTATTTTATACATGGCACTTATGTCAAGCTAATATAGTAGAATGGACGTAATCACCTAGGGATGACACTAGTTTTTTGAAATCCATAAAAATCCCATCCAAAATATGATATCTATTTTAGACTCATCATCTAGTCTACTTAATACTAGTTCTAGATCAAGAACTGCATTAGCATCAAAACAAGCTAGGTACACTACTTATTTTTTATTTCTGTATCTAGCATAGTTGTACTTACTTTTTTTTATCATAAATAATCATAATAAATTTATTATATGTTTTATCTAATTTTATCACCCAATTATCATGTTCTACATCTGGTTATCACCCTTATGTATTGTCATTTCTATATCCCATTTAATATTTATAGATTATCCCAATCCAGAACTTCATTTTGGTGTTAAACACAAGGTGTGATTTTCCCCATTATCTTTAGTAACTATTTTTTGAATTCAAAAATATTAATGAGGGTTATTCCACATGTTTAATAATTCAATTAAAAGCAAATAACACAAAGATTCTAGTATATAATTAAATTAAGCTTAAAATTTTGTGTATTTGGCACGTCTAGAATGTATCCCACATAGGCTAAAAAATTATATTTCGTATTGAGATAGAGCTTCTAAAAATAAAAAAATATGAATCCCCTCAGAGGAGGGAGCCTTCATAGAATTCTAAATTTCTTTTTGGAAGGTCAAGTCACAAGTTGTCACATGTTGAAATCCATACACAATATCACACATCATTTTAATATTATAAAAGATTACACATTTAAGTAGGTGGAAGAAATATATCTAGTTTGATTCTGTCTTCAAGGTATTGGATATTTATCTAAAATTTAGTCACAACAAGGTGGATTGGGATAGATTAACACTTCCCTTTCACCGATTTTCTTTATTTTGATTTTTACTATAATGAATAACTTCGTTTTAAAGGAAACATAAGGAAAATAAAGGTATTAATATGTATTTTAATTCATACTCAATAGAAAGAGGTGTATTTGGTGATATAATAATAAATGGTAAAAATAATGTGTAAAATTCTAAAGCCATTTATACATGGCCACTCTTAGGTAATGTCTATGGACCTTAGACTCATCCTTGTGTGTATAGACACTTTTATTCTATATCTAAGCACTTAATAAAAATCACCAAACTATTTTTTATTATTTTAATATATAATAGACCTATATATACATGAAATGGTATAATTACACAATTATTCTATTGTTTTCCCAAAATAACAAGTTTTTATATTTAGATAAATGAAATCAAAGTTGCATGATTATTATGTCTTAAAAAATCTAATTTATTCAATAGTTTTATGTGGTTAGGTCACAAAAATCCTTATTTTATATACATTTGAATTAATGTATTTAATTAATCCTAATCCTCTTTACTAAAATATACTAAATAAAAAAGTTATATATATAGTTGTAAATAATGAGAATGAAAACAAGTGACTAAAATGGACAAAGAAAAATAAAAATGAACAAGGTTAAACTATTAAAAAGATATATATACTTACCTTTTTGAGTCATTAGGTAATTGCATAGGAAAATAGAATGCATGAACAATAATAATACATAAAACCTATAATAATGCAAAAAGTGGATCATGAGCACCCTCAAGGACATGAATTCCCATTAGCTTAGGAAGAACGATCACTAATGTCCTATTAGTTGATCTTGTATTTTTGCTTAAATTTATAACTTTGGCACAATTAGGTGTGATAGGTAAAATTAGGTTTATTGTGATGATTTTATCATCGATAATTATGTAGAGACCTATATGAGCCTTATTGAAGTGAAAAAAATTAGCTTTTTGTCATAAGGAGATAAATGAATGTGTGATGAATTAAAAATGGTTGAGTATTTGGATTTTTATTATATTTCAACACCATATAATGATAATGTTACCTACATACCAATACTCTTAATAGGGATCAAACATGTGTGTAGTTATCCTACCTAATTGATTTGTGTAATTGTGATCCTCTTACTATGTGAACACATATATAATTGTCTTGAATACTTGATCATGATCAAACTAAGGATATGTAAACCTAAATTCATTATTGACTAGTGATTGATTAAATTTATTGAAAAAAAGTTTGGGAGGAATAAGGAACTTTTATTCGATGTGCACTTATATAATTCAACTATTCTACTAGGATTGATAATATTTCAAAGATGTTTTTAAAGAAATAATTGATTTTGATTTTATAATGATTTAACATTGGAGAATACTCATTACGGAGATTATAAACATTTGGGCTGACCTTAATGATTCTTTCGTTTTTACAAATTTGGTTGTTTTCATGGATGGACAATATGAATAGTCAAGATAAGAATGTGTCATTCATTCCTATCCTATTGGAAAATCTTGTCCATTCATGAAAGCTACTAGTCTTTTGGTTTGATTCAAGTCATATGTGTGTGTGTGTGTGTGTGTGTGTGTGTGTGTGTGTGTGTGTGTGTGTGTGTGTGTGTGTGTGTTGTGTGTGTGTGTGTGTGTGTGTGTGTGTGTGTGTGTGTGTGTGTGTGTGTGTGTGTGTGTGTGTGTGTGTGTGTGTGTGTGTGTGTGTGTGTGTAAATGTTTTTGAATTAGTAATATAATTTATGTAAGTCATATTAGAGAGCCTTGTAGTTAAAATAAGGTCTTATTTTATGCTTATGATAGGCTATATTAATTAAGTGTCAATTAAGTGCATATGTCAGTTAATGGTAAAAAGGGATACAATAATCATGATAAACTATTTTTGAAAAACTTTAGGTTACTAAAATTCTAAAAAAAAAGGTTAACTTTTTAATTTTAGGGGAGTAAAAAACCCTAGTATCCTTAGCATTTCCTTCTATTTTTTTATGGTTTCAAATTTCATTATCTAATTTGTTATCTATTTAAAAACTAGATTCATAGAATTATTCCTATAATTTATATTCATAATATAAGTTAAAATCACTATTACTATTATATTTAATGAAATTTATAAATAACAATTAACTAAATATCTTCATATGCATATAAACATGGAAGATGTGTTTTCACATGTAACTTGAGATGAAATTAAAAATAATGCTAAGTTTGTCACATCTGAGGAGCAAAAACAAGAACCATATAAAGATATTAATCCATGTTTTAAAGGCATTGATTCCACATTAGGTGTGGATCATATTACTAATATTAATCATATGTATTGACCATTTGTTACACATGTGATTTCCACCCACGGTATGAGGGCAAAACACAATTATCCTCATATTACTATGGATATACCTACATAAAATATTTGTATACCTTCATAATTTATCACTAATATCACATCACCTAATAATACACATATTTATTTTAATAGTACTTAAACATAAGTGTGAATAATTATTAATCTTTAAAATAAGGTGATAGAGTTACAACAAAATTCCTCTAGACTAGGGTAGACTACGCATTCTCATGTGTTATTATACAATAAATTATCTCTTGATATTTTATCTTGTCATTTACTATAAGGTCTTATGCCACTCAGAAATACATTATATGATGGTAAGGGTGATCTCTAACAACATGTCCAAGTGTTACATGTAGCATATTTAGACTAAACATATGTAGATAATATTTTGTGATTATATAGCACCTTAATCTTTTACACTTGGAAACTTAGACCTTGGTTTTTCTTCTTAGTTATTTACCTTTCCCATTTCCAAAACATTCATATATTTTATATCTTTATTCCCCATAGGATATATCTCTTAGTATTCCATTATGATATTGATGATGCATGTCTTCTATTTTTAAAAAAATGTTTAAAACATACTTATCTTTAATCTTTACAAGTTTTAAACAAGTACATGCTCTACTACTCCCTAGATGTTAACTTTTTGGATAAACATTAGCATCAACATTAATATAATGTCCCAACACAAGTTTTTAATTCCCTAAAGCCATCCAATTTGAAAATGAAATGTATCCTCATGGTCGGCCTAAGTTTTTTAATGTGAGTTATTACTATAATGGGATTGATATAAATATTAGATCAAATCCCTTTCATTCCTCACCTAAAAAAACCTATGAATACCTATATAAAGACCAAATAAAATTTAAAGATAATTTTATTACAAAAATCATCACTATTTATTCTTATATATATACCAATCATAGGGATTACACTGCTACAAGTCTAAAGTACTATATAAGCAACCCAATATCTTTATCTTCCAAGTTACAATCTAGGTCATTATTTTACTTACATTTCACACATTATAGTATTCATACATAAAACAACATGTAGGGAGAACTACATCAGTTTGAGGTCCTTTTGAGAGTATTGACTCTTTAGGTAGTGTTTTTTGATAGAGTGCTCATTGGGGTCATTTTGACACCATGTGCCCACTAACCCATTTTTCCCCAAGGTCACATTGAATATGAAAATCTAGGGTTTTACCATTTCACAAAGACTAACAGTCCATGGCCTAAATATAAATTCACCAAAATTAAAGTAAATCAAACCCGAAAATCACTAAGGTGGATCAATCCTATTTTAGTATATATTATATACATGACACTAGAATTAAACTGAGATAATAACATCAACACAACCATCCCAAATTGGCATTATTTTCTGGAGAGATAAAAGAATCAAAACCAAAATATAATGATTGTTTTAAAATCTCTTTCCCACCTAATTTAATCTTATTCTATATGAAAAACTACATTAGAATCAAAAAAATTTAAGTACATTATTTCTTTGTTAGTTATATATTTAACATATTTCCACTTTCTATTTTTAGATTATATTAGCATAATAATTTTATTGTATGCTTATATTTGAGTTTAGCATCTAGTTGGTTTGCTATAGATTTGATTATCACCCTTCTACCATTTCATATTTATAAACCCATTTAACAATTTGTATAGTGCCAATCTATATTTAATTTTAGGGTTAAACATTTTATGAAGCTCATATGGGTGAATTCATTTTTTTCTAATTTTTAGGGTTTTAGATTGTTGTACATTTTAATTTCCTACTTTTACTATTTTATTATTTTTTATGGAAGATTGGGATTTGTGCCTATTGAGTATTTTGACCTTTCCCTCCACCCATCTAAGATGTTTGAAACCATTGATGGATATAGTACCTTGGATCATGATGACACCCATGTTGATAATGAAAAACATATTGATATGATTATCATAGAAGAATATTATGATAATGAAAACCCCAAAACAAATTAAAATAATCAAATAGACCATAATCAAGTATATATAATTACATTGTTTCATGAATACATCTAACAAAACTCTAATTATCTTGATGAGATCTTAGAATCTATATTTATAGCAAAAAATTACAAAATTATAGTGGAAACATTCCTCCCCTTGATCACATTAAAATTAAATACATCTAGTGGGGTAATAAATTATATGTTTAAACCCTTATTCCTTGAAACTACTATTGATACATACATCATGTAATTACCTATTATTTCAACACAAACCAATTTCAATGCCTATTAATAATCAAAACATGTTTTCATCCCCTTTGGTGACTACTCAAATTTATATTCTAAATCCCACTGGGCATATAGTTCAATCATTCCTCCAAGTTATAAATACCTTGGAATACAAGATTACAAATATTAAACAAAATGATTTAAAATCCCCTCATGCCATAGATTCACAAGATGTGTTGTATAACCCCATTTCATTTGAAATATCTTTACACCCCTATACAACTATATTTATTACACCTAAGTTCACATTTTATGATGTTAAGCATTATCCTAAATAACATCTTCAAATATTTTATGTGGCTTACCTTGACTATGATTCTAATGATAAACTTTAAACAAAACTATTTCAAAGAATCCTCAAAGACTATGATTTGAGGTGGTTATATGATTTATAGATGCAACTTATATAATCAAATAATCTCACATATGTAGAAAACACACTAGTTGCATCTATATATAGTAACAAGTTCATAATTAAATCATTTTTTAAATTAAAACCTCTTGATCCTAATATGTAAACAACCACCACATTCAACACAATTTCATAGCATCCTAATAAGGTTTTCCTTTCTAATACACCAAGGAGATAATTTACATGATTACCTTAGTCCCCATATTCATTACTCACATTATTACTAGAGTGTCAACTTATATCTCTCCCTCATCTTATCAAGGTTGATATGAATGGACCTCTACCCAATGTATATGATGTGAATACTTATTATAATTATTTTGAAGGACTAATACATTCTAAAATCAAATGTTTTACCTTAAAACACAAGATCCAAGATCTTATTGATAACTAAAAACATATATTTTAGGATCCTCAAAAGGAATCAAGTTCACAACCTAGTGATCACCATAAACAAAGAAATTTAAAAATCTTTTACAAGAGTATAATAATAAAGAATCAGAAGTCCAAATGGTATAAAATTCACATCCTCCTCCTAAACATTATGAACACCCACTAGATGGGGATATTATAACTTATATGTGACATATACCTCCTCTAATTCAAAAACCTTCTATTTTCTTTGATGATAGTGAAATTAAGGGTGATTACTCTAATATTATTTATCTATTTATTATACCATACCATGATAAACACTCTATACATAATGTTATGATTGATAATGGTGCAAGTGATAATGTTTGAAACATGACATTGCTTATGCATTAAGGTCATAATATTCATTATTTACACCCACATACCACATTAACTAGAGAATTTTATGGGACCTACCAAAAGGTTCTTGGTGATATTGACTTATCTTTATACGTTAGTCATGTACATGTGGTTACCACCTTTTTAGTTATCCCTTTTATAATAATATTTTATATGTTATTGAGAAGACCTTGGATACACACTCTTCAAGTAGTACTTTATATAATGCATGGATGTGTAAAGTGCATTCATGGAAATTTGATAATTATAGTTTTCATAGTTCTATATGAGCAACCTCTTGAACACCTAGACAACTAGATATCAAACCTATTAAGTCTAATTCACTAAAAATGGGTAAACAAAAAATAATCCTCTTTACTAGGTTGATAGTACTTGAGATACCATTACATCAGATGTATAATTGATTCCATAGAATCCCCATATTCGACTACACACCATGATAATATATCTAGAGCACCTTAGAATGCATATATTACTATTATGCCAAATAAAGCACACAACACTCAATGATGGGTTTCGAAAAACCTTGCTCTTATTATGCCTACTATTGATTTGCAACCATAGAGTCATATTTATCACACATAGAGTACCATTGATACTATAGTGAAATATATTACACCTATACATAATCATTGATAACATAAACTAGGTATTACACTAGATTCATAGTGGGGAGATAGATATGGCCATCCCCTAAATAAAATTATAGAATGATCTTTCCTATCCAAAAATTCCAAAAATATAAAATCAAATACATCCAAAAATCAAAAAACTTTTGACACTTACATGTTATATTAGCTCATTGGATTTCATGTGTTAGTTTCATATTAATGGAAAACATAGTCAATTACTCTTACATACACATATGTGTCATACTTCTACATGAGTGTGATATAGGCATATATAGATACATGATACATTACTATTATAGATGTTAGGATATCCCTCTAATCATATCATTTGGACATTAGGGGCATCCAATTATTTGATTTTTATACACACATGTTTAATGATTCGATGATCACTCTACATTATCATGTTTGATATTACATATGTACCAACACATGCTTATTATCCATGACTATATCTTGCATATGTTACTTGATACACTATATACTTGAATTTTTTTTCAATACATTATATCCATGGGATACTATGAGATGTTTATGTTGGTTTCTTATGCTTTAATTTATTCACTTCCTTGAGTTTCTTGTATTCCTTTTCTAAGAAATTAAATATGATAATTTTCTTGCATCACCCATGCCTTTGTATCCTTTCTTTGACATTTATATATGTCAAGGTTTGTTGTTTGGACATTTGAATATGTCATTTTTACTTTTATGGACATTTTACCTAGTCATGTCCCTTTGATTGTGTCATTTAAACATTCCCCTTGTTTTAGGTCTCCTTGGACCATTATATTTTGAATTTCTTTTGAATGCTCTTATGTGTGTGATTTTTTGTTGTTTAGAATTTACTATTATTATTATATATTGTGCTCAACATACCCTAATTCTTATTTGGAGTAAGGACCCACTATATTCTAAAAGGTTTAGGTATATTTTATAAATCATCTTTCATATATATTTTTATGTGCATCTAACTTCATTGGTTGGTATAAACACAAATAGACATTTTCACATGTTTAGTTTATTCAGACTAATGTATTAATAATTTTTGAAAGTTGTTCATATAAACAAGTTTTGTTAACATGCACAATGATTATAAGGTTTTATGATTCACATATTTTAACTTTAACCAAAAGTTTTCTTTGCATATTTTAATTTTCAGAACTTATCTTTGGAAGTTGGCTTTAGACATTTTTTTATACTTCAAATTTATTTAACCTTCATGAAAAACTATTATTCAAAAAAATGTTTGGCAAATATCATCTTATAACTTGCTTTCAGCATCTTGATCTTTAGTGAAAATGTTCTAAAATTTTGTTTCCAAAATTTTGTTTAGAACTTAGGATTTAGAAAAAGTGTTCTTTGAAGTATTTAAAAAAGATTTCTACCATAGATATTCAAAACTTGTGTTCGAAGTATGTGGTTGTGTCATAAGAATTTGGGTTGACCCTATTCTAAACCACCATCTAACACTTGATTCTCAAATTCTCCATGGCATAGATAAATTTAATCAAAAGGAGTGACAAGATGACACTTGTAAAATGAAATGACATGGAATTTATACAAATGTCTATAATTTTTTCATGGTATACCCACTAAAACAAAGTGATAAAGTTTGAATTAAAAAAGTATGACAAGTTTAGAGATGTTCAACATTAATGACACATGAACTGGAATTGAATACTAAAATTTATATGAAATAATTGAAATTGAAAATAATTCCCATTAATCACTAATGAGACCAAGTGAATTTTGATCTTTGAGACAACTCGAATACCTAGCCACATGTGTTCAAATTTTGAACTACTTCTAGAATATCCAAGCAATTAAATTGAAGAAAAATAACTATGTAGGCATAGAAAAATAATGATGGATTATTATTCCAAGGCATTCATAGGAGTCCAACCACGTTATAGGTTTTTAATAGAAGATTCCACCATATACATAGACACCATTTTTTATTCAATAGTGTTCAATGGTGATTATTCCAAATATTCATCCCTATGGGATGTAATTGTCAAAATGGATACACATACATGTCAATAAAATATAAGATATAATACCATCATAGAGGAAATTAGCCATAGATTTTATCCCACTCAAACAATAAGGATTACAATTATTATGATTCCTAACTGAGGTGATGCCATTCATTGACCTATTATGGGATTTGTTCTTTGTGGGAAAAGTAATTGGTGTTGATTTTATACATCACATGGAGAATAAAACCATTATTGCCTACATTTCAGGAGATGTATACTAGAGGTACATATCTTTTCATATTACATATGATATGTTTCAATTACATAGATTTATATCATGGAATAAGAACAACATAATTGTAAAAACACTAATCAAATGGATCATTACTAAGGAAACTATTGTCCTTAAGAATAAGCTATCGATAATTATCACCAAATTTTGAATAGGAGTCCACATTAGAATGGCTATTTTAAAAGGGTTGTATGGATACCCTATAATCCACTTTATTCATCTATAGTGGGTACCATTTATAAATTTATTAATGACCTCAGACCTAACCTTTGACCTAGGAGAGATAATTATCACAATGATGCAAGAATAAATAGTGCATAAAGATAAGAGGCTTATGGGAGGACATTTCTACATGATGTCTTATAACTTATATGTAAGCATGGGCATAATATACATGCATAATGGATCACTTTGGATCCTAGATATAGAATACATAAATATTAGATATGTGACACCTCATTCATGCACATTTATGCATATAATAAATATATTAAGATTGTAAAGATTTATATCCACAGGTATGGAGGGATATCCATGAATCATCATTACCTAGAGTATCAAAAAGAATTTCTAATACACTAATTATAAGGGGCTAATATTGTCTCTACCCATATTATACATTGATCATGGTCATATGGACCAAGGTTACTATTGGAAAATTTTGGCTTACATACAAAAATTTACCTACATAGATCAATTTTTGAAAGATCTTGGTATGGAGTGATCAACTGAGCAAAGTTATAGATGAAATGATTGGACCAAATGTAGAAGAATATGTTCTAATATTTATTTTAAATATTTTGAAAAACTTTTAGCATGTTTAAAGTGTGTTTTATTGATCTTTGAGAATCAAGTATTGAAATAGGTCTGGAGTTATAAAATGTAAAGAAGACCAGCAAGTTTTCATGGTGTTTCAATAATTAAGAAGCATGAATCAGATTACAAAAAATCTTAGAAGTTAATTAATAGACTTCTAAAAGGAGGATAGTTTCTTATGGAATCCTAAAGGCCTAGACCATCACAAGATATCATGAAAAAATAGATAGATTAATTTGATTGTGTATTTTATAAATATACTTTGGAAAGCCTCTCAGACCAAAATACCACATGGACATGAAACTATTCATGCCTAGGTTGTGATCTACAAATTTCATGTCTTGATGTTTTTTATATCTCAAGTTATAAAGATTCAAATATGAACTTACAAAATGATACATTTATAGGAACAATAAGTTTAATCCTCATAAAGTAGTTTTTTGAATTGAAATATCACAAATTTTAATGTGGACCTAACAAGTGTCCAAATCTCAAAATATTAGATTAGATCTAATGGTGAGAGGGTAATTTTTACTGTCAGTGAGTCCTAAAGATATAATGACAAGTGTTTGATCATGAAATCAACAAAACTAGTGATGATCAAGTCAAAAATTTAGCATGAACATGTTGATGATAAGTGTCAAAATCTTGGGTACCTAACTAGAGATCCAACAATAAGTGTCAACTTATGGATGCCAATGGGTCAAGGTAGATAAATGGATCATGTTTAATCATACATAAAGATATAATGATAAGTGAGTATTCAATAAGTTAAAGTATATCAAGGATGAATGAGATTTTGTTACGTATCACAGCCATGGAAACTATCAGATATATTAGTGGCATGTATTCATTTGTACAGAGGTAGACCCATGGTGCACGTGAGGTCAAGAAGTCAAAAGATTGATAATAGAATCATGTGAACCAAATAAATATCTTATAATTGGCACATTTAGAGAGGTCACAGATCAAGATCAATGTCCATGGTTAAAATTTGAAGGCTAGGGACTTCAAATAGAGATCAAATTCAACTCAGGTCAAACTAGGTAGATTTTTTGAAAGATGCTATTAAAGCTCAGTCAAGACCTCTATTGGAGGGTCCTGAGCATGTAGACTTGTATTTCATGTTCTTTTAAATGTTGGGTGTAATAAGTAAACTTCTAAAAGTTACATAGAAAAATTAGGTATATTTAGAACTAATATAGTTCAAAAAGGATGTTATGTAGTATGTAAGATCTTTGACATATTAACTATAGGAAAATCAATATTTTATATTGATTTTTAATTTATTGTAAAGGCCTATATTCAAATTGGGGTATATGTAGACATTAATTAATCATGGAGGGATATATCATATTCTAATATAGTCATAAACCTATTAGAAAAATGCTAAACATAGACTTAATCATGGCTCTATCAAGTCCATGGAAATCAGGACTTTGTCCTCATAATGAATGCAAGTCGAGGATGGTGTAGAATCCCAAGATGGAGATCTGGTGATTGGAGAAAGTAGTAAGATAATTTAATATATATTTAGATTTCCTAGGGGTTTTTATTCATTATAGGATCATTACTCATTCTCTTAAGACACTTTCTTGTCTCCTAGTGCATTCTTCTTAGCAAATGAGATAATTCAGGAACTATTGAAGAAATTAAAGGCTATTTTGTCTATGATGTATTAACTCTAATTTGATAAAAATTGGTAGAAAATTCATCAAAAGGTGGCATCTTAATTAATTACTTATATACTCATACTCCCTCTTTTCTCTCCCTTTTTCTCATATAATACCCATTCTTTCTATTTTGTTAAGTTTTCTCTCACTTTTTAGAAGACTCTCTAAGTTTGCATTAGAAATATGTCTCTCTCAATTTTTTACGAGTAGAGACTCTCATTTAATATGGATAGATCCTATCAAAATTTCTATTAAATAAATCTTGAATATAATAAAGACTTTCTTTGCCTATCTCTTGATTTTGAACTATGTTTAGTAAGCTTGTGTATGATGGCATTGTGAAGGAGAATCTTCCATGTCCATTGTCCTTCTTTATTGAATATTTTAGGGTGTTCTGTAGTTGATTTTAGGTTTTAATTTGTCTTTTTTATAAAATTAATGTGATTTTTTTTTGAGTCTTAGAATTCTTCTAGGCCTCATTCATTACTTCCTAAACCTAGTGTATGAAATACTTATACAACTAGTTAGATTTTAATATTATGTTGGCTAGTAGTTTATCATGCTTATTCAGTGTATATTTCATGATTGTGTGAGTTCTCATTTAATTTTATGCATCACCCTTTTATACTTATTAGGGTCCTTTTCCCCTATTCTAACCCTTTTCTTAGTACAAACATCAGTATAGGCGATCCATCAAGAGGAAGATGACATTCTCTAGAGGTTAAACCCCATGATAGGTGACCCAAAACATAGGGTTATTACAATAGTATAGCTAAATTGGAGATATCCTAAATAACCCTCTCCAAGGGTGTAAATTGATGCTATAATAGTTTTTGGCATGCTTAGTGGGATATAGTTCAAAGAAGATAGGTCAATGTCTGATGATAGTTTGATCAATTTGTAGCAGTTATAGCTTCCAAACAATAACATCTAGTGACTCCAAAATAAGATTCAACATTATGGTAATAGAGCAGTGACTACATGTCATGCCAAAGGTAAGAAAATGCTTAGATTTTAGAGCTATGCCCTTTAAATTTGTTAAATTACCTTTAAATCCAATCAAAAGGTTAAGGTTTACTAATACACACCCATATAAAGGCAAATTTTTTTATAGGTCAATTTAAAGGCCTAAAAATACAAGAATATATTTGTTAAACCCTTTCACTACCATGGCATCCCCTAGAGTTTTTCCCTTTATGGCCTTTAATGGTTGATGTCCTCTGAACCTCCCTCATTATGATCATATCTGAGTAGCATCTCTTAAAAGTGTCCCTTATTTTACTTGAGACAAAGATATAACCCCTTCTTAACATGTCATGGATATAGCTAAGTTTTGCAACATTCATGATATCAATGAGGAAAGTGTAACAATTAGGTTATTAGCCATCTCTTTCAATGGTAAAAACCTATACTTGTATAGAATCATTGTTGATAGCTTTATTACATCATGGGGTCAATTAGGGGATGAATTGTGTAATATATTTGAATAAAAAAGTGTCCATTTATCACTTATAGAGTATTTAATCAAAAAAAAAAAAATGATCCCCTCATGAAGTCATTGGAGACTTCAACACAAGCTTTAAAAAGAATTGGGATAGAATCCAAGTCTCTATTAGGCTTACCCCTAACTTTGCCTTCCTATACTATTTAAAGGCCCTAAATAGTGACATTGTAGTAATGATCTAGTCCATGGGAAGAAAAACATTATCAAATGCATATAAGGTGGAAATTATAGAAAGATTTATTTGATGTGGGCTAGAAATCTTACACCTAGACCATTAATGCCTTTATTCCCTTAGACCAGGCCAACTCCTTTTTCTATTCCTCCCCTTGATGTCATTCCTCCTATGCCTAAAATTGTTTATATACCCTCACCTAAGCAAGAAATTTTTTTTACAAGTGGACCTAGTGATTCCCAAGAGTAAAAGAATATCCAAGAGATTAAGATCATACTCCAATCCTTAAGAAATGAACTGGTGAATGTTAAGAGGCAAAAAGATTTCAATAGGCCTTAAAAATCCTCATATAAACCTAAGTAGTAGTATTATAAAGAAAATAAGCCACCCTAGAAAGGAAACTTATAAGGCCAAGGCCAAAGTCAAAACCAAGGACAAGGGTTGGCTAACTACAATAGATAGAGAAACCATAATCCAAATGTTGTAAGCACTTACAACACTTTGGTCCCTATTCAATATAATTTTGATAAATAAGTTAAGGGTACCATGCCTTGGAATCATTATTTTGGGAAATCCATTATCCCAATTATTGACTTCAACCAAACTTTCAATTATTAATGGTAGTTGGATACCAATTATGGGTACAATCAAGCTCTTATGGCTTAGAACACAGAGATACCTATGATGACAAAACTAGAAGAGCATCAACAAGGTCAAAACCTTGATCAAAGACTAATCCAATTGGGTGATGTAATGGTAAATTGTGAGAAAGAAGAGTGTTATACACTCAATCAGTAGGATAGTTCTAGCCAAGCATACATTCTAGTGGTAACAAATACAAGGTTCAAAATAAGGAAGATGGATGGTAACTAGGAAGTAATCAAGAAGCGTCAACCATTACTCATTAACTATCAAATCTAAACCTACATATTATTATTCCAAAGGTTCCAATGACTTTAAGGAATTAGAATCAGGGGAATGTCTATCCTTTAAAACTCACAAACTCAAGGTGCAGTTATGGCTCTTGAAACA
The DNA here is from genome assembly GCA_037957365.1 of Torreya grandis. Taxonomy (NCBI): domain Eukaryota; kingdom Viridiplantae; phylum Streptophyta; class Pinopsida; order Cupressales; family Taxaceae; genus Torreya; species Torreya grandis. The sequence continues at coordinate 905,937 of JARHVA010002286.1, read as the reverse complement.
CAACCAAAGGTTGGTGGAACACCCATAAACATTATGGAACAAATTTAAAGGTACAATGTGAGTGTGATAATTTGGGATATGTTTCCCATTCCTAGTTAGGTAGACATCATTTAAGAATCATTATCAAGAATCAATTTTTCTAAGAAACCAGCAATCAAAGAGAATGTGGTTCTCACTAATACATCTAAAGGGCCTAATGAAGGGTAACTAGGTAAGGTGGTCGAACCTCCTCCCTTCTAAATTTTAGTAATCATTGGTGACTCTTTAGTGAATAATTTCTTTGTATATAGTGGGGTTAGTACCTTATCAATGTCAAATGCTATAGCAAAACAACTTGGTCTTAACTATCAACCCCAATCTAAAAGATAGTTGTAGCTAGATGGATCTTCCACCAAGCCATCTAGTATCATCAAGGACCTCAACTTGACCATGTATGTTTGTCTTAGTATCTTAATGGTTTAATATGTATGATCCTTAATGTGCCTCCTTATTTTTCACTATGCTTATTTAGATAATTAACAACAAAGATTTAAGGTTATCTTGTAGAAGATTGGTTATACATGGCATTTAGAACAAGATATGGAACAAAGGTATCAATAAAGGATGAGATCATTGCGTAATTTCACATTGAAAATTATGGTCCAAATAACATAAAACTCAATTATACTATCCTTGATGATGATGAACATATGTTTTGTCAAGAATTAAACACTCAACCTAAGTAGATACAAGACATGTTCTTAGATGAACTATGGAATGGCAATCATTTGGTTGATCCCTTATAAATAGTTGAAGAAAAAGACATGGATGTTTAATATTTATATGAGTAAAATTAGTGTATGATATCCATAATTGGACCTCAAGAAGATCCTAATGGCTTATGGAAGTTTTTCTTTGATGGTTCAAAGATCAAACATAGAGTGGGTGTAGGTGCAATGATAGTATCCCCTTAAAATGACATGTATTTCTCTTCTTATTTGTTCTAATTTATTTTTTCTTGTAATGCAATAGAGTGTGGGTGTTTTATCCATGGAATTTAATGAGATAGTAAGAGAGGGATCAAATAATTGCATGTTTATGGGGATAATGATTTGATAGTGCACTAGGTTAGAGGCTAGAATATCACTAAGAATCCCTTGATGAATTCTTACAAACATATAGTGTGGGACCTAATTAAGGATTTTGAGGCTTTTAACATCCAAGCAATACCAAGGAACCAAAATGGACATGTTGATATGTTATCAACTATGGGATCTCAATTTGATATCCTAAATGAGTTAAAAAAAACCAAGGTATGGCCACATGCCAAAGTGGTGGTGAGACCATTAGTGCCAAACAATGAAGCTCATTGGTACATCTTTGAAAATGACAAAAAACATTACCTATTTCTCATAGTATGAAGAATAATTCTCTTTAATGAAATTAAAAAGTTTCAATGCTAATAAGAAGAGTAAATAGTCCAATTAATATCCAATAAACTTTCTAAATGGCTTGTCACCCTTGAAGTTATTTTCCATGAGAGAGATCATATGATAAAATACAAGGTATTGATGTCCATAAGTAAATATAACTAGGAAAGAGTCCTTATATTCAAAGATAGGCTCCTAAAGCTTGGGAATTTAATCACTAAAGCTGAGAGACATGATTTATAAGAAAAATGTAAAGAATATGCAAAGATATCTACTTGGGAATATAGTGAAATTAAAGGCTTTGATCCCAAGTTGGCCCAACATACTATATAACTAGATGCTAATGCCAAGCCTGTTAGGTAGAATCAGAGTCCTATAAACCCCAAAATTGAAGATCTTATGAGGAAATAATTGACTAAATTAATTGAATCCAAGATCATCTTTCCCATTAAGTACTCCTCATGGGTAGCCAATTTTGTACCTACGAGGAAGAAGAGTGGGTAGATCAAGTTGTGTGTTGACTTCAAGGATCTAAAAAAGGGTCTCTTTAAAATATGACTACCCCTTACCATCTATGGAGAAAATATTTCAAATAGTTTCTATTTAAAAATTCATTTCCCTTTTGGATGGGTATTTAGGTTACAACTAAGTGGTGGTCAGAGAGGAATATCAATATAATATTTCCTTCACCATAAAGTGGGGCACATATGCTTACCAAAATATGTATTTTGGGTTGTGAAATGTAGGACCAACTTTCCAAAGAGCCATGGATATGGCTTACCAAGGGTTGCAGAATTAGATGGTGCTAGTTTATTTGGATGAAATAAAAGTTTTCCCTAAGGAGGCTAGTGAGCACATGGAACATCTAAGGTTTATCTTCCAAAGATGTAGAGAGTATGAAATATCTTTAAATACCAAGAAATGTGTGTTTATTATTCATGAAGTCAAAATTTTGGGTCACAATGTTTTAAATTAAGGAAATCCATTAAACTTGATATAATAAGTGCCATCCTAGACTTATCTCTACCCAAGCATAAGAAAGGAATCTAGAGCTTCCTTGGGAAGATAAACATTGTGAGAAGGTTTATACCTAGTTTTATAAACCTAGTCAAACCCATCACTACCATTTTGAAAAAGAACCAAGTGTTTTCTTTGTCAAATGAAGGTAAAGCAACATTTAAGGTCATAAATTAAGACATTGACCAAGAAACCTCACTCATGAATCCTAATTTATCAAAGGATTTCATGTTATACACCTTTGATAATTTTGATAATATATCAGCTATGATGATATAGAAGAATGGTGAAGGAGTTGAGCAACCAATTAACTTTTTTAGTCAAGGGCTAGAGTGATATGAGGTAAGGTATACTTTCATATAAAAATAGGTTCTTTTAGTTTTAATTATCCTCAAAAAAATTAGACCAATGATATCAAATTGTATGTTTCATCTTATGGTGTCCCATATTAGAGTTAGGAACTTCCTCCTTAACAAGGATTTAAATGAGAAAATAGTAGGATGGATTACCAAGGTCATGAAGTATGATGTGGAGATAAAGGTCTCAAATATGGAAAGAGAAAAAGTCTTATTAAGCATATGGTAGATGATATTCAATAAGACAAATAGTTATTTTTGTGACATAATACAACTCATAGATAGATGCACCTCCACCTAACAATAATTGGCTCCAAGACATGACACATTTATTGATGATAGGAGAATGCCCTCAAGGATTGGATAGATCAAAATTAAGGTATTTAAATATTTAATCCATACCTTATGCATTATTTAATGTTTTTTTAATTTTTAGAATGGACTCAATTGAGTACTTGCTAGGTGTATTCATGACAATAAAGTGACAAATCTCTTGGAATAATTTCATCATGCACCTACAAGAGGCCATTTTACTCCAAGAATAATAGTATCAAAGGTAATGGGAGATAGATATTATTGGCCTAGACTTTTCAAAGATGCCTATGCATGGACTATAGAATGTCAAAAATGTGATCTATTTACAGGAAAGTAGATATTAACAACTATTCCATTCAACCCAACTTAGGTGGAGTAGCCCTTCATGCGATGGGGGTTGGACTTCATAAGAATTATAAATCCGCCTTCAAGTGTAAGACATAAATAGGTGTTCAGTAGAATTGACTACTTCACTAGATGATTAGAATAAATTTATTTGAAAGAAGCCAATGAAACAATAGTATTTGAATTATATGACAACATAATAACAAGGTTTGGTGTCTGAGATAATATAATTTTTAACAATTCCTTGGTATTTATGAGTATGAAGACAAGTTAATGGGCACTTAAGTTGGGCATCTACTTCAACACATCATCCAAATACTACCCCCAAGGCAATGGATTGGAAGAATCTAAAAATAAGAACTTAATAACGATTATCTAGAGGACCATGGAAGAGAATCAAAGAGTGTGGAATACAAATCTAAGGACAACCTTATGCGTTGATAGAGTGACTTCCAAATCTACCATTGGAAATTCTCCATATGTCCTTGTATATGGAAGGGAAGCCAAATTGCCCATTCCTCTTGAAATTCTTACATTGGAGTTATCCCATCAACGTGAGTTGATGGAGAGTGAGCCTATGAGTGTGAGGATGGTAGAGATCATGGATCTTGAAAGAACCAGGGAACTTGCCATGAGGACAATAGAATTACATCAAGCTTAGGTTAAGAAAGTCTTTGACAAGAAAGACATAGCAAGGGAATTCAAGGAAGGGGATTTAGTCCTCAAATGGGAATCAAATAAGGCCAAGTTAGGTAACCATACCAAGTTTGACAACTTGTGGAGTGGTCCTTATTTGATCCATGGATGCAAACAACATAATGTTTTCTATCTTGCCCAACTGCATGGAGAGGTATTACCCATCCTAGATAATGACATTCATTTAAAGCCTTGTTATTAAAAGATTTTGAAACTATTATATGATATCCTAAGATATTAGAGTATTTTTATATACTTTCCTCTAAGTCCCTTGAGCACATTTCCTTTTAGTTGTGTGTTTCCTTTTCAATACATGCATTGGCACAATTTTTTGATTTTCTCTTTTGTTCCTTTTTCTTCATGAGGAGGTTTTAGAAAGGATCAACCTTTAGTCAGTTTTAGATCAGTTGAGACAAAATAATATGATTCTATGTACCCAATAGATCAATTTAAGGCTACTAATTCTTTACATAGTAGGCATGTAACCTTAGGATATCACCAAAATTGTTGGTCAATTTTGGCCTACATGCACAAATTTTCCTAGATAGTTGAATTTATGAAAGGTTTTGGTATGGAGTGATTAGCTAAGTAGAGTATTGGATGGAATTAGTGGACCAAATTTAGAAGAATAATATCTCATATTTATTACAAAGCTTTTGAAACACTATGAGCAAGCTTAAAGTGCATTTTATTGATCTTTAAGAATCAAGTCTTGAAAAAATTATAGAGTTGCAAAATGTAAAGAAGACCAGTAGGTTTTCATGGTGTTTCAAGCATTAAAAATCATGAATTAGATTGCACAAAGTCTTATAGTTTCATTAGAATATTTTTAAAAGGATAATAGTTTTTTGTGCAAGACTAAAGAATCTAGACCATCACAAGACATCATGTAGAAATTGATAGATCAACTTGATTATATATTTAAAAAATGCACTTGGTAATGATTTTGAATAAAAGATACCACATGGACATGAAGTTATTCATGCCTATATTATGCTCTACAAATTTCATGTCTTGATGTTTTTTCTATTTCAAGTTATAAAGATTTAAATTTGAACTTATAAAATTAAATATGCATGGGAACATCAAGTTTAAGCCTTAAAATGTAGTTTTTTGAGTTCAAATCTCCCAAGGTTAAATGCAAATGTTACATGTGCCCAAATATAAGGAGCTCAAATCAGATCTAATGGTGAGTGGATAATCTATAGTACTAGTGGATCCCAAAGATCTAATGGTGAGTATTTTATCATGTAATCAAGATCAATAGTGAGCATCAAGTCAAAAAGTCAACATAAACATGTTGATGACAACTGTCAAGATATCAGGTACCTAAATAAAGATCCAATGGTAAGCATAAACTAATAGAAGCTAGTGGTCCTAAGAAGATCAATAATGCATGTGAATTCATACATAGAGATATAATGGTGAGTGAGGAGTCAAAAATTCAAAGGATTTCAAGGATGAATGAGCTTATTCTAAGTTTCACAATGGTGACAATTATTAGATAGATCAATGGTACGTGTTCATTCATACAAAGGTAGATCAATAGTGTATGTGAGGAATAAAAGTCAAAGGGATGATAATATAATCCTATAGAATAAATAAAGAGATGATAATTGGCACATTTTAAGAGGGCCGAAATCAAGATCGATGGACATGGTTGAAAGTTGAATGCTAGGAACTTCAAACAAAGGTCAAATTTGCCTCAAGTTGAATTAGGCAAATTTTTTAAAGGACATTAAAGCTTAGTTGAAACCTCTATTGGAGGATCCAAAACATGTAGACTTGGATTTATTATGTTTTTAATGTTGTGTTTAATAATTCATTGGATTTTACAAGTTAAATAGGTATAATATGTTTGTTTATACCTAATATAGTTAAAAAATGATATTATGCAATCTATAATCTCTTTAACATATTAAATATAAGAAAACCAATAATTAGATTGGTTTTTAATCTAAGGTAAAGGCCTATATTAAATTTTTTGTAGATGAAAACATAAATAAAGCATAGAAGAGTGTCTCATATTCCAATATAGTCATAACTCTGACAGATGGCTTATAAATACAAAATTAAGAATGAATCTATCAATTCCATAGAAATGAGGACTTTATCCTCATAATCAACACAAGTGGAGGATGGTGAAGAATCCTAAGATGGAGATCTAGTGATTGGAGAAATTAGTGGAGCATTTAATTTATTTTTAGAGTGCCTAAGGTTTTTTACTCATATCATAATCATGACTCATTGTCCTAAGACACTTTTTGGTCTCCTAGTGAATTCTTCTTAGCCAATGAGAAATTTTAGGGACTATTGAAGGAATTGAAGGCTATTTTATCTATGATGTATTAACTCTAATTTGATCAAAATGTGGTGTAGCATTCATTGAAAGGTGGAATTTAAATTAATGAATTTTTTACTCTTGGTTCCTCTTCTTTCTCCCTTTTTCTCATATATTACCCATTATTTCCATTTTAGTAAGTTCTCTCTTAGTTTTTAGAAGAAGACTCTATCACTTTGGATAAAAACTATCTCAATTTTATAAGAATATAGACACTAATTTGATAAGTCTAAACCCTATAAAAACTTTTATGAAATAACTTTTGAATATAATAAAGACTTTATTTGCCTATATCTTTATTTTGAACTAAGATTAGTAAGCTTGTACATGATGGCATTGTGAAGGAGAATCTTACATGCCCATTATCCTTCTTTCTTGACTATGTTAGGGTGTTCTCTTGTTGATTTGAAGACTTTATTTATGTTCTTTCTACCATTAATGTAATCTTGGTGTGAGTCTTTGAATTCCTCCCACTTCATTCATTGATTCTTGAACCCAGTGTATGAAATACTAATGTAACTAGCTAGATTTTAAGATTGTGTGTGCTAGTAATGTCTTATGCATTCTTAGTGTATATTTCATTCTTCTGTGAGTTCTCACTTAATTTGGTTTATCACACATTTATCCTTCTTATGTTCCATTTCCACCTTTCTTACCCTTTTCTTAGTGCAAACATTAGTATAGGGGATCCATCAAGAGGAAGTCAACCTTCTTTGGAGGTTCAACCCCACCATATGTGACCCAAAACCTAAGATTATTCCAATAGTGTAGCTCAATTTTAGAGATCTTGAAGAACCCTATCTAAGGGTTAAAATTTATGATACAATAGTTACCCCATTGTGTCTCCAAAAATGTGTGACATATAAATTAGATGAATAGGATATCACATACTAATTATGGTGGGACATTAATGAAGATTTAAAAAAATAAGAACACATTTAATGGCTCTACTTTGATGATTGGTATAATTTTTTATGTCAACCAAAAACATTAAAAAGAGGTTGGAAATTTTAGGGAATATTATTTTTTAGCCACCCTACCACATAGAAATTGGGACCATCATGGTTAGATTCAAAAGCACATACAAGGTTTGGGTATCCCATTAAAACATTAACCTTATGACCATAATGTTTTTATCTTAAATTATAAGAGTGATACCCAAGTTCTAGATATGTCTAAAATTGTTGGACTAACCAAGGAGCTATTGGAAATAATACAAGAAGAGCCTTTAATTTCAATTAAAGATGCATAGGTTGATTTTCCACCACTAAGTAGATGGGTTAAAACTAAATTTGGAATAATATGCCTTATATACCATCATTTAAAAAATTTGAACCATCATAAATACCACCCATCATAATGAATATTTTAAATCAATAACTTGTGGTGGAAGAGGTTCCTAATGTTGTAGTTTCTCTTAGGAGATTAGAAGACCTAATTTACATTTACTCTTCTAGTTTAGATGAATCTAATATTCCTAATACCTCTTTAACTCCTTTTATTTCAAGTTTGGAAGTCATAATTTCCCCCACTTAGATGGATTCATCCTCAGTTGTAAAGGTAACTCTTTATTACAAGATGAAATTTAAAGTGCATGGACCTCCTGTGAGCACAACTATTAATACACCATCTATATAAGGACCTAGGGTTATGAATAACCATCTATGGGAAGTGATATAATTTATAAATATGAGTAATAATTTCAAATAAATAAAGTATAATACTTTAATTAATAAAAGGAAAATAACTACTAAAAGTGGATAAATAAGGTGAGGAAAATGCTCCAACTATATTTTTAGTTCTTCTTATATGTACAATTCTAGTTGTGTTAATTAATTCTCCCATGGATATTAGTTCATTAAATCCTATCTCTCTTAGTCTTGGTTCCATACCATCCCTAGTGTTTCCCAAAGTAGAAGTTATTTCTTCTATTCTTAATGCCTCTACACTCCCAACTATTTCATTAGCCTCAATTGTTTCTATGGCACCAGTTGTCTCTACTTCTAATATTATTAACTCTAAAATATCCTTAGCTACCCTTAGGTATAAAATGATCCATAATAAGAAGACTATATAGACATGAAAAGTTCAAAATTAGATGTGTCTTCAACCTAATTATTTTCCTAATGCCTTCTTTTAGTCATATCTAAACTACTATTGTAGTATATATTGTCACTTGTATTTTCACCCTTTTAGGAGATGTCTTATCTCTCCTCATAAAAGTGGAATAATTGAAATACATATATACTTTAGGGTATAATAAGGATGAGTTAAATCTAAAGATAGGGCTAGCTCCTTTGATTTACCACTTTGGATGACAACTAGACCTAAAATTTGGGATGAAAAGGGAGAGAAAACTAAAATCAAACTATATTGAGGGAGGTGATACACCAAATATATATATTACTTCCAACCACCTATATGTTACACATTAGTATAAAGGACAAAGTAAACACACACTTCTAAAATCTACATCTTCTCACATCAATGTTACATTATGAGGTTATGGATGAATGTGCAAAGCTAGGAGGACTAGATAAGAGGCCTTGAATGGAACTAGTGAGCAGTATAACTCACTCAATCTTTGAAATTTATTATAAAACTTCACATGCCCTAAAATAAGAAGCTTTCTAATCGAAAATAAGATGAAAGAATGAGACAACATTCTCAAGAATCCATAGTCTTCACTAAGTAAGATCCAACATTAAAGTAAAACACACTATGAAAAGTCATGAATAGGTAAGAATCAATAGTATTATTTATCAAATGGTATGAAAATGAGTATGTATTCACCATATGTAGATGGAGTATAAGTTACAATGGCTAAAATGGATAGTTCCTATAGAAATTAAGAGAGAGAGGAGAGAAGAGAAGTCCAAGGGTCACAAGGACACTTGTCAATATGAGAGAATTAGTTACTTGTTCATGCAAAGAGGATATGGGATGAACCATGCAATGTAATAAGAGATAAGTGGCTATATAATTCATCAAACTCATGAAAAGTAGCATGAAAATCGTTATTTTGGCTTAGAAAAATGCCTTCATGATTTGGACTTATTTGAACATCCAAAAAATAATAAGGGATAGTTATGATGATTTTAAAGAAAAATTGTTCTATTAACCATGCCTCTCCATGAATTGTTTGCAAGTAAAATCATCTAAAATCATATGGGAATGAGCCATCATCAACTACAGTCCAAAAAACTCCTCTTTTATGCACCCTACACACTTGGCCTCAAAAAAGGCATAAATTTTAAATTAAAATCCATTAGATGGATTATATTACACCTTTAAAGACCCTCCATAGCCTTATAGGCATAAGGGACACCTTAAAATCACCTCACTTGAAGTTTTCCCACCTTCTCACTAGTTTGTCCACTATGCCAGTTTTGATTGGCTGATATGAAACATCCATTTTGTACACTTAAGATATTTTTTTAGAATTAAATGACCATATGTAGTTATTTAAAGTCATAATATTCCTCCCAAATTTTATTTCATATTTTTAAACCTCTTGTAACCTGAAAAACATAGAAAATACTCAAAAGTACCCTATTTTCTAACATGTTCATACAATTTCATACATATAAAAAGGTTTTTTAGGGTGTATATATATATATATATATATATAATTTACAATCACTATTATATACAAAATATTCCATTTGATCATCTATCCAACTTCATTTATCCAAACTAGTCTTGATTGAGGGTTTGCAAGGGTTTTAGGTCTTCTTTGACCTCTTAAGATTTGTTATTAAAGATGGGACATTGAAAATTAAATTTTTTTTTTTAAAATTCATATTTAAATACCCTCATAAAAATCATTTAACTTCTTATTTTACCATTCATATCATCAAAAAAGGTGTGAACTTCCAAACTTCTCCTATCGAGCTTGTTTTCACATTTTACACAAGTTTTAGTTGTCATTTGGGAAAAAAATGGATTACTTATTATTTATATACCTTTTAAAATATTTATCACCTCTATAAACACTCTAAAAATATGTTTTAATCCATGTGTATTCTCATCTCATATTAGAAATGTGAATTACACCCCCCATTTGGCCTTGGCCTAAACCTTGTTTAATAGGATTGAGTTGTCATTTAGCTCAAACCATGATCTCCTTTTGATTAATATATATTAAAAAATATTATTGACATAAAAATTCACCCCATAAACATTTTATAAATATTTATATATCTTACCTCATTCTGAAAATGGTTTTGACCTTTCATTTGGGCACTAGGCCAAAAGTTGCTTAATAGGCTTGCTTGCAAACCTGATGGTCTAGGACACCCTATTAATATTAAACCCTTATTTATTTGTTTTATATGTTTTAATATTCTTTAAATATCTTATAAATATTTATTTAAATTTCCCTCATCTCCTTGGATCACCATTGCACCTCTTTTGTCCAAAAATGCAAGTTTCATGCACAAAAGGAGTGCCCTCTATCTAAGACAAATTAGAGGGATTTACCCTATTTAATAAGAAAATATTGATAATTTTAGGATATTATATAGGTTTTAAGGACCTCAAACACAAAAATAAAAAATTATATTAGGTAATTATTCCTTCAAACATCTCTAAAACCTAAAATAGACCCTTATAAAGAAGACTGTGTGCAGGGTTCCTCATACAAACTGTGCAATGCATGGTTTAAACTCCTCTTTGTGCATGATTTTCATTGGATAGATAAATTTAAATTTATAAAAATAATTTAATATATTTTTAAAACTTATTTATCATTTCAACTTACCACATCCCCTTGATACTCCTTACTCAGTCAAATTGAGTTTCCACTCTTAATTGTATTTCTTACTTTGAGCTCAAAAATGGTTGTTGTAGGTGTTAATAGCTCAATTAGACATTAATTATGATATGTCGATAAATTAATTGAATAAATAATTTTATTTATAAATTTATTTATACTTTTTCATAATTTTTAGATAATTCTAACATTAAGAACTATCATTCTTCATGCTCTACCTTTCTTAGTCAACATAGTCAACTATGTTATGACCAGTATAATCCTATAGGTGTGAATTATTACCCTCAAAGGTTAGAAATACATTTAAAATATAATGAAACATTTTTAAAAATATCTCATCTATCAACTTATTTTATTCCATCTCAAATAATTCATCTTGGACTGTGTATTATTATAGTCAGTTGTAGGTGTGTATCTCCTCTTGAAAGGACCCATATAGGTATGCATGAGATCCTAAAATAGATAAATTAAAAATTTATTATTATATTTATTTCATTAATTATCACTTTAACCAATTTTAATTATCCTCATATGATATCATGATCTATCTATCTTTGATTACATGTGAGGGTTATTTAGGATGGAAGCCTGCATACTTCAATGCCTATTTTCAGTGTATAAATGGGCATATTTGAGGTTATTAACAACCATATCTCACTAGTCTTATGCCCCTTAAAATTTTAAAAATACATATCATATATGTGTGATAAAATATAACCACATTATTATGAATTATAAACATTGACAACCCTAACTTATAACTCTGCCAAAATGGCCCTAGGCCTTTGTTCTACATTTTTAGGGAATTAGGTCCATGAACTGGTCATCACATGCTTTGAAGGTTTATCCACTATCATTTTACAACCTATCTTCTTAAAAAAAATTTACATTTTCTCTTCAACATGTAAGGACTCTAATTAGGATTCCAACACATGTTTCAACACCTCTAAAAAGGTATTTCATGCACTATTAGCACCACCTATAGGTTCATACTTTAATATGTAGGCAACCAACTGTGAAATCAAGAAATGGACATGGTCATGAAGATTAAAATTATTTTTTATATTACTTATATATTTAAAATACACTTTATTAATAATAATATACCCTTTTCAACTCAAAAACTTCCTTTCAACATGTTGGTACTTATGAGGATGCCTGTAGATGAGCATGTTAATGGTAGAATTATGAGCATATGTTGCAAATGACTGAAATATTCCTCTTTTTAAAAACCTTTGAGAGTATAATATTCTCATTAAAATTTATAAATACATATTAAAAAAATTTATACCCTCAATACACCTCCATTATCACACTAGATAGTTTCATATATGTGATTGCAACTATGGCAACAAGTGAAAAGTGAGAAAAAAGTTAACTACATAGTGTTCATGAATAAAACCCATGAAATTTTGATTTATATATGATATTAAAATTATAAATCAGTAAATATGACATTTATAACATTACCAATTACTTATCACAACCCTCTAAAACCATGAACAATCATGAAGTTCCTAAAAATGGTGAAAACTACCTATAACTCAGATCGGTGTATCTTCTTGAAAATTTGAGCTGATTTACTCATAAAAACACCTTTAAACATGATAAAAAATCATTGGAAACATTATTTTACATATTAAAAATCATATATAATCAACCTCATTAATTGGTTCATATGGACTTCCCAAAAATGGATCAAAACCTATAGGGTGCATGAAACAACAACTAGAAAAGCATAGTCAAATTCATGAGGATAGTTCATAAATAAAAAAGAAACCATTATTTAAAATATTTTAATGTAAATTAAGGTCTCTAATTATACTACCACCTCCAAAAATCATTTTTCTTAAACCCTCTTTAGCTATCTATACTAAGCATGAACTTGAAGACTTATTTTGCTTACCAAGAAGGGTGAAAAAGGAACATAAAAGTTTTATCTCAATAATGAAACTTTCATAGAATTTAGATCATGTATTTGAGATTAAGTAATATTAAGATACATTCCATGATATTACTCCATGTGGTATACTTTTCCATGTGTTGTACAAGTGCCAAACTCTTCTCTTTTCCCCAAAAAAGTACCCTTTCTTTTGAAGAACCTACCACTTTTAGTTACCAATAGTTGATTAAGACATGGGGACACATGGGATGTGACATCACCTTTGGAACCTTAAAACTTCCAAATAAATCCATATAAGTCATTAAATTCCCCCTTTTTGACCTCAAAATAACTCTTAAGACTAAAGGATTAAAAAGACTGAGGACCAAGGCTAATATAATATTAAATAACAATAATAAACCAATAATAAACCATTAGGCATACTATATAAGACCCCTAAACACCTAAAAATCAATTTTTTAACTATAGGGGTCCAAATTTGACTTGAAATGTCAAATTTGGTTGATAAATTGGTGAATCATAAGGGGAGTATGCTTGCTATACTAACCAAGGGATTATTTTCAATAATTTGGACTTATATATAGTCCAAATACAAAATTTATCAGGAATACACCTACATTATTAAAAATTTTATAATTATAAATTCTCGCCAATATAATAAATGGGGAATAGATCCAAATTATTACCATAGTCTCTACATGCAATTACACAAAATCCAAAAACTATTCATTTTAAAATTTTATCTCCCATCTGATGTAGGGATATAAGTATAGATTATCTAAAATATTATTCACTAGACTAGTAGTCTTATCATTTCATTGGGCCTAAAAAGTCATCTAAAATCTAAAACAAAACAAGGAGACCTTTTACCATAATATTTTGTCAAGATAAGACCACTTGACAACCTCAACCACACAAAAAAAAGGACACACAACAAACAAAATAAACACAATAAAAAGACACAGACATGTGCTCAAATAACTTAGGAAAAATAAGAAGAAAACAACTATATACAACTAATAAATATATATACCTCCCTTTCTAGGATCAAAAGTGTTGTTTCAAAAATCATCTCACCTCATTTTTTGGAACAACCCCATGCGAAACTTGTCCATTTTGCCCTTTGTCTCTCTAAGTTCATTTTTTGAGATAGGTTTTTCTCGTTCTCATATTTGCTCAACTGACATCATTCAAAGTTCATAACATCTCTTCATTAAATTTTCCCCAAAATTTGAAAGTTATTATGGTCTCGATGCAACCAGGGGACCAAATTTCTCTTTTCCTAGAGTTAGCCTCATTTCTTCTATTTTAATGCACAAGCAGCAATTTTTGTTGTCAGTGAATTTTTTCCTTTATACCATGTAGGAGCAGCAAATTTTTTCACCCTTGCATCTAGAATGCAAGAGCAGAAAAATTTTCTACCCCTGCATTTTTTCCTTTGCATGCAAGAGCAAAAATTTTTGCTGCCCCTGCATGTCCCTTCAATTTTTTAGCGTAAGGGCAACAAATTTTGCTGCCCCAACACTGCCTCAATTTTTGCACATGGCATTAATGGCCACATGCATCAAGTGGTTCAGGGCTTTTTTTTCCCCATTGAATCCATTTTTGGTCCATTTGGATTCATTTCTTCCACTCCTCCTCCTACCCTCTACCTCTGGACGATCTAGTAAGTGGGAAAAACTACGTTTTGACATATTTGAGCTCACGATGCGCGTTATTTTTTAGGTAGGTCTTGTTTTGCATTGTTCCTTTGTTTTTGTTCTTCTCTTTATCATTTTTTGTTTTTGTTATTGTTGTGTTTTCCTTTTTCTCCCCCTTCCCTTTCTCTTCCCACCACTTTCCTCTCCTCCTCTTCCCTTTCTCCCCATCTAGCCGGCATTCCTTTTCTTTCCAGCATGTTAGGGTAGAAATTTCCACCACCCTCCCTTCCCCAAACTTCCTACCTATAAGGGCAGCAGATTTTACCACCCTAACCAAGTGCTTCCCCACCTCTCTTGTATTGGTGGAAAAATTTGTCATTGATACAAGTTTGCACCACTCAAATGCATCGACAACAAATTTTGTTGCCGATGTAGGTATCAAGTGCAAGGGTGGCAAATTTTTCCACCCTTAGACTCTTTCCTGTGAAATATGCATGGATAGAAAAATTTTCTGCCCATGCCTTTTTTTATCTCTCGCATGCACCAATGGTAAATTTTGCTTCCTGTGCATGTAAACCATCCCACATGCCAAGGCAATGAATTTTGCTTCCCTTGCATTTTTTCATCCAATTTCTCTAACTCTAGAGAAATTTTTATCCTTTTTGTTTCTAAGCTCCTCCCCATTTTCCTCTCACTTTTTAACCTAGCCCTGTCAAGTACCCTTCCTTGGTCATGATCACCCAATGTGCAAATTCCCTAATTTGCCCATTTTTCCCTAATTGCATGATCATGATTCTCATTGTAGTACCCCCTGAGGATTTTCCTTCATAAACATGCTCTCAACAAAGACTAGTTCTGATGACTGAAGCTTCTCTAAAGAAGTCAAAGGCCATGAAGTACCAGTACCAAGGCATTTTCCTGATCACCTTAGTCACTTCTAGTATCGACAACATTAAAGACATAGAGATTAGCCACGTGGATATGGCCATGTTCATAGATAGAACTAAGGTGACAAACCCGAGCTCAGAGATGAAAAGAATAATCAAAAGCAACATTCATCTATTTGACTTTTTCCTTATAGTGGCACATCACATAGAGTTCATCCTCTAATGTGCCCAATTTTATAATAGAGAGACTAGGTCAATGTTAGATGCTAGCGAGAACAAGATAATTCGGCTAGACCTTGAATTTATCAATAAAGTCTTCATGTGCCCTCCTGTTACTGAAGTGTTGAAAATCAACTTCATTTAGGCATAGAAAGAGTATGACAAGGATCCTGAGAGATTGAAGAAGGTGATGAATAATAGGTGGCTTAAGACTCCCAGAACCAACTTGTCTAGATCACTGCAAAATTTTTTGAGAAGTGATTTCATAGAAGAAGTTGGTGACTTCATTACTCTTCCCAATAGGGTAGGAGGTCTGCCATCTTCTTCCCAATTCAACAAATGGATGTATCCCTTTATCAAGATAATTATTCAAGGGAAGTAAGTCATCTTCTAGGGTGAGTAGATTAACAACATTCTTCATGAGCAACTGATGAAAGTGTCTACTACTTCAAAGTTCTATATGACTTCGTACTTAGTATACATCATGGCTTCAATGCGAACCTTTCCAGGTTTGACAACAAAAGGGGATAGAAGAACCACCCTTGTTTATTCGTATTACCCTCAGTTAACACTACAAGGATCAATCCATCATTTTAGGAGGGTAAATGATGCTTTCTTCATGGTATTTTTATGCCTTTTTGATCCTCAGCTAGAATAGAAAAGAGTACCAGACGAAGCCTAGATAGTCGTCAATGATTTTGGCTACATGTTTTTACAATTCCCCTTATTTTACTATATGTGGGTTGGATTTTTTCAAGGCTATCCCTACATGCTCCCTAGATTTCTTTCTAACAAGTTAGTCCTAATGGAGCTGTGTAGACAGATTGTTGTCATACACACTAGGCAAATGGAACTAAAAAAGCCAGGTTTTAGTTCCTAATAAAAACTGGCAGATACTCAGTTTTGACTACCACCAAAGCAAGCGTAATGGAGATGGAAATGCAACTAGTTACCATGAAGTAGTTCAAAAGAAGAGAAAATTTTGACTATAGGGGTGTCAAAGATATGATCAAAATAAAAAATCAGTTTTATGAGCCCATGATTGAGGACATTTGGGTAGACTTGAGAATAATGGAAGAAATTAGAAGGATGGACTATAGTAGGCTGACTCTGGAGCAGATTGAATATCTGGGGCTTGCAGATATTCCCTCT
The DNA here is from genome assembly GCA_037957365.1 of Torreya grandis. NCBI lineage: Eukaryota > Viridiplantae > Streptophyta > Pinopsida > Cupressales > Taxaceae > Torreya > Torreya grandis. Next base: position 888,883 of record JARHVA010002286.1, on the reverse strand, counting down.
AATTTGGTCTATGATAAGAACATAATCAACAATAGATACCTGGTTAATGAGGTCATTAATTCTCCTCTTCCTCCAATTCAGTGGTCCTAAAAAGAATTGACCTCTTTGAGAAAGAGATTCGAACCAATATTGGCTAACACTAATGATTGGCTAGCGGCCAAAGGGATCATGTTGAAGAAATTCATTACAGGATTAGAGACTGAATTCCAAGCAGAAATAAGGAAGAAGGTAGAGAACATGACTAAGAATAAAGGCAATGTTCCTTTTCCATCTAAGGCTCACAAGCCTAGAATCATCTTTTTATCTAAGAAATTGAAGGTTGTTAAAGAACCAAAATCAAAGGCTAAGGGGGTTGAAGAATAAAGCACTCAAAAATAGGTATCACAATAGATGGAGATAGATGACAAGCCTTCAGATTAGTAGAGAACTTAGCCTCTATCTCCCCAAGAAGGTACACATCCACTTCCAGGTGTTTCTTCTTCACAACCTCAATCCCCTGTGGCATCTCCTTTGCCTCTTTCTCCCATCAGTGTTCCTTCTTCTGGAGCCACCTCTCCTTCCAGATTTATGTTTGGTAATCCTTAAGGTGATTTTGGAGATGTCATTCACTCCTCAAGTTCTATCCTTAGTCTCTCTTCTCCTTCTTTCAATATCAGAGAAAGTTCTACCATTGACTAGCTGACAGTCAATACAGTTTCACCTATTACTCCCATTATGCCTGTCATTCCCACTAGTAGTGCAAACATTACCCTATTGACACCAACCATAGGGACTGTCACCATGGTAAGTGCTTCTACTCTCCCACCTTGGTTGTCAACTTTCATGCCCAAAAGGAAGAAGCTAGCCATCTCTGTACATGACTTTGATTTTAGCAAGATAGTGCCATTGAAAGATAAGGCCCCTAAAATACCAAGGATCCTTTCAAAAATGGTTAAGGAAAAGGGGCACAAATTTTTAGAGATAGCCAAACCTCCACAAGATACAACCCTAGAGGTTTTTGACATGAGCAGTTATTCTATTTCTCAAGTTGAGTTAGGGAAACTTACTCACGAGGGTGCAAAGAGTGACCTACAGTCTGCAATGGATATCATGGTCCATAAATTTGATAGGGAAAAGGAGATGAAAGATTAATATAAGGCAAAGGTAGAACAACTGACTGTAGTAGTCAGGAAATTCACTCTTGCTCCTGAAGAAGCAACCCCAGAAACCTTTTCTATAGATGATTCTATTATCTAGAAAGTAGAGAAAACCTACATGAAAGGAAAAGTGATTCAAGACTATATAGAAAAGATGCATACTCAAGGAATTTCCTTACTTACAGAGGTTGCTGAGAAGATAGACAAGATGAAGAAGGTGAGGATAGATTTAGAAGACCTCATCTCTCTTATTTCTCAAGATATTGATAGTACAAATAAATATCTTAGCAAGTGGATAGAGATGAAGGATCTAAAGAAATGCACCTTGATGTCCACCAACATCATTGCCAGTAAAGATTCGTATGTTGAAATCAAGGAATCACTGATATATAGAATCTAGGTGCACAAGGAGCTGATTGAATATCTCAAGTCTTCCAAGGATGCTAGTGAAAAAAGTGACATCAACCTGTTAAACAGACTGGAAGAATTGCCCTGCGACCTCACCTCTAGTGGTAATCAATTTTTTTTAGAAGAAGAGAGTATTTAGGAATTCAAAGGTATGATCTAGAGGGATTCTAAAGAGAAAGCATTTTCAATGACTTCTGTGGATAACATCTTAGATACTCAGTTAACTCTAGATAATCTAAGAACTAGGTTAACTAGTCATGCCAAAGTAATCATAGCATTGAAAGATGCTACAATCAGAGCCAGAGTGATCTTCAAGAACACCATTGCACTAGACAGTATAGGAATTCAGGCATCTATCACCATGTATGATGCCCATCTGAAGAAGTTCAGCGGTAGGAGTTGAATCATTTATCTATTTTCTCTTTTTCCTCTCTTCTCATGCACTTTTGTCATGAAAAAGTACATGCACTTTTTTAATATGTAATTACATGTCAAAAATCCAAAAAATATCCCAAAGTCAAAGATGACTCATCTTTGACTAGATATTTTAATATTTTAATCTATTTCCAATTTTGAAGGTTTCTCCTTATATATAGATGGAACCTATTTTGTAAAAGGGATCCTTGGATAATTGAGAGCAAAAACTCTGCTAAAATTGAGACACTTCTTGAGACTTTATGCTCAACTTGTAAATCATATTTCATCAAATGAATGAGAAATAGGTTTATTTCAGACTTTGTGTTGGAGTAATTTGTGTTACTTAGGAAATAGTTCTTATGTTCTCTTTCTTGATAATCTCTCATCTGTTTAATTTAATAAGAAAAGTGTGTGTATTGAAATTATCTAAAGACATTTCTAAAGATAAAATAAATACTTTGAGCTAATTTTATCTTGGTAACCTTGTTATTCATCATAGTTTTAGGTGAAGACTTTGGGCTTTGTTTTACTCTACTGTTACACATGTTTTGAATCAGTGAAGGAGGTAACAAAAGACTTTGTGCTTTCATGGGTTTCCTTCTGGACTTTATTACTACTTCTATGGATTTCCTGCTCTATGTTGGATACCTTTCCTAAAAGAAGAGGAATGCTTTTAGCCATTGATCAAGATTTTCCTCTTTGTTCCTTGGACATCCTCTCTGAAAAAAGAGAGATGGATGGTGTTATACTACCATGAGTATTATTTTCTACTTACTTATATATACATATATAGCATATAAATGATTCATAGGAAACCTCCCCTTGATGAGAGGAGAGATTTATCTCATTAAGATGTTGTAAACCTACACTTTTTGTGGCATAAATCTCCTTTTACTTTGGTTATTATACCCATTTTGTCCATAGTTAGTTGATGACAAAATATTCACCCAATAGCTTTTGGTGACTCTACTAGAGATACAAATGTGCATTTTGAAGCCTCAAGCTTCAACTTGAAGTAGTTTTAGTCCCTTTTTCATTTGACACTCTAGCAGATCCATCATACACACGAGGCTAGAGAGCTCAAGGTATTGTTGATCCTCTATTTGAGTTGGTGCAGCAAACTAATTTTGAGATTTCTCCTTCATCATCTCATATTTAGTGAAGTAGGAGCTTCCCTCCTACCAATGCCAAATCTCCCATACCTGGTAAAGCTTCTAGCCTCAATATTGGTAAGGATTTATCTTTATTGACCCCACCAAGATTTATTATCCTAACATTTAATCATCCTATCATAATGGCTCAAGGTCTGTGGGGAAATTCTTTTGGTCCTCTTAATTTGACCCCACCCTTGCATGAACTACCTCGTATTTCTAGGAAAAATTTTCCCAATTTTTTTTGTGACAGGAAGGTTCATCCCAATGAGCATATTACCACCTTCTCTATATCATACGACATAATCAGTGTAGAATTTAAAGATGTAGTAGTAAGACTCTTTGTAGAAACTTTGTAAGGCATTGCTTTGGATTGGTTTTACCACCTTCAAGCTCAAACTATAACTGACTGGAATATGTTAAAGTCCAACTTTGAAGCTAGGTTTAAACTTGCTAAAGATGCACATGCTTTGTTAGCTTAGTTACATAAATGAAGAAAGAACCTCATGAGACCATGAGGGATTTCATAGCCAAATTAAATTGGTTAAGAAACTGGATTCCTACCATCGCTCAACCCATGTCGGAGAATCTCAAGTGCTTTTTTATCAACTCACAACTTTCCAAAGTGAGTTTTTTATTGAGGTAGGCTGGCCCTATTGATCTTGCATTGGCTCAAAATTTAGCTACTGAGATTGAGGATGATCTTATACTAGCACGTAAGATCATAGAATACTATAGTAAAAATAGATTCTCTTCATTTGCTTAAAGTTCTTCTATAGGCACTACAGATCTTATGGTGCAGAAATTGACAAATGAACTGATAGCTTTGAAGAGGCAAATGGCCTAAGGTATGTCTACCTCCACTTATAGAGATATGCTAAGGAGAACATTCCAAAATCAATAATCTCAGGGAAATGCTGCCTAGAACCAAGGAAAATCAAATCACCTACCTCCCCCTCAGGGGAAACTTGTCATTGAAGCAGCACCTGCCAATTCAGTGGTTGGTTACCTATAGGCTAAGCATGAATTTTCACTCCAACCTGAGTTGTAAAAACAAGATGATGTTAATCTCTTCAAAGATTGGGAATAAGAATTAGTTGGTGACTCTAATATCAGTTTCCTTGATTACCAGGATGAAGCTAGAAGTAAAGGAGAAGGGTTGGACGGATCTTATGTTGTTTTTATTAGATCTCAAAACTAGTCAGCTCTACAAACTGACAAAGGGAAAGCAAAATAAGAACCTTAGCTGGTGGTCTTCATCACTAAATGAGAGACTCCATTGCCTCCCCAATCAAAATATCGGGTAACTCACAAAAAAGTAAGTACCTCAAACTGCCCCATATCTTCCACTTCTATTTCTTAGACCAATACCTCACCCACTAAGGATCAAGATGATGGGCCCTCTCCCTCTATCTCAAATTCATTTCAATTATTTGATATAATTGATCACACCAAAAAGACTAAGATTCAAATGACAGAGATTGAGTATTTGAGAGCCAATCCTGAATAGTTTGATAGGTTGGCAGAATATGTGAAAAATAAAGCCATCCCTACAAGACAAGATTCTTCAAAGGCCAATCATGATTTCCCCAAGGATAAATCCACCCAAAATAATCTTGTCATGACTCCTCCTGTTGCTCCCAAGAAAATAGAACCTTTTTATATTTCCCTGCTAATAAATAGTTATAAGTTGAGTAATTGTATAATAGACTTTGGAGCTTCAGATAATGTTATGCCTACCAAGGTGGCAGATTCCCTTGGTCTAACTTTGACTAAAACTTTTAGGAGATGTTTTTCTATGGAAAACAAGCAAGTCCCACTCCTTGGTCAAATAAAAGATGCCCAATTTGTGTTCGCAGCTTTCCCAAAAAAGAAGATAAAAATGATGGTTCTGGTGGCTAATGTTTTGACCTCTTATGGATCCTTCTTGGGTAGAATTTCTACAAGGATGGTGGGGGTGAGCTAAGCATGGACTTGTTGGAGGCAAGGATCCCAATTCAAGGTATTATGAAGAAATTGTTTCCTGAAAAAGAGGCAAAATATGTAGTCACCCAATCATCAGCACCAGAAGTTCAAATTTTATTTGAGTCTTCGGGCATGGGTAGCTACTTCCTATCTATGGACAAATTCCATGAAGCATCTGATGGAACTTCTATAGGTAATAACTTCGAAATGTGTTTAGCTGAGAAAGCAGGAGAATCGGTGAAGCAAAACAAATGCATGGAAGAACCTCTTCCCCCCAATGAAGAAGTTTCCAAAGGAAAAATGACATCTAATGAGGTATGGATCTTAGAATTTGATGGTAGTTATTCCTCTACAGTTCAGGAGCCTGATTTGTGTTGGTATCTCCTTAAGGAGATATTGTTCCTTTATCCTACAAGTTGTAGTTCAACAACACCAACAATACAGCCGAGTATGAATCCTTGTTGCTTAGATTATAGGCTGTTAGAGAAAAAGGTATTAAACTCCTCCATGCTAAAGGGGATGCTGAGTTGGTAGTTTGACAGGTAAAGAATCTCTATCAAACCAAGAACAAGAGATTGTGCCACTATGACAATCTAGTTTGGGACCAAATTGAAAATTTTGATGATTTTAGCATCTCTACCATCCCAAGAGAATTTAATGACCAATTGGATGCATTGGCTATTTTTGCTACTCTCTTAGTTCCTAACCAAGACCTTAAAGGAGACAAGTACACTATTGAACTGATCTTTCAACCAAGTGTACCTGATAATGCCAGCCATTGGAAAGTATTCAACAATGATGATCAAATCATTGCCTTCTTTGAGCAAAAGGACAGCTTCAAAAAACTATATTTATAAGGCAGTGAACTTTAAGAATGTGAGAAAACTTCTGAATCAAACATGGACATAGGTGAGGATTTTCTACAGCTTAAAGGGAATAAGATTCCCAAAGGCCTGGTTTTCCTAGAGAAACTAGTTGATAACCATGATAGGTTCATCAAACAACATCTAATAGATTCAAACTCCTCTCAAGATTTTGATCAAGTGAATGTGGGAACCAAGAGAGATCCTAAGATGGTGAACATTGGAAAATGCTGCACTCTTGAGAAGAGGTTTAAGCTTGTTAATCTACTCTACCAATATATAGATGTTTTAGCATATTCTTATGACAACCTGAAATCATTCAGGCCTGATAAAATTGCCACGACATTCCTCTTAAGGCTAACTCAGTGCCTTACAAGCAAAAGTCTAGGCAATATAATCCAAAAATATCAGGTACCATTTTATTTGAGATACAAAAAATGCTTGATGCCAGGATAATTTTCCCAATCCATCACTCCACATGGATTGCCAATATAGTGCCTGTGAGAAAGAAGAATGTTGAAATTTGAATCAGCATGGATTTTAGAGACTTGAATCAGTTATTTTTAAAAGATAACTACCCTCTCCCTATCATGGATCAAGTTCTATAGATGGTAATAGGTTCAGAGATGTCATCAATCCTAAACAGTTTCTCAGGATATAATCAAGTTGAAGTTGGAAAAGAATATCAACATAAGACTGCCTTCACCACACCTTGGGGCACCTTCACCTATCGAAGAATGCCTTTCAGTCTGATAAATGTAGGTGCCACATTTCAAGGAGTGATAGACCTCACTTTCAAGGATGAAATAGGTAAGTTCATTATAGTATACCTAGATGATTTGATGTTATTTTCAAAGTATCGTTCTGACCATGTCCACCATTTACAAAGAATACTAGAAATAATGTCCTCAGAACGGTATTTCTCTAAACCCCAAAAAATCTATCTTTGGGGTAATAGAAGTGAAACTTCTCAAACACATTGTGTCTCGAGAAGGTATTAAAATTGACTCAAAAAGAGTCAAGTCCATCCAAGAACTTACTCTACCTACCTTTAAAACTATAGTTCACTTTTTATTTAGAAAGGTGAATTTTCTTTGAAGGTTCATTCTTGAGTTCACTGAGAAAACTCACCACATTGTCAATATGATGAAATGTAATGCTACCTTCAGGTGGACTGCAGAGGAAAAATCAGCGTTCAAATACATCAAAGAATTAATCGCTCGCGCACTAATTTTGGTTTGTCCAAACTACACCAAAAACTTCAAAATATATAGTTATGCTTCTAAACATACACTCTCAACTATGTTAGTTCAACAGAACCAAGAAGGTGTAGAATCTCCTATTTCTTTCATGAGTAGTCCACTCAAGGCTCATGAGCTAAAATACTCAAACATGGAGAAGCATGTGTAGGTAGTGGTCAAAGTAGTCAAACACTTTAAGTTTTATATCCTAAACTTGCATACTGAGGTTTTGGTGCTTGATATAATGGTGAAGTCCATTTTGACTCAACAGGAGTTTGGTACAAAGAGGGGTAATTAGATTGCCAAGATTTAGGATTTTGATCTAGATATCAAATCTACCAAACTTGTGTAGGGAAAGGGTCTTTGTCAGTTGATTGCCAACAACATTCTTGATGGAGTAGAAAATGAAGAAATAGAGATCGAAGATATGCCTACGGTCCTCTTTGTTACCACTACTGATGAGTGGTTTTCTGACATCACCCATTTTCTGATCTATGGTGAGTGTCCTGCTCATCTCTCGTATAAGGAAAAATGGAATGTTAAAATAAAGGCTAGTAGCTATGTTTTGTGGGATAATGGTCTATATAAAAGAAACCTAGATGGGGTATTTCTTCGTTGTGTCGATAAGGTACAACAAGATAAACTTTTGGAATTTTTCCATGATTTGGCCTATGGAGGACATTTTTTTGCACTAGTGACAGTGCATAAGATTCTGCGAGTGAGGTACTATTGGCCTATGCTATTTCAAGATGCCTAAAAATGGGTGCGTAGATGAGAATTATGTCAACAATTCATTAGAAAGCCTAAATTAGCTACATTACCCCTCAAGCTGGTAATAATTGAAGAGCCTTTTCAATAGTGGGGTATTGAATTCATTGGTGCAGTTAACCCATCTTCGAGTGCTGAACATGATTATGTCCTCATGAAAACTGATTACTTTACCAAATGAGTGGAAGCCATCCCAACCAAGCACACTACATCTGAAGTGGTGTGCAATTTTCTTAAGAAAAATATCATCTCCCAATTTAGGGTCCCACTCAAAATTGTACCAGATAATGGAACATTTTTCTCTTCACATGAAATTACTCAATTTTACTTTTATTATGGGATTACCCTATCCCACACTCTAGATTATTTCCCACAAGGAAATGGCCAAGCAAAATTGATCAATAAGAACCTACTCACTATTATTAGGAAATTGGTAGATGATAATCAAAGAACTTGGCACAAAGCACTATTTAATGCTTTAAGGGTAGATAGGATTACACCCAAGAGGGCCATAGGTATGTCACCTCTCCAACTTATGTATGGATTGAATGTAGAGATACCTATCACTCTATAACTACCAGTGCTCATGTTAGCCAAAGAAATGAATTGAATGAGCAGTGAACCATGGTGGTGGACCAGATTATGACACATCAAAATCAGGTAAATAAACTTTTTGACAAAAGAGCTAAGGTTTGTGATTTTCAAATCAGAGATCAAGTCTTGTTGTGGGACAAGAAGTGAGAACCAAAGGGAATGCACAAAAAATTTGACTCTTTATGGAGAGGTCCATTTACCATTCAACAAATCTATGGTGAGAATAGCTTCTTACTGGAGTATCAAAATGGAGTACCATTTTCACTACCCCATAGTGGGCAGCATCTAAGGCTTTTCAATCCTTGAAGTATAGATGGATCCACTTGTATATTTATATAGTTTATATATATATATATATTTTTCATTTTTAGTGTGACTCTGTAGCCCAATATCTTGGATGAAGGCACTTAGAGACTAGTTTCTACTCCCATTGATTGATTCAATTGAATGGAATATCCCCAATAGGAGCCATCTATTCTTTCCAAATCATCTTAGCTCATTTTTTGGAACAACCCCCTGTGAAACTTGTTCGTTTCTCCCTTTGTCTCTCTAAGTTCATTTTTTGAGATGGGTTTTTTTCATTCTCGTATTTGCTCAACTGACATCATTCAAAGTTTGTAACATATTTTCATTACAGTTTCCCCAAAACATGAAAGTTTTTATGGTCTCGATGTGACTAAGGGACCAAATTTATCTTTTCCTACAGTTAGCCTCATTTCTTCTATTTTAATGCACATGTGGCAATTTTTACCATCAGTGCATTTTTTCCTTTATGCCATGTAGGAGCAGAAAATTTTGCCACCCTTACATCTAAAATGTAGAAGTGACAAAATTTTCCACCCATACATTTTTCTCCCTTACATATAGAAGCGGCATTTTTTACCACCCCTGCATGTCCCTTCAATTTTTCAGTGTAAGGGTGGCAAATTTTGCTGCCCTTACACTACCTCAATTTTCAAACGTGACATTTATGGCTGCATGCATCGAGTGGTTGGGGCCTTTTTTTGCCCCATTTAATCCACTTTTGGTCCATTTGGATTCATTTCTTCCACTCCTCCTCCAGCCCTCTACCTTTAGACGATCTAGCATGTAGGAAAAAGTGCATTTTGATAGATTTGAGCTTGCGGTGCATGTTATTTTCTAGGTAGATCTTGTTTTTACATTTTGTTTTACATTCTTCCTTTACTTTTGTTGTTCTCTTTGTCAGTTTTTGTTTTTTTTATTTTTGTGTTTTCTTTCTTTTTTACCCCCTTCCCTTTCTCTTTCCACCACTATCCTCTCATCCTCTTCCCTTTCTCCCCATCTAGTCCACATTCCTTTTCTTCCCAGCATGCTAGGGTAGTGATTTTTGCTGCCCTCCCTTCCCTAAACTTCCTACCTATAAGGGTGGTGTATTCCACCACCCTAACCAAGAACTTCCCCAACTATCTTGTATCGGCAGCAAAATTTGCCACCGATACAGGTTTGTACCACTCAGATGCACCAACGGTGAATTTTGCCATCGATGCAGGTCTCAAGTGCAAGGGTGGCAAATTTTACCACCCTTACACTCTTTCTTATGAAACATGAACGAGAGGAAAAATTTTCTACATGTGCCTTTTTTTCCTCTCACATGCATAGGCAGGAAATTTCACCACCCATGCATGCAAACCATCCCACATGCCAACGTGAAAATTTTTATCGCCCTTACATTTTTCCTCCAATTTATCTAACTCTAAAGAAATTTTTTTCCCTTTCATTTCTTGCCTCCTCCCCATTTTCTTCTCACTTTCTGATCTGGCCCTATCAAGTGCCCTTCCTTGGTCATGATCACCCAATGTGCGAATTCCCTAATTTTCCCATTTTTCTCTAATTGCATGATCATGATTCTCATTGCAGTACCCCCTAAGGATTCTCCTTCATTAATATGCTCTCAATAAAGACTAGTTCTGATGACTAAAGCTTTTCCAAAGAATTCAAAGGCCATGAAGTACCAGTACCAAGGCATTTTCCCAATCACCTTAGTCACTTTCTAATGTTGACAACATTAGAGACATAGAGATCAGCCATGTGGATATGGCCGAGTTCATAGAGAGAACCAAGGTGACAAACTCGAGCTCAAAGATGAAAAGAATAATCAAAAGCAACATTCATCTAGTTGCTTCTTTCCCTGTGGTGACACATCACATAGATTTCATCCTCCAGTGCACCCAATTCTACAACAGAGAGACCAAGTTAGTGTTAGATGCCAATGACAACATGATAATTTGGTTGGACCCCGAATTTATTGATAAAGTCTTCATGTGCCCTCCTGCTACTGAATTACTAAAAATTGACTTCACTAAGGCATAGAAAGAGTATGACAAGGATCCTGAGAGGGCAAAGAAGGTGATGAATAACAGGTGGCTTAAGACTCCCAAAACCAACTTGTCTAAATGGCCATAAAATTTTATGAGAAGTGATTTCATAGAATAATTTTTTAACTTGATTACTCTTCTTAATAAGGTATGAGGTTTGCCATCTTCTTCCCAATTCCATGAATGGATGTATCCCTTTATCAAGATAATTCTAAAAGGGAAGCAAGTCATCTTCTAGGTTGAGCAGATCATCAATGCTCTTCATGAGCAACTGATGAAAGTGTCTACTACATTGAATTTCTATATGACTTTGTACTTAGTATACATCACAACTTCAATGCAAACCTTTCCAAGTTTGACAATATAAGGGGATAGAAGAACCACCCCTATTTTTTCATATTACCCTCAGTTAACACTACAAGGATCAATCTATCATTTTAGGATGGTAAATGATGCCTTCTTCATGGTATTTATGTGCCTTTTCGATCCTCAGCTAGAACAAAAAAGAGTATCAGATGAAGCCTAGATGGTCATCAATGATTTTGGATACATGTTTTTTCAATTCCCCTCTTTTTGCTATATGCAGGTTGGGTTTTTCCAAGGATATCCCTACATGCTCCCTGGATTTCCTTTTGACAAGTTAGTCCTAATGGAGCTATGTAGATAGATTGTTGTTATACACACTAGGCAAATGGAATTGAAAAAGCCAAGTTTTAGGTTCCCAATAGAAATTGGTAGATACTCAGTTTTGACCACCACCAAAGTAATGGTAATGGATATGGAAATGCAATTGCTTACCATGAAGTAGTTCAAAAGAAGAGACAATTTTGACTACAGGGTTGTCAAAGATATGATCAAAATAAAAACTTAGTTTCATGAGCCCATGATTGAGGAAATCTGGGTAGACTTGAGAATAGCAAAAGAAATCAAAAGGTTAGACTACAATAGGATGACTCTGGAGTAGTTTGAATATCTAGGGTTTGCATATATTCCCTCTAATTTGGTTGATGATAAGAACATAATCAATAGTAGATACTTGGCTGATGAGGTTGTTAATTCTCCTCTTCCTCCAATTTAGTGGTCCCAAAAATAATTGACCTCTTTGAGAAAGAGATTCAAACCAATATTGGCTAACACCAATGATTGGCTAGCGGCCAAAGGGATCACGTTGAAGGAATTCATTATAGGATCAGAGGTTGAATTCGAAGTAGAAACAAAGAAGAAGGTAGAGAACATGACTAAGTAAAAAGGTGATGTTCTTTCTCCATCTAGGCCTCACAAGCCTATAATCATCTTTGTGTCTAAGAAATGAAAGGTTGTTGAGAAATCATAATCAATGGCTAAGGGGGTTGAATAACAAAGCACTTAGAAATAGGTAGCATAACAAATGGAGATTAATGACAGGCCTTTAAAGTAGTAGAGAACTAAGCCTCTATCTCCCTAGGAAGGGGCACATCCACTTGCAGGTGTTTCTTATTCACCACTTGAATCCCCTATGGCATCTCCTTCACCTCTTTCTCCCATCAGTGTTCCTTCTTCTGGAACTGCCTCTCCATCTAGATTTATGTTTGGTGATCCTCAAGGCACTTTTGGAGACATCTTTCACTCTTCAGGTTTTATCCTTAGTCTCTCTTCTCCTTCTTTCAATATCAGAGAAAGTTCTACCATTGACCATCCAGCGGTTGATACAGTTTCACCTATTACTCACACTACGCCCGTTGTTCCCACTAGCAGTGTAGATGTTACCCCAGTGACACCAGCCATAGGGACTATCACCATGGTAAGTGTTTTTGCTCTCCCACCTTGGTTTTCAACTTTCACGCCCAAAAGGAAGAAGCTAGCCATCTTTTTAGATGACTTTGATTTTGGCAAGATAGTGCTAGTGAAAGATAAGGCCCCTAAAAGACCAAGGATCCTTTCAAAAATGGTTGAGGAAAAGGGGCACAAATTTTGAGAGATAGCCAAACCTCCACAAGACATAACCCTAGTGGGTTTTGACATGAGCAGCTATTTCATTTCTTATGTTGAGTTAGGTAAAGTTACTCACGAGGGTACAAAGAGTGAACTACAATCCAAAATGGATATCATGGTCGAGAAATTTGACAAGGAAAAGGAGATGAAAGATTACTATAAGGCAAAGGTAAAACAATTGACCACAATAGTCAAAAAATTCACTCTTGCTCCTGAAGCAGCAACCCTAGAAGCCTTTTCCATAGATGATCATGTTATCCAAAAAGCAGAGAAAACCTCCATGAAAGGGAAAGTGCTTTAAGACTATATAGAAAAGATGCATACTCAGGGAATTTCCTTCTTTATAGAGGTTGTTGAGAAGATAGACAAGATGAAGAAGGTGAGGATAGATTTAGAATACCTCATCTCTCTTATTTATATTGATAGTACAGATAAATATCTTAACAACTGGATAGAGATGAAGGATCTAAAAAAATGCACCTTGATGTCCATCAGTGTCATTGCTAGCAAAGATTCCTATGTTGAAATCAAGGAATCACTGATATACAGAATTTAGGTGCTCAAGGAGCTAATTGAATATCTCAAGTCTTCCAAGGATGCTAGTGAGAAAAGTGACACTGGCTTGTTGAACAGACTGGAAGAATTACCTTGCGACCTCACCTCTAGAGATAATCAATTTCTTTTAGTAGAAGAGATGATTCAAGAATTCAAAGGTATGATCTAGAGTGATTTTGAAGAGAAAGCATTTTCAATGACTTCTATGGATAACATCTTAGATACTCAGTTAACTCTCGATAATCTAAGAACCAGGGTAACTAGTCATGCCAAAGAAATCACATCATTGAAAGATGGTACAATTAGAGCTAGAGTGATCTTCAAGAACACCATTACACTAGATAGTATAGGAATTTAGGCATCTATCGCCATGTATGATGCCCATCTGAATAAGTTTGGTGGTAGGAGTTAAATCATTTCTCCATTTTCTCTTCTTCCTCTCTTCTCATCCACTTTTGTCATGAAAAAGTACATGCACTTTTGTAATATGTAATTAAATGTAAAAAAATTGTAAAATATCCCAAAGTCAAAGATGACTCATCTTTGACTAGATATTTTAATATTTTAATCTTTTTCCAATTTTGAAGGTTTTTCCCTATATATAGAGGGAACCTCTTTTGTAAAAGGGATATTTGGATAATTGAGAGAAAAAACTCTACTAAAATTGAGACACTTCTTGAGACTTTGTGCTCAACTTGTAAATCATATTTCATTTAATGAATGAGAAATAGGTTTATTTTAAACTTTGTATTGGAGTAATTTGTGTTACCTAGGAAATAGTTCTTATATTCTCTTTCCTGATAATCTCTTATCTATTTGATTTAATAAGCAAAGTTTGTGTATTGAAATTATCTAAAGACATTTCTAAAGATAAAAGAAAGACTTTGAGCTATTTTTATCTTGATAAACTTGTTATTTATCATAGTTTTAGGTGAAGACTTTTGGCTTTGTTTCACTCTACTATTACACATGTTTCAAATCAGTGAAGGAGGCAATGGAAGACTTTGTGCTTTCATGGGTTTCCTTGTGGAATTTGTTATTACTTCTAGGGATTTACCACTCTACGCTGGATACCAATTCCTAAAATAAGAGGAATGCTTTTAGCCATCGATCAAGATTTTTCTCTTTGTTCCTTGGACATCCTCTCTGAAAAAGGAGAGATGGATGGCGTTATACTACCCTGAGTATTATTTTTTGCTTACTTATATATACATATATAGCATATAAACAATTCATAGGGAACCTCCCCTTGATGAGAGGAGCGATTTATCTCATTAAGATGTTGTAAGCCTACACTTTTTTTGGCATAAATCTCCTTGTACTGTGGTTGATATACCCATTCTTTTGTCAGTTAGTTGATGACAAAATATTCACCAAACAAAAAGGAAATTTCTTTGCATCATTTTCTTCATGAGATGAAATGTGATGCCAAACATGTTACTATTTGGATTGAACACTTGATAGATCAGACTAATTCTTGGCACCTCAATTGTTATGATCTCAATTGGACCATATTCAAATAGGTCTGCAATGTAAATGTGTTCCTCTTGTCCTTGTATACATACTTAATATTGTTTCCCACTCTTCATCTCATGATCAACATTGATCTTCTTTATAGGCATGACTTTAAAAGGAATATTTTCTTGTTCCTTGAAAGGTTGAGGCAAATAGAAACTTGTTCTGACCTCTAAAGGCTGATGTGAACATTGATATTACTCTTGTATGACAAGTTGGACAATGCCATATTTCTCATTTATGACATGTTGGATAATGTCATCTTTCTCATCATCACTTATAATTAGATTCAATAAAATAGTATAACCCTTGAGAGACTCAAACTCATTACAAATGTTTTCAATATTTTACCACAAGTCCTCATACTCTTTTTTTTTAGCATCATAAAAGGGAGAAACAAGAGGATCTCCTTCATACTCTTCTTTAGAATACAAAAACACTTCATCTAATACATTTTCATTGACACAAAGAATGCATTTTTCATTATCAACCAAACAAGAAGACTCAAAATAAGGACTCACCTCTTCTTCAACACTTAGGGCCTCTTTATGTCTCTTGAATTGTGTCTTATATTTCATAATCTAAACTTTCTCCTTAAGGTATTCAAGATCTTCCATCTCCTTCTCTTTCTTATTGATGTCAATACTAGGCATCTTAAAATCTAGTGACATAGCCCAATAAGGCTACCAAGGAGTTGCATTTTTCACAAGCAAGAGTTTTGAATTTTCTTCAACCAAGTGATATTTTTTATGTTCCCATACCATGTGTATATTACGTCAAATGGTGATGGTGTTAGGACAAGATGAACTAGTTGTTGGAGGTGGAATATAGGGCTCAAAATCAGATTGAGAATGCATTATAAGAGGTTCTTTTAGGTGTTCTTAAGGAAGGGGAGGTAGAATTTGGGATAATATAGTTTGGTTATCTTCCTTCCACTTGAAACTCACTTAATTCACATTTTATTTAGCTTGAACACTTTCTTGAGAGAGGTTAGATGGTGTGTGTTTAGGCATATGATCTTCTTTGGGGTCTCAACCTTCCATCACAGTTTGACTTACTAAATTCATCCTTCACTCTAACTCTTCAATTTATTTAGCTAGGTTCTATTGTAAAATTCTTTATTTAAGTTCATAGGAATAATCATGATGATAATGAATACAAGAGGGCTCATATGGAGGACAAGAGGTCTCTTCTTAAGGAAGGGTGGGATGGGATTGTAAAGGTTCAACTTCATTCTAAAATTCACACTCCTTATCAATGCTTCTATCATATTTCTTTCCCCATGATTCCTCTATATTACTTTATCTTAGGATATTAGGATTAAAAGTCTTTTATTTATTTGGTTATGTAGTTTGAGGTGTGGATGAAGTGTTCAAGGAACTTGGGATCCCCTTAGGCTTGGAATCTCCACCTTGTCTCCAACTTGGAATCTCATATCTAAGGGTTACTTCTTTAGATGGGGATGAAATGTGAGAGGGAATTGAGGACATTAAATCCACTTCCTTTATTTCTAACATGGACTATTAAAAATTCATATTAGCCAACACAATCTGCCTATCAAGATTAGCTTCAAACACAAGGTTTCTCTTTTCAACTCTCTTCTAATTGATTGGGAAAATGGTGACTTTGATAAGATTTATTAGGATCATGATTAGGGTTAAAATAGGACTGATAAAAACCTTATGGAAGTGGAAATTAACGCTGATAAGTTTGTTGAGGATGAAACTAGGCCACTCACATCTAGCATCTCACTTGTGAGCCTTTGCTAATTAGCTCTCTCAATAGGTGCCAATTATCTTTTGACTAGGGATAATGAATATCTCACCTTATGGATAAGATGAATAGTAACCTATAGACTACATCCCTTTTGTGTGTCAATATTTAACATATACCTCTCATAGCCTGAAACAGTTTACTTGAAAGGGGAAACAGATTGACTTGAGAAGTGACTAGGTTGACTAGGAGAAGAAAGATATTGAGAAGGATGGATATAGGACTGATATACTTCATGAATGGGATGATATAATTAATTTTGAAGCTAATACACTTCATGATATGGATGATTAAGAATTTTCTCTTTTTGATAGGGAATGGCACAAGCTTGAAATGTCTCGCCAAATTGTGTAAAATAGTAATAAACACTAAGGTAACCCATGAAAATTCATTAGGAATCAAGAACACAAGGAATTATCATCACCAATCTCTAAAACTAATACCTAGGGTACTTGACTAGTTGATGTAGCTTTAGAGTTACCATTGATGCTTAGATAGATGCCTCTAAAGTCTAATTATTGAAAGACAACAACAAAAATATTTTAACCTCTTGGACTAAGGTCCCATTAGGCATGCTAAAAACTATTTTCACATGGATTTTCACCATTCGATGTGATGTATTATCTCTCCACATACAAGTGGCACAATTCAAACACCTTTAGGCTTGCGGGTATCCTAAGGATGAGGTAAATCTCTAGATAGGGTTAGCTCCCTTGATGTACCCCTTTGGATTATAACTATGCCTAAAATTTAAGGGGGAAAAGGGATACATATAATTGAAATAAAACTATCCTAATGGAGGTGATACAAAAAATATGTTGATGACTTCTAACTAGATGCATGTTACACATGAGAATAAAGGACAAACCAAACATACACTTCTCCAATCTATATCATCTCAAATCAATGTTACATTATTAGGTTATGGATGAATTTGTAAAGCTAGGAGGACTAGAGAAGAGGCATTTAATAGAACTAGTGAGAAGACTAAATCAATCCTTGACATTTTTTAGAAAACTTCACATGCCCTACAAGAAGAATCTTTCCAACTACAAATAGGATGAAAGAATGAAACAACATACTAAAGAATCCATAGTATTCACTAATAAAGATCCAATATTAAAGTAAAACACACTATTAATAGTGATGAAGAATTAAAAATTAGTAGTCTTATTGATAAAATTGTATGTAAATGAGTAAGGATTTGCCATACTCATGTGGATCATAAGTTATAATGGCCAAAATGGATAGTTCTTAAAGAAATTGAGAGAGAGAGGAGAAGAGAGAAATCCAAGGATCACGAGGACTCTTTTCAAGCTAAGATAATTATTTACTTATGCATGATAATAGTATATGGGATGAACCATGCATGGTAAGAAGAGATAAGTAGCTATTCAAGTCATCAAACTCATGAAACATGGCATGAAACTCCTCATTCTAGCTCAAAAAATTGCTTTCATAATTTGGATATATTTGAACATATAAAAAATTATTAAGGATATGTATGATGATTTTAAATAATGATAATTATATCATACATGCCTCTCCATGCATTGGTTATAGTCTAGGTCATCTAGAATCATCTAGGAATGAGATATCATCAAATGCAATCCAAAAAACTCCTCTTTCTTACATCCTACACACTTGGCCTCCAAAAAAACATAAAATTTATATTTAAATCAATGGGATGGAATGGATGAAACCTTTAAAGACTCTTTATGGCCTTAGATACATTAAGAAACCCTTAAAATCAGCTCACTTGAAGTTTCCCCCCTTCTCACTAGCTTATCCACTATGCCAATTTTGAATAGCTAAGATGAAGCATTTGGATTGGACACATAGGAGTTTTTTTGAAGATAAAAATATCCATAGGTATTTATTAAAATTACTAAAATTCCTCCCCAAACTTGAATTTATCTCTGAAAACCTCTTGTATCCTAAAAACACACAAAATAGTTAAAAGTACCATATTTTGTACCATATACATACAGGTTCTTATATCTCAAAAGGGTGGAGAGGATATTTATAGATTAATTTTAAAGTTCCAATCACTATTATATACAAACTATTCCATTTTATCATCTATCCAACTCCATTTGTCCAAATCGATCTTGATTGAGGGTTTGCAAGGGTTTTAAGTCTTTTTGACCTGTTACAGTTTATTCATAAATATGGGATATTGAGACTAATAAAAAATTATACAAATTCATATTTAAATACCATAATAAACATATTTCTACTTCATAAATTCCCATGCATAACATAAAAATAGGTGTGAGCTTCTAAGCTTCTCTTATCAAGCTTGTTTTCACATTTTACACAAGTCAAAGTTGTATCTTGGTCTAAAAATGTCTTCCTTTTGATTTATCTACATTAAAAAAAATGTATAACATATATATATATATATATATATATATATATATATATATATATATATATATATATATATATATATATATATATATATATATGATACCATATAAACATTTTTTTATCCATGGGGATTCTCATCTCGTACTAGAAATGTGAATGATTCCCTATTTGGCCTTGGTCTAAACCTTGTCTAACAGGCCTGAGTTGGATTTTAGCTCAAAACATGACCTAATTATGATTAATTTATATTAAAAAATATTATTTACATCCAAATTAACCCATAAAACATTTTACAACTGGTTAAATATCTTTTGTCATGCTAAAAATGGTTTTGACCTTTCATTTGGGCACTAGGCCAAAACTTACCTAGTAGGTCTGCTTAGAAACTTGATGATCTGGGACACCCTGTTAGGATTCACCCAATATTTATTAGTTTTATATGAATAAATATGTTTTATATATGTTATAAATATTTACTTAAATGTCTGTCATCTCCTTGGATCACCCTTTCACCTCTTTTGTCCAAAACCATAGGTTTTATGCATGAAGGGAGTACCCTCTATCTGAGACAAAACAGAGGGCACTCCCCTATTTCATTCCATATTATGGATAATTTTAGGATATTTTTTAGGATTTAAGTACATACCACATAAAAATTTATCTTTATATTAGGTCATTAGGCCTTCAAAATTCTCTAAAACCCAAAATAGACCCTTATAAAGAAGACTGTGTGCAAGCTTTCTCATGAGGACTGTGTAATGCATGATTTGAACTCATTTTTGTAAATTATTTTAATTATATAGAGAAATTTAAAGTTATAAAAATAATTTTGGATATGATTTATACTTTTTTATCATTTCAAATTACCACATCCTGTTGATACTCCTTATTGAGTAAAATCGGGTTTCCGTTCTTTACTATATTTCTAAGTTTGAGATCAAAAATGGTTCCTTTAGGTGTTAATAGCTTAGTTAGAAATTTATTATGATATTCAAAGACATTCATTAAATAAATAAGTTATTTTATAAATGGTTTTAAACTTTTTTTATCATGTTTATACAATGTCAACTCTAATAACTATCATTCTTCATGCTCTACCTTTCTCAGTCAACACAGTTAACTATGCTATGACCAGTATAATCTTGTAGGTGTGAATTATTATCTTGAAATGTTACACATACCTTTCCAATATCATGAACCATTTTAAAACATATCTCATCTATTAATTTAGGTTATTTTATCTCAAACACTCCATATTTGAATGTGTACTATTATAGTTAGCTATAGGTGTGTATCTTCTCTTGAAAGGACACATGTAGGTATGCATGAGACCCTAAAATAGATAAATTCACCCTCTTTAATGGCCTATTTATGCAATTAATTCTCAATTGGATAACTTTTAACTATCTACATATGCTATCATGATATGTCTTTTCATCATTAGGTGTGAAGGCTCTTTAGGACTCATGCGTATAGACTTCACTACCTATTTTTAGTGTATAAATGGTGAAATTTGAGGTTCCCAATAATTGTCTTTCACTAGTCATCTACCCATAAATTTTTTAATATTACGTTTAGATATAGGGGATAAAATATAAAAACATTATGATGCGTTATAAACATTGATAACCCTACCTTGTAACTATGCCAAATTGGCCATAGGCCTCTATTCTACTTTTTTGGGGAATTATGTCCCTGAACTGGTCATCTCATGCTTTAAAGGTTTCTCCATTATCATTTTCTAACATATCTTATAAATATTTCTTACATGTTATATTAAAAATTTAAATAATCTAATTATGGGTTAACCACTTGTTTCAACACATCTAGAAAGGTATTTTATGCTCTGTTGGCACAACTTATAAGTGTGTACTCTAATATTCAAGTAAAAAACTATGAATTCAGGTAGTAGACATGGTTATGAAGGTTTAAATGAGTTTATTTCCATTAAATATTTAAAATACAATTTTTTCATCATCATATACCTTTCTTAACTCAAAAAATCCTTACAACTTGTTAGAACTCATGAGGACACCTGTAGATGAGCATGTTAATGGTAGAATTGAGAGCATATATTGGAAATGACTACAACAGTCCTCATTTTACAAAATTTATAAAGTAAAATATACTAATTCCCATTTATAAATACATATTAAACATTTTTATACCCTCACTACACCTCCATTAGCACACTAGATAGTTTCATACATGTGATTATAACTATGGCAACAAGTGAAAAGTGAGCAAAAAGTTGAATGCATCGTGTTCATGACTAAAACTCATGTAATTTCGATTTATCAATGATATTTAAAGTAAAAAAGAGTCAATAGGTCATTTATAACATTAAAAATGAGTTATCACAACCATATAAGACCATGAACAAGCATGAAGTTTCTAAAAATGATGAAAATACTTTTAACTCAGAAAGGTGTATCTTCTTGCAACATTGAGCTACTTGACTCAATAAAACACCTTTAAACATGAAAAAAAACATGTGAAACATTATGGGACATATTTAATATCATATCTAGTAAACCTCAATATCTGGCTCGTATGGACTTGCCAAAAATGGAGCAAAACCTATAGGGTGCATGAAATAATAAGCAAAATAGCACAGTGAACTTCATGAGGATGTTCATAAAGCACAAGACACAATTATTAAAAATATATTAATTTAAATGAATGTATCTGAGTATACTATAACCTTAAAAAATCATTTGTCTTGAAACCTCTTCAGATGTCCGTACTAAGCATGAACTTGCAAACTACTTTTGCTTGCAAAGAAGGGTGAAAAAGGAGCAAAATGGTTTTAGCTCAGAAATGACACTTATAGATAATTTATAAAGTTTATTTGATCTTAAATAAGTTTAAAATATATTAAATTATATTATTTTATGTGTCATAGTTCCCCATGGGTTGTATAAGTTCCAAACTCTTCTCTTTTCTCAAGAAAACTACCATTTATTCTAAAGAACCTACCACTTTCAGTTACCAATATTTGATTA
The DNA here is from genome assembly GCA_037957365.1 of Torreya grandis. NCBI lineage: Eukaryota > Viridiplantae > Streptophyta > Pinopsida > Cupressales > Taxaceae > Torreya > Torreya grandis. The sequence goes on along the minus strand of JARHVA010002286.1, from coordinate 866,812 downwards.
AGACATATGGGGACAAAAGGGATGTTACAACTTTATTTTATATTCACACTTCCTAATAAATATGTACAAGTCATTAAATTCCCCTCTTTTACCTCAAAATGACTCCTATGTCTAAAAATATTAAAAAGACTAAGGACTAAGGCCAATATAACATTAAATGACATCATTTAACCTATAATACACCTTTATGCATAATTTATAATACCAAAAAACACCTACAAATCACGTTTTTACCTATAGGGGTCCTAATTTGACCTATAGATTCAAATTTGGTCAACAATATCATCCAAGAATACATGAAAGGAGAATATTGTATGTACAGTCAATCTAGTACCTCTGTTTGGTGTTGTTGAGTGGTATAAGATAATTTGGTTGTCAAAACAAAACCCATTACATTAAAAATACTTGATGAAATATTTAGGGGACCTATTTTTTGAGACTACCACCATGGACACTCGACCAGTTGACTCCACTTAGTAGATCATCTCATTGTAGGCCACATACTTGGAAGCTTAAGCCTCCCTAATGCAGGAGCATCAACATTTTGATAAATTTTGGTTTTATATTATAGTTTTATTAGTAATTATAGTCCTTATAATTTATTTATGACACTTAGGAATAATTTTTAGGTCTTTTTGGTCATAAAATTTGAATTTCAAACTTCTAAGAATTTTCTCATCAAAATGCCAAATTGAAAATTTTTAATTTCTTGTTATAATTTTGAGGTATTATGCATGTTTATGATAGTTTTAAAATTTGTATGTTTTTTTTATGGGTATTATAGGTCTTAATACACTTATTTATGTTTTAACACCTTTATTTTCATTTATGTTATGTCTAAATCTTGATGTAACATCGAAGAATGCAAGTTGTCATACATAAGTCTATGTTGGAGGCAAGAAAGAAACATTTAAAGATTTTATAGGAACATATACTTCATGAAATGGATTTAATTAATAATTATGGAACCAAATATGGTGTTGTCTCCAAGAAATAGAGAGAGATGATCAATTTTTCAAAGGAAGGTCGTACATCTCAATTTTTTGAGAATGATTATTTGAAACCAAGAATATTCATGAATGAAAGAAATAATTGAAAAAATTTGCTAATTATATTAGTAAAATTTTTTAGTGTGACTAATTTTATATTATTAATTAGTGTAATATGTATTGGTTCATTGATTTACAAATGTAAGAGAAAGACTTTCAATTTTTTAGAATTTTATGTATAGCATACTCAAGTGTCTAATATTGTGCAAGGTTATTTGATTAAATTCAAGTATTTTGATGGTATGAATGGTGTTAAAAGTTTTTATTAATTTTATGTAGGTTTTATGAATACTCAAAACACATGGAGAAGGCTAAAAGCATAATCTAACATCAAATTTTCATACTATAATCATGTACCCTATTTTGACACACTGTCAAGAAACAAGAAAGGTAAAAAAGTTAATATTAATCCAATTCAAATATTAAAATGTTGATGATGGGAATATAGTATCTTAATGTTAATATTGAAATTTTTTATGATGATTATTCATCTATCTAGCAGGTGATATTTAATATTATTTTGCCTTTTGTATGTACACAACCTAATGAACTATCCTGAAATTCTATAGATATTCAAGTTATATACTTTTATTAGTTGATCAATAATTAAAATATATTTGGAAAGGTGTCTTATGTTGTCATAGACATTTTATAATATTTTTTATTCCTTAAAACATAGTTTTGATCTTGAAAACCTCATTATGTTACTTCTCATCCTATGTAAGAACCTTGTTTAAGGGTTTAGGTCATTTTGTGGTTCAACACCTTAAAAGATTTCCCAAACCTTGAAACTCAACCTCGAGATTATTATTATTATTATTATTATTATTATTAAATTGAATCACATGATATTTGAGAGTCTTGGCATGTGTGGACCATTTTTAGATCAAAACTTAGTTTTGAAGACTAAGAGACCTAATGGAGGCCCAGTTTGAGGAAGATCAAGTTGGATAAGTATATATACATTAATATTTGGATAATAATTTTGTTTAGAGAGTTGAAATTAATTAATGAGTATATAAAAATATAACTTAGTTTCCATCAAATCTTATATACTTATCAAACTACATGAAAAGGTGATTTATGAAGGATACAAGAAAGTGACCTAATTATGAAGAGACAAGTGTGAAATAGTGTGTTTCCCTTGAGATTCTATTAAATAAAATTTGTGTGGAGTTTTATGAAGGTAATTTGTATCTAAAATTAATCCTATTATGACTTAAAACTTTATAAAACTCTCAAACCATATAGATTTATCCTTTGGAATGCCTACAAGAGAAAGTCCTAATTGAAGAAATTTGATAATTGATGTGATTAACTCTCTTCCAATGCATCATATTGGTATCATATTAGGTTTTATACCTAAAATAAATATTTAAGGATATGAATCTCTTTTATTTAAGATTAAAATTGGTTTTTTGATATTTAGTTTATTTGATAACTCAAATGCCACCTAGGAGGAATGTAAGAGAAGTTGGAAGAGCTTGTATTTAGATGGGCCATGCAATCTTGGAGGAGTTAATAAATCTGAGAATAATATTTGATAAAATTTTGATAATATTAGAGGCAATTCAATGAAGAGGAGTGGTAACAATGGATGTTAGTGACAAAGAAGAAAAACCACAAGTACCAAAAGAAGAAGATGAAGAACATGAAGAGGAAAGAATTTATATATTTTTAAATGTAGTAATGAAATAGGGGTAAGATCAAAATATTAAACTTATTAATTATGAAAGTAGCCTAATTTTTGAATATTTGATTGATTGTATTACAAAAATAGATAAATATTTTGACTATGAGAATTCACCTGATGAGAGCAAGGTGAAGTTTTGTTGCACCAAACTGAAAGGACATGCATCCCTTTGGTGGGATTATTTAAATAATGAGATTTAAATATTGGGAAGTTATGGTAGCTAAATTTAAATCTAAATTTATACATATTTATAACCAAGCTATCTCATTCAAAAAAATTACATAATTTTAAGCAAAAGTAGAATATTGTCGAGTATATTGAAACATTCTATAGGTTGAGCATTAGATCAGGTTATGTTGAATAAACTTTGGAGAAGATTTAAAGGTATCTAAATGGATTCAATTATAATTTTAATGATGATAATAGTTTGGTAATCCCAAGAATACTTGAAGATTTTTACCATTATGTTTTAAAAGTAGAAGATAAAATGAATAAAATACAAAATCAACTCTCAAAGGGTGAAAGTAAACCCCTTCAAGGTAGAGGAGAGTATGAAAAAATAATTTAACTACCAACATATAAAGAAGGAGAAAATAGTTCACAAAGACAAGAGAATTCATTCAATCTAATATTTTGATTCAAAAGATGGAGAGCATATTTTAGAGGAGGATACACACCAAGAGCAAGAGACAACAATGGATTCATAAGTAAGTGTTTGAAATGTAATAGGTTTATTGGTCATAGGTTTTGGGAGTGTCCATAGGATTCTAAAACTAGTTATTTCCAAACTAAAAGTATATTTAAGTGGTAAAAATAGTGGAAGAGAGTCTGGGGTCTCAATCTCACATAGAAGAGCCATAAAATAGTGAGTCATTGATGATGAGGAGAGTGTCGATCAAGCCACCTAAGGAGATTAAGATTCCTAAATAAAATATTTATTTAATATAACATGAAAAATTCAAGGTATGTTTTGTAAAATGGTGATTGATTTAGGTATTATAGATAATCTAGTATTAGTTAAAATGGTAGAAAATCTTGACTTGAAAAGGCTTCCACATCAAACACCATATAAGGTTTTATGGATACAAAAGAGGTAACAAGTTCTTATCAGTTGGGTGATTTTTATATTTGAAGATATCAAGATAAGTTATTATGTCACATCATACCAATGGATGTGTGCCATGTTCTCTTAGGGAGGTCTTGATAGTATGATATGAGGGCCATTCATGATGGAGAGATAAATATAGATACCATTGAAAAATAACATAAGAACATTATACCATTGAATGAAGAGGATGCAAAATAAAATGAAGTTATAAGGTGTTGTTTATAGGTGATAAAGAGTTCATGCATCTAAAAAATGAAGATGAGGTAAGTAGTATGTCATTTAATCTATAAAAGATAGAGGTTTTAGCTTATGAATAATGTGATTTATCTTCAAAAGTTCATATTTTATCAAATGAACATATGAATGAATTGTTTGTGGAGTTATCTTCTATAATAATTATTTATTTTATTGAAGGGTTCATTGAGAAAGTTAGCATGTTAAATAACATTCCCATGGATATAAATACATACAACAAATTATAAAGTGAATAACAAATGGAACAAGAGAATGTAGTTGTCTTGAAAGGAAACAATGAATATTAAAGGTTAAAGATAAAATAAATAAGAGAATTAATGCTACAAGAATTCCATAATCAGGGATGAAGTGTATGAATATCTTGGCATAGACAATGAAGGAAAAAATGATTTTTTGAAGATAAGTAAGGATGAACAGAGAGTGAACCAAGTGAAGGATAAAAATGGGCATCTCAAGGTCCATTATGAAAATAGAAACTATGAATATATGAGAGAATGGAGAAGTAAAAATGATTGGGGAAAAAATTATGATAAAGAAGTGGTTTTATCTAATGTTTTTTTTATGTGTATGTAGAGTTAAATAAGGTTTAGAGATGAGTGAAGAGGATATTAATATCAAAGAATAAAGACACACATTTATAAAAGATATAACATTTTGTCAATACTTGTCACTCCTAAGAATACCATGGGATATAAGAGGCATATAGAGAATATAATTATTATTTAAGAGAAGTGAAATATATTGGGAAACATCTGAAACAAAGGATGATTGATGAGCAAGAGCTCATGAAATATTTTATGACTGGTAGTTTGATGTAGGAGCATCAACATTTTGATAAATTTTGGTTTTATATTATATTTTTATGAGTTATTTGAGGTGTTATAAGGTATATATGACACTTACAAATCATTATTAGGTCTTATATGGTCATAAAATTTGAATTTAAGACTTCTAGGCAATTTCTCGCCAAAATGCCAAATTCATTTTTTTAAATTTATTGTTATAGTTTTGAGTTATTAAGAATGGTTTTGAAAGGTTTAAAATTTATATTTTGGTTTATTTAGGGTTATTATATGTCTTATTATGATTATTTATGTTTTACCACCTTTGTGTTAATTTATGTTATGTTTGAAACTTGATATAATGCCCAATAATACAAGTTGTCATCAAGAAATAATTAAATATTTTATAGAACCATATATTTCATGAAATATATATAATTGGTGATTATATTATTAAATAAAAGGTTTTATATAAAATAAATATAGAGATATGATAAATTTTTCAAAGGAAGGTTGTACGTCTCATTTTTTTTAGTATGATTGTTTGAAACCAAGAATGTTCATGAATGAAACAAACAATTGAAGACATTTTTGAATTATTTTGAGAACATTTTAAAGTGTTAATAATTTTATAAATTGATTCCTTGTTGTAATATGGATTGGTTCACTGATTTACATGTGTGAGAGTGAGACTTTTAGTTCTTAAGAATTTTGTGTATAGTACAATCAAATGTCCAATATTGCGTAAGGTTATTTGACTTATTTCAAGTATTTTGATGGGTTGAATGGTGTTAATAATTTTTTATTAAGTTTATGGAATGTTTATGAATACTTAAAACCAATGGATAATTTTTAAATTTTCATCTATTATTAAATTTTCATCCTACATTCATGTACCCTACTTTGACAAACAATCAAGAAACAAGAAAGGCAGAGAAGTTAATCTTAATCAAATTAAAATATTCAAATTTTGATGATGGGAATAGATAGTGTTAATGTGACTATGTAAAAAATTTATATTTATTATTCATCCATATATCATTTGAGGTTTTATTTTATTTTACCTTTTATATCCACATAACCTAATGAATAGTCCCAAAATTATATACATCTTCAAGTTATAGACTTTTATTAGTTGATCAAGCATTAACAACTATTAGGAAATGTGTCTTAGGTTTGAAATAACATTTTAAAATATTTTTTGGTCCTTGAAAACACTTTTTATCTTGGAAACCTCATTATGTTACCTCTTTTCCTATGTAATAACATTTTTAATATGGGAGGTTAACTCTTGTCTATGTTACCTCATTCATGTATAGTAAATCAAGTATCCAATATTATTCAAGGTTATTTTATTCATTTAAAGTATTTTTATGTTCTAAATGGTGTTAATAATTTTTTATTAATTTTATAAAACTTTTATGAATACTAAAAACCTCTGGAGAAGGCTCAAAGTGTCATCTATCATCAAATTTTCATAATACAATCCTGTACCCTATTTTAACACAGTCAAGAAACAAGAAAGGAAGAAAAGTAAATATTAATGTAATTAAAATATTGGAATTTTTATGGTGGGAATATAGATTATTAATGTGATTATGTAAACTTTTTATAATTATTAGTCATTTATCTAACAGGCGAGGTTTCATTTTATTTTGCCTTTTGTATGCACAAAGCCTAATGAATAGTCCCAAAATTGTATAGATATTTAATTTATAGAATTTAATTTGTGGAAAAAGAATTAAAAACTATTTGTAAAGGTGTAATATGTTTTCATAGACCTTTTACAAGAGGTTTTATTACTTGAAACACACTTTTGATCTTGAAAATCTTACTTTTTTACTTCTCAACCTATGCAAGAACCTTGTTTAAGGGTTTTGATCATTTTGTGGTTTAACACCTTAAAATCCTTCCCAAAAATTTAAAATTCACTTAGATATTTTTATTTTTTTTATAAAATATAATCAAGTGATGTTTGATATTCTTGGCAATTGTGGACCAGTTATTAGTCAAAACATAGTTTTAAAGACCAAGAGACCTAATGGAGGCCTAGTTTGAGAAATATCAAGTTAGATAAGTACATATACCTTAAGACATTGATTATAAAAAAAATTAGGATTTAAATTCCTTAATCTATACTTAAAAATATAATGTGTTTTCTCATAAATCTTATATACTTTTCAACGCACGTAAAAAGGTATTTTAGGAGGGGTACAAGAAAGATACCTTCTTATGAAAAGATAAGTGTGAGATAGTATATTTCCATTCAAATTATATTCAATAATTTTTGTTTGGAGTTATATGAAGGTAATGGGTATATCAAACTGATCATAATATGACTTGAAACTTTGTAAAACTCTCAAACTGTCTTGATTTATCCTTTGGAAGGGTTATAAGAGAAAATCCTAATTCAATAAATTTACTAATTAATGTGATATCTCTCTCCATTTGAGTCACTTCAAAATTCCAAATCTCCCAATAATTGAGCTACCCAATATAACTTCAATATTTGATAAATCTACATGGACTATCCAAACAATCGAGAAGAAGAAGATCAAAAATGATTATGGAAGGGGAATAATTTTAGAAGAGAGACAAGATGTCTTCTCTTTATCCAAGAGAAAGAAGAGGAGATTTGGTATGTTTATTTATAATTAATATTTTATATCTTATTTATAAACACAAAAATAATCTTTGATATCATATCCAAGAGGTAACACTTGACTATGTTACCTCTTGGCATATAACCATTTGAACTTGATGACACCATTGGAGGCATCCAATGCCCTAAAATTGGTTTTCATTAGAATTCAAGAGGAAATAAAGTGGGTTTAAAGTTTATAATCTATAATTCCAAATTTTAAAAATTAATAAAATCTAATTTTACAATTTTTGGATGAGCTCAAACTTTCTCAGGATTGAGAATTGACAAGGCAATTAATAAGTAGAGTTGGTTTTGATCAGCTCCTCGAACAAGATTTAGCCATTTTCAAACAAATATTAAAGGGATAGCATTAGAATAAATTGATTTTGAGTTTAATTTTTTCATAAATAAGATTACAAAATTTGAAATCTTTCAAGTCAATTTTAGATCCACCAAGTTTGAACACACATGTTTAGTAGAGCAAACAAACATGGTACATCTATAACTTCTTTTGAATATTTAAATGATCAAGTTTTAGCATGAGGTAAGTTACAAAATTTACCAAGAATTGGAGGTAAAAAATATGGATAGTTCCATATTTTATAGATCAACTCCACCTTCTATCTCAACTACACCTCTCAACTCAAGTCTACCATCAACTTCATTGTCTCCTATCAGAACAAGTTTAGCCTTGTAATCACCAAGTTTGAATAAAACTTAGTTATATAAATTTAATTTTGTCTATAATTTTTCATGTAATATTATTCTATTTATTATATTTTATTAATACTTCATTTTTGCATTTGGTAGTTAGTCTATGTAGTTTTTAAGCATGCATAAGCTGCAAGGCATCATGTAGACAAATTTACTTTTGACCATAGTTAAGATTAATTATCATTATATATGTATTTTTTAGCATCAAATTATAACTAAGGTTTTGATTATTAACACATAAATTTGAGTTTTTTTTATCAATTTGGAGGATGATTCAGCCCCTCCCCATGTCTATTTATAAATTTAAATCCCTCATTTCAAAGGGATAGAAAATTACCAATACAAGTCAAAGTCATTTTTTAATTATCATGAAACTATGTAGATTCATTTCCTTTCTAATTCTATGTAATTATTTATTTATTTTATTTCTTGTTTGATTTATTAATTGAAAGTGTCTAATATCTATGGAGATTTCATTTTGTTATCATTAATATCTACTAATTTTAGATATACAACTATCGAATAACTTAAACTTGTTATTGATTGTATATAAATAGGTTAACTATTTAAATTTTAGAATTTTGTTTTTCATTTGATATATTCATCTAGGTGTAAGAAATATACACCCTATATACCTTTCTTATCCAAGTTATAATCTACTAAGGGTGTGCCACATCTACTCAAAAAGTAGAAACCTTTAGCTAAAATCTTTGAATTCTCTATATTATATTTTCCCATACTACATAATTCTATTTCTATGTGCCTATGAAATAGCTACTAGTAGTGAACATTAGTTCTAAAACACTTGTCTACAAAGAAACAAACCCTAGAATTAATTAATGAAACCATAGAGCCTTCTTTTCTTCTCTACCTTTCCCTCTCATTTTTTTAAGTTTATTTATTTGAGATCCACCCATTTTAGAATAAGGTCCATCCATCCAAATAAACTAGGTTTTAATTTGCTTATTAGGTTTCATTTCACCCATGTATACACCTCTTAACAACTTGTATGATCATCCTTTAATTCCACCACCTGATTATTTAACACATACTTGAAAATTGTGCCTTGAAATGGATTTTACCTCCATTTATATCCTAAAACATTAGAGTCTACCTCATTAATTCTAGGGGTGTGCACAAGACAGACATCAAAAGAATAAAGTTATAACTAAAAATAGGTCCACTTGTGTTCCTTCCAAAGTGAGAGGTAATCTTATACATTTTAGTTTCTCTATGGACACCCAAGAGGGTTACCAGGTCTAGAGCCCAAACCAGTCTTTTGGTTTAACCTTTGTTATTACATCAAAGGCCTATATCTATACATATTATTCTTTTGGTACCTTAGGATATGATACCTTCCCTAATAATAAATATTTATCTTATTAATCATCCCATGGCTCAACCACCTTGGTTAATCAGATCTTATATTATCAGACCAATGGATATGCATAATTTACCAATGAATCTAGATAAATATCTAACTTCCTTATCCCCTTAAGGAGGAAGAATTATATAGGAGCATATCAAGTATTTCAACGCTATTTTGAGGTTAATGAATGTCATTGATGTAGATGATTCACGTAGGATTTTCCCATTCATATTGTAGGATGTTGCCTATGATTAATACCTAAATATTCAAGATAAATCAATTACTTCCTTGAATACATGTCAAATAACGTTTCTTGACTGATTTGGATAAGTTACTAGCCTTAGTCTAGTGTATCAACATTTCACCATAATTAAAAAGGATCCTAATGAGCCAATATGTGACTTTAACATAAGATTTTAGAATATGTAAACCTAGCTGAGTACAACATATAATGTATATCATTTTTTAGCATTGGAGATGTATAATAATGCCTTGGATCCAATTACTGTGGTTTTTCTATAAAGATATGATGATGCCAACACTTTAGTATTAACATATGAAGAAGATATCAATTTTTATAGACAACACAATCCTCATGTATCAGGCACCCCTAATATCAATTTTGGTTTCCCAGCTTTGAATGAAGCGATTCATGTGAATTAAAATGTTCTTTCATTCAATTAGAATCATTTGTATGCACTTCTTCCTATTATTCAATAGACACCTAATCAAAATCATCATTATATGAATAATCATGTATATATTAATGGTCATCAGTAAAACCAACTTTCAATCGCATCCAATAACATAGTTTTCTACATTATGGATTCTACCAAAGTAGAATTGGATTTTGTAAATAGAATAGTCCACAAGTTGAGTAATGACATCTTGAGCATGCAGAGGAAGATGGGTAATGATAATAGATAAAATAATAATAAAAATTATAGGTTTGCAAGATATAATAGACCCTTCAATTGGTTTATAAATAATACACTACAATAATAGTCTAATAAATTGCTAGAAATCAATATAGTGGGAATAGATCTACCTAATTGGTGTTTATTCCATCATAAATCACAACATTTGAATTTTTTTTTAGCATTTTAAATCTTCCAAATAGATATGGTAAGGAAGGATTATATGAATAACCCACCATATTTCCCTCATAAACCTAGTTCTTCAAATATTGATATGATTTTTGAAACTCATGAGTCTCCTTTCCCAATCAAGGATGGCAATATATTAGAGGATAAATCTGAAGAGATACATGCCTTATATCAGTATAAAAAAGGAAATTATAATTTGAGGAATAAGTGGACCTTCACAATGTCTACTCCTCCAAATAATACCACTATTCCACTAAATTTCAAGGTTGATAATAATCTAGTTACCCCAAAAGGGAATGATCATCCCCAAAATAAGGAGGAATAGAGAAAAGGAGGATAAAACATTATTTAAGACATGAATATAATTAAAGTAAAAATCACTCTTAATAAATTAGCTTAAATCACTGAACAAAAGGAGCTCATATGGAGGTCTATCATAGGAAAGTCTTCTACAGATAAGATGAAGGATGCTCATACAAATGTCATATACAAGAGTAAACCATGACTTATTTCTTATTAACTATCAATTGATTTGGAAAAAAATTCATAACTGCTTAGTTGATTATGTATCTTTATCTACCTTAATGCCATCTTCTATTTTTCAAAATCTTTTATTGACTCTAAAACCATCAAAGAGGATGGTTTCATAGTTAGAAAAAATAATAGTGCCTATAGTTACATAATTTAATAATGTAAACAATCAAGTGGCATTTAAGCCATGTGTACAAATGACTATTGACATACTTATGGTGGATATCATATATGGATATAGACTCTTCCTAAGTAGAGATATATTGAAGATGTTGAGTGGGTATGTAGTAACATACTTACCTCATATTTGGTTTCCATGGAGAGGTATTACAAATCATATTATAATTTATCAAGAACTAATAATTAAGCTTCCCATCATATATTAAAATACTAATAATGAATATTTAAGATATAAATATCCTAACCTTTAATTTTATACATTCACCACAAAGTATGAGGTGTAAGAACTAGAAGTCTAAGGTCCTTCGTAATTGTGGACTTTCCATTTCAATCGTGTAAGATCCAAGCAAGGATCAGGTATTGGTGTTGAGTTGGTTAATCTAAAAGGTAAGAAATACTTATAATAATATAGGTTATAGTTACACTACACCAAAATTAGAGTAGAGTATGAGGCACTAATTTTTGGATTAAAATTTGGTCTAAAAAATAATGTTAGTCAATTATTGATATATAAAGATTCAAAGTTGGTAATGAATCACATCAAAAACAAATACCAATGCAAGTTATCATATCTAAAGAGATGAAAACAAATATCTTTGGATTTGATTTATTTATTTGAGTCCTTCAATATAGCGGTTGTTCCTAGAGAAAAAAATTATGATGTTGATTCACTATTTACTTTAGCTTCCAACCTAGCGACATTACAAGCATCTAAGGTACAAAGGTTTTCCATCAAGTTAGTAACTTTTCCATCTATTATTGATGATTTGGAAAATTTCCATGTCTTTAATGATGACCATGATCTTATCTAATTCTTAATTAATTTAAGATAATTTGATTTTAAGATCATTGCTTATAAGGAGATTAGTTACTTATGCTAAGAGGAATTGTGAGAAGGATTCATTCAGTTGAAATAAAATCATCTATCTTTAGGAATGGTTTCTCTAGAAATGGTGTTTGATCTAGATATCTAAGCCCAATATTAAATATATCCTAAATTAAATGAATCTTAGTTCAAGAATGAGAATTTAGGGGATGATTATGATCATTATTATGTCAACATTGGCCTCAACTACACTCTAGAAGAAATAAAAAGGTTGAATTATTTAATCACCTAGTATAAATATGTGATTGTGTGGATATATGAATACTTGAAGGGTTTTAACCCAAGGTTCATCACCCATAAAATACCATTGAAACAATACCATAAGTCATTAATGTAAATATAGATGTCGATCAATCCTATCCTATTGCCTCTCATTCATAAGGAAATGGAAAAGTTGTTAAATGCAAAAATAGTTTTCTCTATCAAACATTCTACATGGGTTTATAACTTAGTTCCATTCTGAAAGAAGAATGGGGAAATAAAATCATGTGTCAATTTTAGGAACCTAAATAAGTCTTATAATAAAGCAAACTACCCTAAGTGGTTATAGAATGATGTCATTTTTAGATGGATTTTTAGGATATAACCAAGTTTTTGTTCAATATGAAGCTAAAATGAAGATAAAATTCACCATAAATTGGGGTAATTTTATATACAAGAGGATGCCTTTTGTCTTAATTAACACATGAGCTACCTTTGAGTGAGAAATATACCATAGCATCCAAGACCTAATAGGTAAATGCATATTAATTTACATGGATGACCTCACTATTTTCTCAAAGAATAAAAATAATCATGTAAGCCATTTATAGTCAATATTTTAAAGACACAAAAGGTTTTTCATCTTACTAAACCCCCAAGAAGAACATATTTGATTTTATCAATGGAAATCTCTTAGGAAATAATATCACAAAATAAGGAATTTCAATCAACCCAAATAGATTTAAAGGGATTTCAAATATTGCATTCCCAAATAGCAAGAAGAATCTCAATTATTTATTTGAAAAGATAAATTTTGTGAGAAAATTTATCTCAAGCTTTGAAAAAATTGTTAAACTTCACTAAATATTTCTTTGTGTATTCATTTTCTTTAGAACATATAATTATAATAGTGCTTACTCAGAGAAAGGGCTAAAGTGAAAATCCTATTACATTTATTAACACGAATTTGAAATAAGTAGAGCTCAAATACTCTATGACATATAACAAAATATTTTCCCTTGTCAAATTGATAAATAAATTACAGCACTATGTCTTGAGGAATAAAAGCATCACCATTATACCAGACCCTATCATCAAGCTCACTTTGGGGGAAAATGATTTGGGGGAGTGTAGAGCAAAATAGATGGAAAAATTTTAGGAGTTTGACATTAAAAAAAAATCCTACCAAAATTGTTAGAGAACAAGGCATCATTTAGATTTTTATTGAACCTAAACCATGCATCACAACTGTGGAGGATTACAAAACCCAAGTATCTAGAGGATATTTGTGTATTAACATCATTCAATATTTAATTATAAATACATATTTTGTGGAACTAAATAGAGAGAAATAGATAGATTCAAGGCTCAAATTTGTTCACTATATGATTAGAAAGGGGATTCTCTATAGAAGGAGTTATGAAGGCATCTACCTAAGATACATATCATGAAAATAATCTCAAGATATTATGGAAATCTTCACCATAAGATAGGTAATTTTCACCCTTATGGAAACACCACAACCCATAAAATCCTTAGAATGGGCTATTACTAGACAACAGTCTTTAAGAATACACATGTTCATAAGAGCATGTAATGAATACTAGGTTATGGAAAAAATATAATTACATGTGTAAATACCATTGCATCTTGTTATTAAAATAATAATATTCACTCAATACGGCTTAGACTTCATCAGTGTCATTAACTAGAATTCTTTAGCCAATCACAAATTTGTACTCACTACCATAAACTATTGCACTCAATGGATGGAAGTAATAACTAAAAGTCAATTTAGAGAACAAAATGTAACCAAATTTATAGAATAAAAAACCATAACTATGTTTAGTACCCTAATTTCCTTAGTTTATGCTAATATTCTAGCATTCCAATTAGTTAAATTCACTACATAAGCCCATGATAATCAAATCACCATCAAGTCATCTTCCAACCATTACCCATAGGGAACTGGATTAGATTAATCAAAAAATAAGAAAATGATTTATGCCATTAAAAATTTAGTATCGAATAAACATAGAGAATGACATCATCTACTAAAATATGTACTATGAGATAATAAAAATAGGATACAGATAGGCCCTCCAGGCTTCACCTTACTTGCTAGTATATGGATGACATCTAGTTTTCCTAATCATGATGAATTTACCAACATATAAATTTATATAGGAGTACATGGAACTAAGTGAAAAATTGGAGTCTTGATTATTGGATTTAATAGATATGGAAGATTCAAGGACTAAAGCCTTACATAATTTTAACAAACATCAAGATAGTTAAAAGTGCTTTGACAAAAGAGAAAAATTTAAAGCATTAAAAATATATAACCTAGTGATTTTATGGTATAAATACCATGAAAATAATGAACAAAATGACAATTTTACCCCCTTATGGATTTGACCTTTTCATATATTAGAGATCCTATGTAATAATGATTTCTATTTGAGGGACATCCAAGGTAACGAACTAACATATCCAACTAATAGATAAATTTTTAAGCACCAATTCATGGATGGACCATCTATATATGTCCTTAAGTAACAATATTTATTGTGTTATAGGTAGTAGTAGAATAGATTTACTACTTTCATATTTAGTTATCCTGCTTTGTAGGTTAGCATTTCTTAGTTTCAACAATTTTCTCTCCCTATTTTAGTTCCATGATTTATAGATTAGATGGTTTTTATTTTGTGGTAATCTAATTAACTTATCTTTGTATAGTCTAATAAGTTCCCAATCCACTAAAATTATTATCAATGTTTGAGGCTAAAAATTAAATCCATGAGAAAGGTTCCAAAAGAAAGAGCTAGTGTAGGAAGGACATAAAACAAATCACACAAATGAGTTTATTTATAGTTTTTACACCTTGTGTTTAAGATATTCATAACTTAGGTATGAAATAATAATTAATCATGATCATGTTACCAATGAGTACTTGTATAATGTATATAAAATCCACTCTCATTACTCTATATAAATTTAGAAAATTTTCTTAGTTTGATTAGATCAAATGCACTTCTCATCATTATACTTGTTCAAGGTAATAAAAATTGATATGGATGTAAATATTAGGGAAAATAAAGTAGAATTAGACCCTCACATACACTATATTATTGTGGTTTTTTCTCTCCTTCCAAATGTATTCTAAAAAAATGAAATAGAATGAGGACTAATGCATCCTAAAAGAGTGATTAATAAACCTAAATAAAAGCTAAAGGTGATCAATTTTTCACATGATTAACTAATATAAATTTATCACACATCATACAAGAACATAGGAGGAGGAAAAAGAGGAACCAAAGGTATCTCTATCGGGGAAATAGACACCTGAGTGGTAGTAGAGTAATGCTTGAGCTTCCTTATTTTTAAATATGTTTTCAAAGAAACCAAAATGAAACCTATAGTTATCCCAAGTATTTGTTAAAATACACATAACAAAGGTGAAAGTAAAATCACTTCATCACACACATATCTAAGGTATCAGTAAGTAAATTATGTTATATGAAGTTTTTTGGAGTGTCTTTCATGTCTCTTTTCCAAATATTATCTTGTGAAATCATTAAAATTTGATCTGGGAATTGCTAACTAAAGTTTATAGTTTATTGAATACTTAGGAGTATTCCCCTTGAGAGTCACCATTTGTTTTACTAAACATACACCCATTCTTTTTTTGAATAGGGACCCACTATATTATGAAAAGCCTAGGTCTATTTTTGAAAACTTGTTTCATAGATATTTGTATGTGCACATAACTTCATTGGTTGTTATAAACACAAATAGACATTTTCACATGTTTATTTTATTTTAAAAACCTATTAATAATTTTAGAAATTTATAAAGATACACATGTTTTCTAAACATGCATAATGATTATAAAGTTTTCAGCTTCATGTATTTTATCTTTCACCAAAATTATTCTTAGTACATTTTACGTTTCATAACTTTTGTTCAAAATTTGACTTTTGTTATTTTTTTATCCTTCACATATATTTAACCTTCATAGAAAATACTCTTCAAAAATTTTGTTTACAGGTTTTGTTCATACATTTGGGCTTCAATATTCATGTTTATCATATATTTTATTCTAAACTCTGACACTTTGTAACTTTTTAGTTTTTGGTAAAAGTGTTCATAATTATGTCTTCAGAAAAAATGTTCAAAAACATAGTTGTAGAATTTTTTAGGAAGTGGTCTTCAAAACTATTGCTCATAGGTCATCGTCATGATTTGGACTTCTACCAAAAAATTTAAACAAAAATGTTTGGAAAATATCATTTTAAAACTTGCTTTTGGGATTTTCATATTCAAATAAAATATTTGAAAATTATATTTCAAAACTTTTAATCATAACTTAGCCATTGTAAAAAGTTTCCTTCACAACCTTTGTAAAATATGTCCAGCATAAGTATTGGCAACTTTTGTTTTTGAGATGTGTTCACATTGAAATAATCTAGGGTGACCCTATTATGACCCACCATATGACAACCAACTCTTCAAATCATCTTTGGCATAGTTGAATTCAATAAAAAAGAGTGACAAGATGACACTTGATAAAGGAAATGATGTGGAATTTCTCCTAATTTCTATAAAGTCTATGTGGCATACCTACCAAACTAAAGTGGCAAACTTTGAAATGAATGAGTAATACATTTTTTTAGATGTTTTGAATTAATGATGCATGAACTAAAATTTAATACTCAAATTTGTATCAACGAATTTAAATCAAATATCATGTCTATTAATCACTAGAAAGTCTGAGTGAATTTGTATCCTTAAGAGAACTCAAAGCCCTAGCCACCTACCTTCACACTATAAACTAGTTCTAGAATAGGCAAGTCATTAAATTGAAGAACTAAAACTCTTTGGGGATAGAAAATTAGTGATGGTTTTTTCATCCAAGACATTAAAGGTATTAAAACCACCATATATTTTTTCAATCAAATGTTATGTCGACTATATGGACACCATTTTTGATTCCATAGTGTTCAATGATAATTATTCAAACTATCCAGCCATTGTTAGGTTGTGGAGCTAAAAGCTTCACCAGGATGCAAATAGGAGAAGTCATGGAGGATGCAGAGTTGCAAAATCAGTTGCAGGAGAAATGGCGTCGGTTTGATCAGCCGACGTCAATCAGATAGCAAGAGGAAGCAACCGACGTCGGTTACCAGTCGGCCGACATCGGTCATGGAGGTGCCGACGTCGGTAGCCTGTGCGAGAACAGGCAGTTTGCATGACGAATCTGGGAGAGTCTATTTTAAGACTGTTAGTTTGCATGTTAAAGGCTAGTCGTAGTCTTGAGTTGTGAGTTTAGTTATTGTAATTAGGTTAGTCTAATTATTGTAAGCATGAGATCTATATATGGACTCATGGGTTGTATTGTAAAAGTGTGTGCTAGAAAGCCATATAGCTTTTAGAGAGAGCTAGTGTAGCTCCTCCTAGTTCCAAAGGGGTGCTGAGTGTGTATGATCAAGGAGAGTTGCAAGGTCTACAAGGTCAAAGAGCTGATCCACTAGAGTACTGGTTGAAGAATCATAAGGACTTGGTGAGGCAAGGACAAGGGTTCTTCAGGGGTGTAGAGATATCTACATGGTGAGTAAGGTCTAGTGATTTGCAGGTAGCAGAGAGCAGGGGATCTACTTGGAGTATGGTTGTGTACTTGGTGAACTGGTAGTGTGTTACTGACTGGTTGGAGAGGTGAACATCAATTCTGTATTGGAGTTGATTGTTAGGACCGAGAGAGAGAGGGAAGAAGGTCTTGAGGTGTGGTGAACCTTTGAGGTGGAGGAAGAAGTGGCATCTTCCTTATTGTATATTCTTCTATGTATATAATACAATTGTGTATTGTCTCTTAATTCCTGTGTTGTTTCATATTTCTAGTTACTTATTGATTCTGGTATAATTCCATGTTTAGTTGCTAATACAAGAAGTAATCACATGTGTTCTAATTGGTAGAGCAAGATCCTGACTAAGGAGGGATAGGAGCATGTTTATTGTTTCCTGGGTTTCCCTGACACGTGGTATCAGAGCTTTTGGTTGGGTTACTAACAGGTTATTTCAGATCTGGTAGTGTTTGTTGATTACAGGTTACTCACAGGGGTTTCTGATTGAGTGGGAGTATAGCAATGGCAGAAGGAAGTAAGCTACGAATGGAGAAATTGAATAGCACGAATGGTCTGATTGATGGAAAGAAAGAGCATATAAAAAGATATTGTTGGTTGGTAGCAGATCAGCATGAAGGAACTAAAGATGTAGATGTTATAGGTGTTGTTGCACAGGATGTTTTGGAAGGTTTCTTGGATAAAGTTAAATCTTGGATAACAGATTATGTTGCCTCTTTCCATGCAGCCCTAGGGAGAGGAGCTGGTGAGCCTTGCCAAAGAACTGGCAAAAAGGAAGTGAAGCTGAAATTGCAGATGGACGACACACAGTGGTTGATGGAAGTCATGCAGGTACCGGTCTTGGAGATGAGTCTAATTTCTTCAAGAAATTTGGGTGATGGGAGATATATTGTAACTCTCACAGTGGATACACTCGAATTAGATGGTGGTAAGAAAGTAGGTATCCTTTATCTATCTATTTATATTGTTGATTCACCTTTTGTTGCAGAGATGTGGCTTCATAGGCTTAGTCACATATGTAGAAGGAGAATGCAGGTTCTGAAGTGGAAGACAGATGTTTTTGACAAGCTAAAGAATTGGAAAAACTTGGTGTTCATGGAGGAGCTGATAGAAAGAGATCAGGTTAGAGAATTGAATTATTCTGAGTAGAGCAGGGTTGATTTGATTAGGATTTTGATCCTTAGAGAGCTTGCGGGTAAAAAGTTGTCACTTACAGATGAACACAGGAACCGACATCGGTCACATAGTAACCAATGTCAGCAACAAGAAGACCGATGTCAGCCATGAGGGAACTGACATCGGCAGAAAGGATACCGATGTCGGCTAGGGAAATGACATCAGCAGTCAGGGTCAGTGCAGGGAACTGACATCGGTTGGGAGCAGACTGGGAGATGGCTGAGATCGGTCACTAGAACCGATATTGGGTGGATAACAAGTCTCAAATGCTCATGTGGAGGTTAGAAAGGGTAAGTGAACCTCATATTCATTGTTCACCTTCTTTATATTGCTTACTGATGGTCAAGAACCAGGAGGATGTGAAGAGGCAATGCAGGTAGAGTCCAGATACAGTGGGAGCTTGGCATGGATGAGGAGTGTGAGTCCTTGGAGAAAAACCAAATAGGTATTTGTTGGTAGAGTTGTCAGCTAGAAGAAAACACTGAGAGATGGAATGGATTCCCATTTTAGAGAAGAGAGTGGATAGACACAAGAGATAGAAGGCCAAGGCATATGGTCTTGAGGAAGCTGCAGGACAGTGGTACAGGTTTTGACAAGAGGATGACTAAGCATGGATTCAGTCAATGTCAGTGTAACTATTGTGTTTATCTTACCAGGTAGATGATGGTCACAACATCATCTTGTTACTGTATGTGGGTGATTTACTAGTAGGTTTGTACATACAGGTATTTGCTGAGCTAAGGGTAAGGTTAGTTCAGAGGTGTGTCATGAAGAATTTGGAGCAGCAAAATTATTTGGCATAAGAGACATGGAGATTTTATCTTCAGTGGGAGCTGGTGTGAAGATGGTGTTGGTGAGGTTCATTACGCAGGATGCATAATCGGTAAGCACACCAATGCCTGGACAGTTCAAGCTTAGCTTGAAACAGGGTTTGAAATCACATGAGGTCCAATGTAGACCTGAATTTTCCCAAGCAGTGGGGGTTGTCGAAAAGTATGGAGCCAATTTGGGGAAGGATTACTGGAGGGCAGTTCAGTGGGACTAGCAGTAGGGATTCTTGTTATGCAGGGTCAAGTTCTTCACTACATGGATGTGTAGGTTCGGATGTGGCAGGTTACTTGAATGATAAGTATAGCATCACAGTTGCATGGTGGTTGGTCTTCAGGATGGATCTTGTAGAGGGATACAAGCCAGGGAATAATTTAGATGGTGTACAAGTATAGGTACAGGTGCAGCTATTTATCTCCAAGTGGGATATTTTTAGGTTGTGGAGCTAAAAGCTTCACCAGGATGCAAACAGGAGAAGTCACGGAGGATGCGGAGTTACAGAATCAGTTGCAGGAGAAATGGCATCGGTCTGATCAGCTGACATCAGTCAGATAGAAAGAGGAAGCAACCAGTGTTGGTTACCAGTCGGCTGACATCACTCATGGAGGTGCCGACATTGGCAGCCTGTGCGAGAATAGGCAGTTTGCATGACGAATCCGGGAGAGTCTATTTTGAGACTGTTAGTTTGCATGTTGAAGGCTAGTCATAGTCTTGAGTTGCGAGTCTAGTTATTGTAATTAGGTTAGTCTAATTATTGTAAGCATGAGATCTATATATGGACTCATGGGCTGTATTGTAAAAGTGTGTGCTAGAAAGCCATAGAGCTTTTAGAGAGAGCTAGTGTAGCTCCTCCTAGTTCTAAAGGGGTGCTGAGTGTGTATGATCAGGGAGAGTTGCAAGGTTTGCAAGGTCAAGGAGCTGATCCATTGGAGTACTAGTTGAAGAATCATAAGGACTTGGTGAGGCAAGGACAAGGGTTCTTCAGGGGTGTAGAGATGTCTACATGGTGAGTAAGGTCTAGTGATTTGCAGGTAGTAGAGAGCAGGGGATCTACTTGGAGTACGGTTGTGTACTTGGTGAACTGCCAGCGTGTTACTGACTGGTTAGAGAGGTGAACATCAATTCTATATTGGAGTTGATTGTTGGGACCGAGAGAGAGAGGGAAGAAGGTCTTGAGGTGTGGCGAACCTTTGAGGTGGAGGAAGAAGTGGCATCTTCCTTATTGTATATTCTTCTATGTATATAATACAATTGTGTATTGTCTCTTAATTCCTATGTTGTTTCATATTTCTAGTTACTTATTGATTCTGGTATAATTCCATGTTTAGTTGCTAATACAAGAAGTAATCACATGTGTTCTAATTGGTAGAGCAAGATCCTAACTAAGGAGGGATAGGAGCATGTTTATTGTTTCCTGGGTTTCCCTGACAGCCATATGAGATGTAATTAGGAAAGTGAATATTCATACATGTGAAAAAAATATAAAACCAGTGTAAAGGCAATTGAAAACATATTTTATCCCATTCAAATGATAAGGATTACACTTTTCAGTATCCAAGCTTAAGGTGATTTCATGCAACAACCTATTGTACGAATTTTTATTTGTAGGAAAGGTTATTTTTAGGATTTTTATACATCACACGGACCATAAAATCATCATCAAATGCATTTGAATAGATAACTTCCATAGGTACTATTTCCACCAAATATTGTACCCTAGAAGAGGGTGTTTAAGCCTCTTCCATATTTGGGAATCATGGGAACATTTCTAGGTATGTGGGTGTACTTATATTGGAAATGATCCTCTAGATTTAAGGACTATCTCCTTGAATGTATATTGAAATGATTTTTTCTATATTAACTAATTACTTATGGGGAAAAGAGTTTGAGAATTCATAAAGTGAACCTACTCTAAAGGAGGTGACGCATCCAGATGTCTTCCATATGACCATCATACTTTCCTACAGTAAGAAACAAGGCACAAAAGCTAACTTTGGAGTCTTATGGATTTTAATAGGAGTATTTAAATATGGAGGTGAGATTCATGAGAGATATCCAAGGTAATTGAAATGATGGTTAGTTTTAGACACTAAGGCTTATTTCACACTTAAAATACAAGATTATACACTTGAAAATGCTTCATATGACATGTTATAATAGAAACTATTTCACAAACATGAAAGGATAAGGGAAGAAAGGATAGATAATTATCAATTTACATCACCACACATCACTTACACACTTATAAATTTTTTATAAAACTCAAAATTATATTTTCATTAATGTTCAAAGGAAAAATTTGACATCTTTCTAGTAGGGCTCTACCATACATGGAGTGCAACCCATTCAAAGGCCAAAATGGAAGATACTTATAGAATATGAGAGAGAAAGGGTAAAATTTAAAATCCAAGGGAAATCAAATGAGTTCAACTCCATTTGAACCATAGTTACAACTTATTCTACTAGTATGATTCTTTGGAACCTCATGATTGATCTAACTCATCTCAAGTAGTTACAACCATTTATTATTCCTTCACTGATGCTCCTTATGGTTGTAATGATGGGATAAAGTGGTTTTTAGGTGGGTTTCAAAATCAATATAGTTACCATAATTAGATTCACCTATTAGAATTTTTTCCTATTGCTAAATTTTTCCTGATCAGTTTATTGTGGTGTGTAAAAGTGGAGAGAAGGGTACTTTTCATGTAGTTGGTTATAAAGATGAAACTATTGATGTATATGTGGATTATTTTATGGAATAATTTTAAATGTTATCTCTTTTTCAAGTTGGATTATGATCTAGCTTATCCCCATGATCATAGGTTCACTATAGCTAGAAAATCAATCTCAGACTATTGGTTTTCATATAGTCTTTATATTATGACACTCTTATTGATGTTTGGTTCCTATTAGGTCCACATAGATCTATTATGTCATTTATAGAATAAAGAATTTATAGATGTATAGACCCTTATTTTAATAATGATGAACATAGTCATAAGACAATGATGTAACCTTTAAATGATGGAACCCTTATGTAGTAAATCTATAAGCTATAGGTTTGTATTGATATTTAATAGCATCCATATATATTATTGATAACCTAAATACATCATTGATTTTTTTCCTGGTGTTGGATCGAGCTTTAATGGTAGTATGTGCCCTTTGAAAATCTTTCCCTAGTTTGACCTTCATCATGTGTTCGATCTCTAAAAAATACCTTAGCTTCTCAGTCTTTAATTTCATTGGTCATTAATATCTAACTCAACATATTGAAATCTTGACCCACACATGCACCATTGATCCTACTCAGTAAGAATGATCATGATTCAATGATCTTGACCCTAACTTTTCAACTCTATCCAAGCTTGTGTCACATGTCAAACACATGTTGGTTTCAAGATCCTACTATTAGACTATCATTTTATGTGCTTATGCCACATGTCAATAACATGTTATTTTTGGGATCCTACTATCAATATCTTAACTTACACACTCATGCCACATGTCAATCACATGTTGATTTTAGGTTTCATTATTAGTTGATCAACTTATGTACTTATGCCAGGTGTTAATTACATATTGGTTTTAGGATCATAGTATCAATATCTCAGCCTATGAACTTATGTCACATGGTATCCTCTTGTTCTCCTTGATATTTTGACTCATTTCGCACTATAATATCAAGATGTATGATATAATGTAGATTGTTAGATCTACCAGAACCCACTATTTGAAATCTAATGGCTACTTAATGAGATAAAATTTGACATCTTCACTCTCATAAAATTACATTCATGTGATTATAATCTATGTTTGTGTAACCATAAAATTTAAGCTCAAAATGGTTTGTATTTTAACTTTATTTTGACATTTTCATGGATGTCTTACTCTATTGGTTCAACTTCGAATCTTCAAAACTTGAGCCATATAGGTTGCATGGAATTACAAATTTCATATGATGATGTTGCCATGAAAAAATCCATGAAACTAAAATACTTTGGTTATTGGGTAATTCTTGAGTTAAAATTATAAAAATGCATAAATGACCTAGTTTGTTTGTTCTTATGTGATTTTTAGGATAGTCTAGCCCTTTAGACTTGGAAAGCTAAACTTAGAAGGCTTAGATCTCAAGATAGAAGACTCATCCAGATATGAAACTTGTAGATAATGATATTATCAATAAGGACATTGATCAATCATGGTCTTATGGTCATACAACACTTTTAAATCATATTTATAAATTGCACAAGCAAGTTATTCCATTCTCATTTCCATGTGACATCCTAATGATGGTCTGGCCTTTCAAATCTTATTATTGAACTTTTAAATCTCTAAGTGAACTCATTAAGACCATGTTTATACCCTTTCCATGATCATGGATTTCACTAATAAACATGAAGACCTTCCACTTGCATATAGGACCCTAAAATGGCCCCTAAGACACCGAATGACACAAGGACTAAGCTAGACCATGATTAGAGCTAGAATGACATATGAAATGACATCAAATGAGCTAAAATATACCTTATGACATTATAAAAATCCACTATACAATATTAGAGCTATAGGGGGTTGACCAATTTTATCTTGAGGTAGAAATGGTCAACATTCTTAGCAATTTCCTAGGAGTGGCATGCTTTCTATGCTATGACTAGTTGCTTAATCTTATCCATTGGGATATGGAGTCATAGGTAAAGTAGGTTTAACATACACATTGCCTTGAAAAACACACAAAACTTAATAAAAGACAAATAAAAATTAACATGAAAGACAAGAAACACAGATGTGCTTCAATATCACTTATTGGAACACAACACACATAAGAAAGGAAACACACACCTAATAACTAACTAACCTGAGATGAAAAACTTCCTCCAAGATCAAAGGAGAAATTTGAAAACTCACCTACTTTATGACATGAAGGGTTGAATAAGAAATGTATCCTTTTGATCCTTAAGATTAATTCATCCATCTTATTCATGGTATTTACCAATTTCATTGGCATGATGTTCAATGAGAAACAAGTAGCTCCAAATACGATGACTATGTAAATTAAATCTTATTAAATCCAAATAGCCTCAATTTTATCATATGGATCCTCATATATGAACTCTAATGGTGATTGAATATGACATAATTTTTTTTGTTCCATGATGCTCTTAATGGGGTTGGGTTTCTTCTTAGTTGCAAGTTTTTTAAGCTCATCAAAGAGCTTTGGAAGTCTAGCCAATATTGGTCACTATCCTCCATGGGAAAATCTTTGTCCACATTCTCAAGTAATTAACCTTAAACTTGATAAAGATATTCACTATATTGAAATATCTTCATTTGAAACTACCAATCATATTTGTCCTCTGTGGAAAAAATTTCCTCCACCTTTTCATGTACTTAGCCCTTAATATATAAGTATAAAAATATGAAAATCCTATCAACCTTACTTTTCTCCTTGAAAAATTTTACTTAATTTTTGTGACCATCAAGATTTTCTTCTTCATCTTCCCATATCTTTTAATTTGGCTCAATATCAAGTGGGTCTATTAACTATTCTTGAGAAACCTTAAACTCTATCTTGATTTCATAATCCATGTTCATAACTTCTTAGGGAAAAACATCATCTAGTGAATTCATAGCAGTAGGTTATTGATTATTAGAATGACCCTCATCTTTATGCTTGGTAGAATCCTTGTCCACATGATCATGTTTATTAGACTCATCATCAAATTTGTCATCAGATATACAATATTTTGGATAAGGAAGAGATTTACCCAACTTGTCAAATTCTTTGCATATGGCACTGGGATTTTTACATAGTTATTCTTCATTCAAAATATGAGACCTTTCTCCATGATTATTTAGAAAATCATTAACATGCTTAATAGATGCATTATCCAAATTAGATGTAGACTTATTAGGATGAGGAGTAACCTTACCGAGCTGATCAAACTCATGACATGTGAAATCCAACTTTTGCCATAAGTCATTTTCATCCACCTCATGAGTGTCATATTCAAGAGTCATTTCATGTACCTTGGTCTCATGAGGCTCTCTTAGGAATGAAAATTCTTGAAGAGTGACTTGACATTATTCCTTGAATAGTACACTTCTCTTCATTCTTGAGATGGTCACCTAGAACTTTATGATTAAACATGGATTCTTCTTAAAATACCTCTCTCTTCAAGTCTTGGCCACATTCTTCATGGACAATTACAAAAGAGTCTTCAATATATTCCTCTTCCATATCAAACTTGATACCAATAGATATGGTGGGATATTTAATGTGATTTTATTCATCAAAGAATGTAGATTTGCATTGGTGGTCACCAAGGGGAGTCCTTATGGTGATTTATTCCTCATAGTCACTCATAACATCTTCTTGGTCATCCTATCTTGGATTTTCTCCTCTTCACTTTCTTCCCTCAAGATGGGCTCATGTGAAGGAGCTAGAATATGAAATGTAGTGGAAGAATGAGATGTGATGGGAGGATGATGAATTGGGGATGTAGTGTGAGCTAAAGGAGAAGGATTATTAGTGTATTTAGGAAAAGGAATGCACTAGTAAGCTCATAGGAAGGTGATTTTTTATGCTAGTTAGAAGAAAAAACATCTACATAAGTAGGAGTTTGATCTTGCCAATAATTTTATTGAAACTATTTAACAACAAAATTCTCATTTTTTACCTCTTTATCCTCCCACACACTTAGCCTATATATTGAGCATTGAAGGCACTTCTTTTCCAAGTTCATTTATTCTTTAATTTAACATGAAGTTACTTCAAGTTCTTCAAATGTCCATAAATTCTACATGAAAACTTGAGTAGTACTTCTCAATAAGTCATGAGATGATCATGGATCACATCATAATCATCATCCCATGTAATCAGTTCATCTTCATTATCTATTAATTATGGGATAGATGTGAACAAGGACTTGATATAAGATGGGAAAAATGAAAGAAGTGGACGGTAAGCATGGGGATCAAGACTAGATTCATTTTATTACACTTTAATCTATAAGAATATATGTATTTCCTTATAATACCTTTATGTATAATCCATGTAAACATATGATTCCTCATGGTAAGACTCATAGGAGTACTCTTGAGGTTTATAGGCATCATGGTATGGTTGATAGGGCTCATATTGGGATAGATAGGGAAGCATTTCTTGATAGGTCTCTTGGTAACCTTCCTAGTAGGGATATATAATAACCTGGTGTTTGTATAAAGGGAAAATTGAGGATTATAGGGATATCATGGCTCATAGGATTGATAGCCATTTTGATAGGTCTATTGGGGAGTACATAATGGTTTATAGAAAGGATGACAAGGAGGTCCATGATATGTATATTTACCACAACTATTCATGTCAACCCTATGTATCAAAGGAAATACAAAAATTGATCAAAATAATCAATGTGATATACCTGGGATGCTTACAACCATAAGTTATCATTCACAGTCACCATTGGTGCTAGATTGCTTACTTCAAAAAAATGATAGATTAAAGACATACTAATAATATTTCCACTCTCTTATACCTTGATCCCAGAAGACATGCCAAAACTATTATCACTAAATATTTCACCCTAGAAGAGGGTGTTCAAGCCTCTTGTATAGATTTGGGAAACATGGGAATATTTCTAGGTATGTGGGTGTACCTATATTGTAAATGAGCCTCTAGATTTAAGGGTTATATCCTTGAATCTATCTTGAAATGATCTTATTTATATAAACTTATTACTTATGGGGAAAAGAGTTAGATAATGAATAAATTAAACCTACTCTAAAGGAGGTGATGCACCAAGATGTCTTCCATATGACCATCATACTTTCCTGCACTAATAAACCAGTAAATAAGGGAACTTTTGAGTCCTATGGATTCTAACATGACTATTTAAATATGGAGGTGAGATGCATGAGATCTATCCAAGATAATTTAACCATAGGTTAGTTTAAAAAACTAAGTCTCATTTTACACTTAAAAGATAAGCTCATACACTTGACAATGCTTCATATGACCTATTAAAATAGGAAATATTGCACAAACATGAAAGGATAAGGGAATAAAAGATAGATAATTATAATTTTTCATCACCACACATCTCTTTCACACTTGATAATTGTTCTATAACTCAAAATCAGATTTACATTAATGTTCAAAGGTAAAATATGACATCATTACAGTAGGGCTATACCATACATGGATTCGAACACCTTAAAAGGCCAAATGGTAGATAATTATAACATTTGTGAGAGAAGGGGGCAAAGAGAAGTCATAATGGCAATCAAATGAGTTAAAATCCATTTGAACTAAAGTTAAAACTAATTATACTAGTATTCTACTTTGGAACATCTTGATTGATCTAAGTCATCTCAAGTAGTTGCAACCATTCATTATTCCTTCACTAATGTTCCATATGGTTTGAGTGATGGAATCAAGTGGTTTCAAAATAGTTTTAAACATAAATGTAGTTACCATAATTAGATCCACCTATTATTATTTTATCTTTTTGATAAATTGCTCTTGACCAGTTTGTCATGGCATGCAAAAGTGGAGACAAGGGTCCTTTTCATTCAGTTGGTTCTGGAAATGAAATCGTTGAGGTCTATGTGTATGCCTTCATGGCATCCTTTTGAATGCTATCTCTTGTACAAGCTAGATCATGATTTAACTTGTCCCCATAATCATAGGTGCACTATATAGTCATTATATTATGACACTCTTCTTAATACTTGGTTCTTATTAGGTCCACATATATCCCTTATGTCATTTCTAGAACTGAGAATTTATAGATTTATGGATCATTATTTTAAGAATGGTAAACAAAGTCACAATACAATGCTACAACATTTAAAAGATGTACCTTATATGTAATAAATCTATGAACTAGAGGTCTATATTTATATTTAACGAAATACCTATATGTTCTTGATCACCCAACTGCATCATTATGTTATTTTTCATGGTATTAGATAAAAATTTAATGGTGGCATGTGTCCTTTGAAAAGCTTGCCCTAGATCTACCTTAGTCATGTGTTCAATCTTCAAAAAGTCCCTTATCTTTTAAACCTTTAATTTCATTGGCCATTGATATCTAACTCAACCTATTAACATATTTACCCACCCATACACCATTGATCCTACTTGGAATGAATGATCACAAGTCATTGATCTTCCCCCTGACTTGTCAACTCTATCCAAGTTTGTGCCATGTGCCAAATGTGTGTTGGTTTTAAGATCTTACTATCAAACTACAAGCTTACATGCTTATGCCACATGTTAATCACACATTGTTTTTAGGATCCTACTATCATTATCTTAACTTAACCACTTATGCAACATGTCAATTATGTATTGATTTTAGGATTGGCTATCAGTTTGTTAGCTTACATATTTATGTTAGGTGTGTATCATGCATTGGTTTTTGGATCCTATCATTAGTATCTTAGCTTATATAATTATTTCATGTAGTAGCCTCTCAATCTCCTTAACCTTTTGACTCATCTCATACCATCAAATCAAGATGTACAATGAAATACATACCATTAGATCTATTAGGACCCACTTTTTGAAATCCAATAACTACTTCATGAGATAAATTTGATGTATATGCTCCCATAAAATGACATTCACATGAGTATCATTGACATTCATTCAACCATAAAATTTAATCTCAAAAGGGTTTATTTTGCTTAATCTTTATTTTGACATTTGTATGGACATCTTACTCTATTGGTTCAACTTTGAAGCTTCATAACATGAGCAAGAAAGCTTTCATGGACTTGAAACTTTTAGAAAATGATATTTAAATTAAAAATTCCAAGGTAATAAAATATTTTATCTCATAGGGGTTTCTTTCATTAAGATAAAAAAATGCACAAATGAGCTATTTTATTCATTCTTATGTGATGTGTAGGATGACCTAGCCCTTTAGACTCAACAAGATAAACTTCAAAGTCTTAGATATTGATATAAAAGACTCATCGAGATATTAAAATGGTATATAATGGACTTATAAATAATGACATTTATTACACATGGTTCAATGTTCACACAAGGTTTTCCAAGCATATTTATAAATTACACAAGCAAAATGTTCCATTCTAGTTTCCATGTGACATCTTGATGATGGCCTGGGATTTTAAATTTTGTTATTAAACTTTTTTATATATGAATTAACTCCTTGATACCTTGTGAGGACTCTTTTCATGATCCTATCTTGTATTGATTACCATGAACACCTTCTACTTGCATATAGGACCCTAAAATGACCCATAAGATACCAAATGATAGAAGGACTAAGCTTGACCATGAAAAGAGATATAAAGACATATTAAATGACATAAAATGAGATAAAACATTCCATATGACATTATAAAAATCCCATATACAATATTATTGATATAGAGGGTTAACTCATTTTGGCCTGAGGTAAAAATAGTGAATAGGTACCCATATTTTCCTACTATATATGATACATTTGACTTGCATATAGTTTTATCATGGAATAAGAATAACATAATTGGAAAAATTATTAAAAAATGGATCATTCATTGGGAAAATTTTATCCTCAAGGAGAAGTTATGAGTAGCTATCACCAAGTTTATAAAAAGAATCTATAGTAGAATGGATATTTTAAATCAGTTATATGGTTTCCATAACATCCATTTTCTTCACCTAAATTGGGTGCCAATTATATATTTATTTTTGACCTCAGAATAAATATATTCTAATTTTTTATCCATTCAAAATCCTTCTACTCCAATGACTAGTCTCTTTCTAGTCCTGACTTAATGATGTAGTGCAACATCTTGGGAGGTCCTGGTGTGGTGTGAGAATTTAATGAGAGTCCTTGTGTAGTAGATAATTTAATGGTGGAAAGATGATAAAAACATAATTACCATACCACATTTCACTTTTAATATTTTGAAACACTTTAAGTAATTTTGAAGGTGAATTTGGAGATTTTGAGGAAAAGGTATAGAAATGGGCCCTGAACTAAAAGTGAAGGATCTAGCTAGTTTGCAAGGAGTTTGAGCATTCAAGGGAAATAATGAGGTTTTTTAAAAGTATAACATATTATAATTGGTTATAAAAAAGTTATATATAATTAAATTTTCCAAAAATACCCCCAAAAGTGCATTAGATGACTTAAGGGTCTTCTAAATAGAAATTTGTCAAATTTCAAAACTATGTTTTCCTCCTTTATGACTTGGTTTTTTGATTATCACGATTGGTTTCCATTGAATAGGTCATTAATACCTATAATTTAATTTATTTCATCATATTTTTTCCAATTCTCATATCCAAGTTACCTCCTCTAGACCTCATCTTCTCAAAAGTCTCCTTGTGACTATATTTAATAGACCTTGAATGACTGTAGGCCATGTGTTCTTGAGCTTGAACATGGTAATCAATTTTACGGTGATAAATTTATGATATTTATCTCAATACCTCATTAATTTTATTTTAATCATATTAATTTAACATGAAGTCCATAATTTGGTGATAAAACCCCTACTTGAAGGACTGCATAATTGAAAAAAATTGTCATCTTGCTGCAAGGATGTAATCCATACAAATATGACCTCATATGAGAGTGGATCTCAATAATTAATTTCCTTAGATATTAATATCATAACCATCACCAATTTTAACACATTTATATTATCCTCCTAATGTTCATGGTCCTCCTTCTTTGAAACTAAGACTTTCCCTTAGTAAACTTGATTGTGCTTGCATTGATTGTGGGTCATTATGTGCTAGATTTAGGTCAAAATTTAGAGGGAAAACCAATTAATTTTTTTTTTACATTAATATATCACTCATTTATTCATAAATATCACTCTAA
Organism: Torreya grandis; assembly: GCA_037957365.1. NCBI lineage: Eukaryota > Viridiplantae > Streptophyta > Pinopsida > Cupressales > Taxaceae > Torreya > Torreya grandis. Next base: position 834,799 of record JARHVA010002286.1, on the reverse strand, counting down.
TTCACCTATTAATAATATTCCCATCTCCATCCCTTGTGAAAGTATAATCTCCTTTGTAATGGTCTTGGCAAATAGGCCTCTTTTATGGATAAATATATTTGATTTAACCCAAAAATAGGGCCTCAATACAAACCAATAATATTTTATGGAACAATTTCACACCTTAAATATTATTAAAAAATTTTATTTCTCAACTCCTTAGGCATCATCACCGAAACACATTACCCCCTTGCATCACATTAGGTCTCCAAGTCTAATTACAACATAACACACTATATATTTTTTGTACAATGTTTTACATACATAAAACCAAAATAAAAATTTTTAAAATTCCAAAATAAAATATTATATCAATTTTTATCCATTTTTAAAGGTTCAAACTCAAGATATGGGGGTTTTTCTCTAAAAACCTTAGCCTAAGTTTGTACAGGCCTGATGACTAACATAGATCACCCAAAATTCATTTTATTGAGTTTTAGAAAACTTAAAAAGGATATAATACCACATAAATGTCTATAACAACATTATACACCTCATAATATATGTTATAACTCTCCAAATCACCCTACTAGTGTTTCTCAAGACCAAAACATATAGGACTATGCATTTCTTTTTTACTGTATCAGGTGTTCAATGATATGTGAGACCTATATATTTGGTTTATTACCATGGTGGAATATTTAAGACCTATATAATGTATATATAATTCCCCTTAACCTTTAAAAATTCATTAATGGACCTCATTACATCGCAATTCCCTCATATCCTTCACAAGTGATTGTTTCCTATGGTCATGCCTTCATTGATCTTCTCCAAAACTTGAACATAATCTTTCTATAGATGAAAAATAGTTAATTTATTAATTATCAATATGATAATTATGTACACATTAGTTACATGGTGATAAATCCACTCTTTCTATACCTTCCTTCAACATGTAGGACTCAACCTCATTTGATACCATTATCTAAGCCCTCTAAGAGGATGGTTGTAGGTGTAAATTTGAGATGAAAACACTATACTTTACTTTATAAAGTATATAATATCATGATTTGAGATAAATTAATTCCAATTATCAGCTTAAATATTCAAAAACATCATGGAACTAATCAATATGAACCAATATCCGTATCTATGTGCACATTATCTTGAAGGATGGATTCTACTCCATGAAGGTTTTAGGTGGAAAATTTTGATGAATGACTATATAAATAGGTGTTTTAGAGACTTTATAAGTATGATACTGATATAAAAAACATTTAATTCGTATAAAACCTCTTTTTAGACCATTATTCGTTACCCTTTTCTTGCCAACCTAAAGAGAAACCTGTGTATGATAATTATGTAGATGAAGATTATGAGGTGATTTTGACTATGTCACAATGTTTTTGTGACCCTCTACATATTCCTAATGAGATTATAAAAAAATTATTAATGAATAATTTATACCATCATTGGAATAAACATAAATCCTCCCTAAAAGCACTTTCTTGAAACCCTTGCATGGAGATGGGATGTATACCAATTTTCTTTAGTTATAGGTTGTATTTTGAGGTTATTATATATGATGTTTGTTGGCCTATATAACCTCCATATTCATACTCAGGTTGGTATATGATTATTCCTTTGATATTTATGCAAATGAAACCATGTAATGGATATGGGTGTAAGGGTCATGAGTAAAATGGATAATGAGGACACTTGAAGAAGGGTAGAACAAAGCTTGAACAATGAGAATGCTAATGGTATGATAGTGGTAATGGAGATGAACAAAATGGAGGTAGAAAGGAGCACTAGGAAAATTTTAAGACCATATTGAAAAGTTATATGAAAACACAAAAATACCCTCCACCATATATATTATTTTGGGGACCATTGAAGGAGGATAAGGAGCTAAATTTGAAACGTAGTACTATGTTAGGAACCTTAATAAAATGCTAAATAACTATAATATTTACTAATAAGGATTTTTACTAGATTTTAATTTATTAAATAAATATTTTCATGATTTATATCTCCATATTCAATTAAAATTTGAAAAATATGATTATCTCATCACTTGGTTCTCACAAATTCCTCTCAAATGAACCTTTTGAAATAGGTCATTGCCTCCTTTCACTCTGAGACAGGACACAAACTATTACATGATGGTGTTTTTCCATGAAATAATAGTCCTTATTTCACCTATAAATTATTTTATTAACTAATAAATATTTATGAGAAAATATCACTTGATTAATTTTATGTGTCATAATGAGGTAGAGTTCTATTATCCTTCTAACCCAGGTTTTTCTCAAAAATTGATCAAATAGAACATTCACAAGGAAAAAAAGTTTTGTGACATAATTTCCTTCATAATATTCATTATATTATGAAATAATTTATAATAGGTCCTATTTTACCCTAAAATAAAACATCTAAAAACATTATTTCCCTTTGAATTTTGAAGTGAAGCAATAGAAGAAAACTTGGACCCTGTTTGGATGAGTAGGCCACCAAGATACCCTTTAAATATTAGTTATGGTTAATAAATATGGGGGTATTAAATTAAAAAAATTTAAAAAAATGGAATTCCATTAGGTTCCATATCACCTGCCAAAATATTTTATCCCAAATCTCTCTCTCGTAATCATACTGAGTGAAAACCTGAGGCTCTCCTAGAGCTATACAAAACTGCCAAAAATAGTTTCTCCTTAGCATGAATAACTATAAGCTTTCCTATTAAATAAAATACTTTGTAAATATTTATTATAATTTAAATTACCTTTCCTTACTTTTTAAAACAATTTAAAATTCCTATATATTCATTAATGGTAGAAAACTTGTTTCATGCCTAATTTGCAGCTAATAGGTTTTTCTTACCTCTACTAGTTATTATGCTTTAATATGATTTTAGAAGCCTATTATAGTATGTTAGGGACACCATGGATGTATTATTATGATATTTTAGATCCTGAATCAAGAAAATCCATCAAAAAATTATTCTACCAAAGCTCTAAAACGTTCCAAAATGTATCATTTTGATATGAAACTCCTCTCCTCCAATCCAAATGACTTGAAATGGAATTAAAAATGTATAAATAGGTAAAACACACCATAAAAATGTGTTATACAGTAAAAAACAATTTTACTTCCTCAACAGGTTACTTTTTCACTTGAAATTTCTATTTAGAAGACCCTTAAGTCATCTAATGAACTTTTGGGGGTCTTTTGGGCAAATTAGGTTCTCTAGACCTCATTTCTAACCCATTATAATCTATAATACTTTGTGAAAACTTCCTTAATTCCCTTTAATTATCAAACACCTTGAAAAATTGTTGGATCCTTCACTTGCATTTTAAGACCCATTTCTAAGACTTTTCCTCAAAATCTCTAAATTCACCTTAAAAATTTCTTAAAGTTTTTCAAAATATTGAAAGTAACATGTGGTAGGGTCATGAGGATTGTCTTCTCTTTCCACCATTTAATCATAAAATTCACAAGGACTCTACTCAATAACTCACACCACACTAAGACCTCCCAAGATACTACAATACATGATCAAGTCAATACTAGAAAGAGACTAGTCATGGGGGTTGAAGGTTATTAAATGGTCTAAGGGAGTGGCATGACCTATATAAGCAAATATTTTGACCTTAGAACAAATTTTAGGCCAATTATTGATCTAATTTTGGGTCCTTGTGTATCTAATGCATCAAAATACTCAATCTCACCACAATGTCCTAAGAACTAATCCTCTATCTCTTTCTCTTACTCATTTATGACCTATTTAACATGATAAAATAAATAATTTAGTAATAAAACCATATAAATTTCTTCATGATAATAATATTCATCTTAAAACATACCAAATGGAATCTCTTAAAACAAATCAAAATATCTTTTGCTCTCAGTTATAACCTGAATACAAATATCTTCAAGTATGAAGGAATATGTACTATACCTTGAATTGAATTTACCTATTGCGATTGGTCAACCTCTACAAAATAATTTTTTTATTCCATTTATTCATTTATATTATCATCTTGAGGGCATATTTGTGGCTCTATCATTTCCAACTTGTCAAGCCTTTCCTCTTCACCATGGACACATCTAATGTAATATGACCTAGTTTATGACCAAGCTTAAGCTCAATAACATAGGAACTAAATACATCAAAGTGATATTAAATAAATGAATAATTTTTAAAAAATATATATATGACCAATTTCAATCTCAATAACACATTCCATACAACCATTCAATAGCTATTAGATATAGTCACGAGGAGACTTTTGAGAAGATGAGGTCTAATGGAGGTAATATGGATATGACAAATGGATAAAAGAGTATGAAATAAATGAAAAGGGAGGTAATAATTAAATACTCAACGAAATATAATAATTATAAGGCAAAAACCAAGGAAAAAATGAGAAAATCTTAGTTTTGAAATTTGACCAAACAAGCAACATGTCACTAACTTTTGGTAAAATGGGCCCACATGCCAAAATATGCATGCTCTAATCATGAAATTTTTTGGAGTTGGTCCTGATGAACTGATAAAACCATAGGAAATATTTTTTTGTAAATTATTATGGGATATAATCACTATTTTTACATATTCATCAGCCTGTCAAAAAGTAGACCAAGTAGGCAACTCAAACTAGCTTTTAGTAAAAAGAGCCTGCATGACAAAATATGCATCCAAAAGGAATGAAATTTTGTAGTATTTTTACTAATGAATTTATATAAATATAAAAAATATTTTTATGATAAAATTATTATTAAAATTTATATATGTTTTTATAGACTTGAGGCGCTCTCATAGTATTGCACAGTCAACGCCTAGTAGAAGTTTTCAGACCTTTTGAGGTTTTGGGGGCATCTACAGGTCAATTAAAGACATGAAATTTGGTAATAATGGTATAAATTAAACATAAAATAATACCATTCCATAATAAATGTAATTATAAAGTTTTAAGTACTCATTGTTCTTACACATACTTCCTGTAGTAAGAAGGCAACCATTGGAGATCAAACAAAGCTTTTATAAGTTTTGAGTGATAATGAGGACTTTAAGAATTTGAGAGGTTTTATAAAAATTAAATATTATTTTATAAAAATAATTTTTTATATTTAAATTTCACATTAAATTTCACAATAAAATTTTTAGATGAAGGACAAGTTTAGGCATCCTGCAGCAAGCAGGCAACTCAGGGTAAAGTTTGTTAAAAAAGCTCTGCAAGACAAAATATGAATCCTAAAATAATTAAACATGGTAATATTGGTAATAATTACCTAATATAAATATAAATAATTTTTTTAAGTTAATTTTACAACTTTAATTTCCATCTATTTTGTCATAGTCCCCTTCATGTCTCATGGTGGTCACCATTGTTACATGCATGTTTCTTGGATATTTAAGGTATAATAATAAGTTTAAAATTATTGGAAACATTTTATATGAATAATAATATTTTTTTAATCTTATAAAAATCATTTAAATAGTTTTATAACTAAAAAATCCATGTAAAAACATACGCAAGGTCAAAACCCCTTAGGTAGTCTTTAAGGCATAAAGAGCAAAGTTGGATTTTTTGATGACCAATTTTGGGGTTTTGGACTAATAGGTCCATATAATGGACTATAATAACTTTTAAAAAACTAATAACATTTGTATTAATAACTTAATATTTTTTATATCCTATTTTGTATAAGTATTTGTCACATTCAGGTGCTTAGGAGGCCCAAAATGGCTCAAAATGGCCTATTTTTGTATGTCTTCGAAGAGGGATATGGTGTAAAGCCATGGAAGAGGAATAATATGACATAAAAAATAATTTTATGGTATTTGGATCATTTCAAAAGGTATTTTTATGTTCCTTACTAAGTTAAAGGCTCAAAAACTCAAGTTTTACAACATTTTGTGGATTGTTGCAGGTTTAATGGTGACTTCCACCATTGTTGTAGGTCTTAGAGGTGGCATGAAACTTTTTTTGGTCCATAAAATTATTTTAATGTATGTTTTTAAGTATTATATAGGTCTAAAATTGGTTATTATGGTGGTAAATGGCCTTGGGAATAAGTTTTAGGGTCGTTGGTTGAAGATGGCTCAATCTTGAGACCTTCATCAATGGAGTCTATGAGAGTTACAGGTTTCATGGAGTTTATTATAGGTTTAAGGAGAAAATAAGAGTTTAACAAAAAATATAACCTCAAAAATAAAAAATAAAAGATAACCTCCATGGTTAGTTAAACATCAAATGCCATGTTCACTAAGCATTTGCCAAGCATCATTTAGAAGAGCAAGTGGAGGGGGCATATAAGTTCAAGAGAGAGAAGTTTGGAGTTTAAGATAGAAAGTGGAGAATTCAATGTGTTTTTAAAGTCTTTGGAGACTTTTTCCTTATGAGTGGATCATCATTGTTGTAAAAATTAATGTATATGTAGTGTTTATTAACCCTTGGCTTACATTGGTAAGTAATTAAATAAATAATAATATATTATTTATTTACTCAATATTTAACTTCAAGAAAATAAATAATATTATTATAGTTATTTAATATTTAAAAAAAATTATTAATTTGATTTATTGGGGTAGATGGACCTATTATTTTGACAATGATCACATACCCTTGTGAATCATTATAAATAGGGTTTTAACCCTATTGTAAAATATCTCTCAAACACAACAATATTCAGGTATTCCTACATGTGGCAAATAATTGTCTGAGACAAACTTGTGAATAATTTATCAGAGGAGTGAGATGAAGAAGATTTGATGTGTTTGGGTTATTATTTCTCTATATTTAATATCAATTTTCTATATTTTTTACCTCTTTGAGGTTTTTCCTAGGATAAATACATGTGTTGTGTTTTATTGATTTGGGCTCATTATGTTATGATTTGCTCATTAAATCTCTTCTATATCCATGCTTATTACATTTATAAATTTTAATATGCTATCAAAGCTAGTGGAAAGGATTTTTATCATCAATAATATAGAATAATTAAACTGATATTTAAATTTATTCAAATCCTAGGCAATTGGATGCCATTGTATGGTCTGACCACTTTAAAAAATTGGAACTTAGGTTTTTATGCATCAACTTGCCTTCTAAAAGTTTTATTCATTTACTTTTGAAAAGATAAGGACCCTTACAATTTTTCAAGGCTTGAGAAGCTCTGGATCAGTCTATTTAAATGTCTCTCTCCTCCATTAACATACGTATATATCTTGGGAGGATGGAAAAACTTGTTTTTTGTACCATTTTGTTTGAAAGGCTTGTTGGCATTATGGGAGGATTTTGGGAAGGTTTGCAAATTTTGAAGGCTTGAGAAGGCCTCTATCTCCCTCAAGTTTTTTTTCTCTCCTCCTAGACCTACACCTTTTCTACCTACATGAAGTATTAAGGTAAGTATAAATTTATTTAAAATATTTTAAAAATAATTTATTTTTTAATTTTACAATTTTGGTTTACTTTCTATTAAATTATTTGACCAAAAAGTTAAAAAAAATAAGTCATTTGTTCTTAATTTTGATTACATGCACAATATATATATATATATATATATATATATATATATATATATATATATATATATATATATATATATATATATATAAATCACATAAAAATAATTAAATATAATATTTTGCATATAAAGCTTAGAATTCACTCATAGATAAGTTGGTGATTATATTTTTTTGGTAAAAATATGTAAAAGATAAGTCTAGTGTTCAATTATCATTATCCTTTTTCTCTTTTATCTTCTTTTTAAATCTAATCAAAATTTATTACAAATTAATTTTATTTGAATTCCATTTTCTGGTTTGTGTGTCTTCTTTCTCACGTGAAAAGCTCCTGACCTATCGACTTGTACTTCTTTCCACACTTGATATAGTCTAAAGCTAGGCAAGTATAGTTGTACAACTAGTCAATCTTAAGGATTTGGCACATTTTATAAATATTAGTGTGGTCAATTTTTTATTTTTAAACTTCTTATTATTTATTATACCTTTTATTAATTGTGCCTAGGAGGTTATTATGAGTGTGACTCTTTTGACACCTAGAATTATACAACTTTATTTCAATTTTTCACTTTAGTTAACATCTAAATTATATATCTAAATATAGTTGCATTCTTAATTCACTTTATTTTATAAATATTTCAAAAAAAATTATTTAAAAAGGTTAAATCATAGAATTATTCTTATTTCTAGTGTATTTTTGTGACACTAGTGACACCTTGCTTTGTCGTTAATTTTATGAAAATTTCTTGATTTATCAAGATTTGATTTGAATAAATAGTGTGTATTTCCCTTTTTAATCTTTTTTTAATTATCAATAAATTTTAAATTCACATTTGAAAGGTTATTTCTTAATCATTTGGATACCATCATGTTTAAAGGGAAGTCATGGCTTTACATTACTTTTCCTTAGACAAATCCCAAATGCTTAATGAAAATAACTATAACATATGGAAAATTCATTTTAAATTTGATTTCATGGCTCGTAATTAATGTAATATTATCATTGGGACTAAGAAATCCCCATCTATATGACATGTGACCTTTGATCTTACCAATGCATTTAAACACAAATCACAGGAAGCTATGTCCATTATATTGTGGAGTGTTAAATATGAATTATTTATTCACATTAGTGATCAAGAATCTCCTTGAAAATATTGGAAACTTCATGAATTCATGCACAAGGGCACTTATCTCTTGAAGATCATTATGTAAATCTTTGAATTCTTGACAACACCTATCAAGGGTGATAGAAAAGTTGTGAAATTTATAGGTAAAATTAAAAACATTAAATCTTATTTATATGGTTATAATTGTAATTTGATTCAAGATTAGTTTCTTTATTTTATCATTCAATTGAATATTCATGAAAAAATTGTAATTTTCATTTTAATTTTGAATTCTAAGTATCAAACTGAGTAAGATATCCTTAACCTTAAAACCTTATTTGCTGTCTTGATTCAAAAAGATCAAGTAATGAACAATTTTGATTCTAAAGAGAATGCCACTCCAGCACTTATCATCTTAAATAATGTTTTTGATAAAAATAAAAATCAAAAATCTAACCCTAACTTTGGTAAAGGTAAAAAAAGGAACAAAAAATAGGTAATAAGAATCTTAAACCTAAATTCAATAGAAATTGTAATTTATGTAATAAATTTGGTCATAAAAGGGAAACCTATTATAAAAACAAGGATAGAATTAAAAATCAATGTTATAAAAATATCAAAAGGAAAAAAATTAATCAAAACAAGTAGAAGAATCAAAACCCTAATCAAAATATTAATCAAGATTAGAATATTATTGCTTTATATGTCATTTTATTTGGTTCAAATGAAAATGAGTGGATTTTAGATAAAGCTGCATCACACCATATAACATGCTTATCAAATATTTTATATGATACTAGAGATATCTGTAAATGATTTTACTTAAGAGATAATTCATTTTTAGAAGAAACTAAACATGGAAAGGAAAACATTTGAAATGTTACTATTAATTATGTTTTCTATGTACCTAAGCTTAAATTTTTATTTTTTTATATTGTCTCAACTTTATAATGATAATTTTATTGTAATATTTCTTAAAGATAGTTGGTCCACTAAAAATCAATCTAGTTCTTTGATTGTTGAAGGTATTCAAAAGAATGGCTTATATATATGCTCTCCTTCTTTAGCATGTTCACTTTTATCTCATAATAGTAATGAATCTTAGTTATGGCATGAAATATTAGGACATGCTAATTTTATAAGTTTACATTATATGTTTGCAAACAACATTTTTATTGAAATTCCTTCTATCCCCTCTCATCCTGAAACTTATGAGGGTTACTTACGTGGTAAGCAACATACTAAAAAAAAATGCACCCTTAGGAAAAAAATTATTTTTTAGGCATATAATAGGGTCTAATATATTGTAATAAGGTGTTTTATATTTCATTTCATGCCTCTCAATGTTATATTAATCTTGGTCACTCATTTCATAAGTTTATCATGTCATTTGGCATCATTTCTAGGGTCTAAATGGTGCATTTAACGTTTTGTATGATTTTATTTGGAAATGTGCAAGTGTAAAAATGTGATGTATTCCCCCATGTGTCATTAGAAGTCTTGATTAAATGATAAGAATGTAATTTTTAAGTTTAACTAGAAGAAAGTTAATTTTCCTAAAGAAGAAAGAAAATAACACATGTATGGCTCCTTGGGAAGTGTGACACTTGGAAAGCATGGTGGTATGAATTTTAACCTCCCAAAAGGTCATTTACACATTTGGATTGAAAATATTTCATAAAAAAATTTATCTACAACTCATTTCTCTTCATTTTCACTTGGCCAGATAAGGAAGAGCAACTTCAAGCACTTGGTATGGATCGTATAGGTGGATTCAAGAAGAATGATTCTATAGGTGGATATTAATCTGAGTTCAATCACATCCATAATAATAAATATTTTATTTTTATCTCCTTATTAATGAGTAATCAATTACACTCTAGGTAGCTTTTTATGAAATTACATCCAAGAGGGGTTTAAGTTTACATTTGTTTCTTGTTTTTAGAAATAAATGGAGTTGTGTTAGTTTGATGAGGTGTTTTTAGGATGTAATAATATTATATCCATGTTTTTATCATCTTATAATACTCCTTTTGATTTATTTGAGGGAGATTTCAAAATGGTGCTTCTTTCTCAACTTAGTAGCCATGGATGATTACCCTATGTTCGTGAACATGGGAGGAGATTCATGAAGATTTTTAATGTATTTGGACTCATTTTTTCAAATTTATTTCATTAAATTATCTTTTTAAAAATTATACCAACATTCTCTAAGGCTAATTTCCTATATTCTCTTGTTCACTACCTTGTCTGCAGAATATGCACATATAGTCACCTTGCACTTGAGCTCAAGGAGGTCTGTATGGAGTTATAATGATGAAAAATAATATGTAATTAATTTTTGAGGTTATATCATACACAAGAGTCATATAATTCATGTCATGAATTACTAGGATGCCATACAAGATAAAGTTTTCACTTCAAAGGGTGATCAGACCATTTGAGGCTCTCATCCCCCAAATGGACCAAACAAAGATCCTAGAGTTTTTTTGGGATAGTATATGCCATGACAATATATTATTACAATTTACTTGATTATTTAACCTTGTATCCCTATCCACATACTATGCCTATGTCAAGTTTGAGGTTATAAATCCAAATGGAACATAGTCATCTCATACTCCAAAATTGCCTCAGAACACACTAAAATAAGGTAGTGATACCTACAAGAGTCTGATAGAAAAGTGAACTTGAACTTCATGAACTCAATACTAGACTATGCCAAGGAGGGGGAAATAATCCTAAATGTTCCAAAGAACAATATTGAGCACCTATGTCGTGAGAGAAGGTGCTCTTGGATGAGATGACCTTTTAGGCCTACACCCATTCTGTACACAGTCCTAAGGTGGCACTTATAGTCAAGGTTTGAAATAGTGAGTTGAAATATGGATTTTGGACCCTATTTTGAGATTTAAATGGGGTATGAGAGTATTTTTAGATTTTAGGACCTTCATGGGAAGTTAGAATACCTTCAAATAGGCCATAAACATCACCATGATAACCTACAGGCCTGTATGGATTCAGACAGGTAGAGGGTGCGGAATTATACTTTAAATAGTGATAATGCTATCCAAATTATTAAACAAGTTAAAATTCTTGATCAAAAAAGTTGGTAGCTTTTTATAGGATCTTATGGAGTTCTTACCTACCGTATTACCCTATTTAAACATACAAGTGACCTACAACCAAGCTAAAGGAACTATGGAAGGTAGTGATCAGTATGGAACCTTGAAGATGATAATATGATATAAGAAACCTTATGTTTAGCTTTTGAGCATCTATGTGACCATGGATCATGGCCCTCACATCCAAAAGTAACCTACAGGGATCATGAAAGTTATAGGACCCTTTTATAATCCAAGTTAAGCCTACGCTACGTTGGGTGTCTAATTTGTTGAGTGATAGCTTTATAGGGGTAAATATGTAAAGAAGAAGTGACAAAAGAAAATTATGATGTATTGAGATGTTATTTAGTTTAATATGGAATGATACACAAATAAATATCCTCAAAGCACTCAAAATCTCATTCCCAGCTGTAGGTGCTTGTTGAGGTTTCAATGTTCCATCTATGTTATATGAAGACAATTAGAGGGTCAAGTGCCTCCACAAGGCAAAGGAAGAATATTCATAGATTAAATATGATAATAACCTCAATTAACCTGAGGATATATAAAAAATAAGGAAAATCTATCAACTTTTTCCACTTATGAGGTCAAAAAGGCTAATTTCAACCTCAACTTGCAGGTAGTCACCTTCAGAAGTTAGTTTTGAGTTTCATGATAGTTGGAATGGTAAATAGAGGATTTATAAGATAAAATTTTCTATTTATTACCCTTATGAATCCAATAAGGTAATCTGATAATTAATTTACCAAAACTAATGGTATAGAACCTCTCTATTTTTTCTTAGATCAAGGGTAGTTTTCTCGTGCATAAGGAGATAGTTTGAAGGAAAAATGGTGAAATTATGGTAATAGAGGTCAATAAATCCCAAGTTATGATTGGATAAGTTTTAGGAAACCTAATACAATAATAAAAAAAATCTATATTCTTTGAAAGTATGTAGGATGCTCTAACCAAGAAGGGTTACATAGAGATGTTGAAGCCATCAGAAAAACTACAAACTCCATCAATCTAGCTTCAAACAACTTAAAAAAACTATGGAATCCATAAATATAACTTTATAATCCTAAAATATAACTACGGAATCCATTATTATAACTACAAACTCCATGAACAGAGCTTTATTACTTTCATAGGTCTCATAGAATACACATAGGAGCTCAAAACCATTTAGAGTGATAGCAAGTGGATGAAATGCCATGATACGGTATGCAAAGAGAAGAGGTGCAATTGAGAGGGTTACAAGAGGTTACAAGAGGTTGAAGAGGGTCATAAAAAAGCACTTGAGGGTGTTGGTTTATAAATATAATGGTACAACTTTATTAATAATAATTAAAGGGCTAATGTACTTAAAACCCTTCATAACCCCTATTTTGAGACCTTATTGGAGAGATGAGGTTCAAAATGTAACCATATGGAAGAATTAGGCCCTAAGACATAAATTAAAGTTGTTGGAAACTCTATGAGGATCAGATCCATGGATTCATATTATATAGATTCTATATGCATAGAGTAAGGGACCAATTTATTTCATAATTTATTGTGTATTTTAGGTTTTTAAGATGATCAAAGGATTATAATAAATTTAGAGGATATATTGGGACTTTAATAAATTCCCCATGTCATTTAAAAATCTCAAAAATTGTCTTAAGTGTCTTTACTAAGTTTCTCACTTCAACTAGTCTAGTGGGCAGATAGTGATCACTTGGTGAAAGAGAGTAAAACTAAATTTCGGAGGCCTTTTAAGGCCATTTTATAGAAATTTATGGTATAATAACTCCTTAAATGTCTCATATATATTATTCTATAGATGATATTTCATAGGTGAAGAGTTTTTAGGTGCTAAGTGTGAAGGGTGTAGGGAAAAGGGTTATTTTGAGACTTCCAAGGATGATTTTGCAAGGCCAAATGATAATTAGTGGTATAGGACCTCAACAATGCATGTTTGGACCTTATTGTAACCCCTCCTAATCAAAATAATCATTAGACTCAGTCAGTTGTAGTTATAGGGTGGTTTTGGAAGGCCAATCATGAAAGGCAATTTTATGTGCAAGAGGAGTTTATTGACCACTTTGTAGCTCTTGGATGATTGGAGATGAAACTTTTAGGTAATTTTTCTATATTTATCACACCATTCTTATCTCCCATACATTTTTAGCTAATATTCACATTATTGAGACATGTCTAAGTGACTCTTGGGCTCCCCTTCTCTATCTCTTCCCATTCCTTCTATAAATTGAGCCTTCTTGGCTATTGTGTACATATCTCTACCTAGGTATGGAAAATCCCTACCAAATTTTTTACTTGAATAAATAAATACAAATTTTTTACCTTATCCAAATATTTCACTAAGTATACATGATGGTTGTTGGTCTTGTGTAAGTGTAATTTTCATTTACATTCACATGTTACTCTCCTTAGTACCTTTTGTGTTTTTTATTTCTCTCTTGCAGGTCAGAAATAAGTGTCAAAGTGTATTTTATATTTAGTGAGTAGGTTACTCAATATAGTGTCTTATAATTCCTATATTCTAGTTCTTCCTAGCATATGTTATCTCTAAGACCCCATGTTGAAGCATTGATGTGAGAGGGAAGATTGACATTTGGATAAAGTGTATGTTCAACTTGTCCTTAGTTCCAAGTCTATAATAAGGGTATGAGTAGAGTAAATATTTTGGTTTATTACCTCATATATACTTGGTTTACTTTCATGTTATCCCTATACTTTTTCATCCCTAAAGTGTTAGTAGTAGGATATGAGCTTTAGTGATGCATCAAGGGGAGCTAGCCCATAATATATAGATCCACCTCCTAATATGGATACCCACAACCTTGAGGTCATTCTATTGTCTCACATTAATGAGGATAAGCTTGTATCATCTCCTCATTAGGTTCTAGTTTAAGTGACAATAATTTACTTAGGAGATAATTCATTTTTAAAATTAAACATCGAAAAGTAAAAATTTCAAATATTGTTATTAATGATGTTTTTTATGTACTTAAGCTTAAAAATATTTTTTTATCTTTTTCTCAACTTAATAATGATGATTTTATTTTAATATTTCTTAATGATATTTTTTCCATTAAAAATCAATATGGTTCCTTGATTGTTGAAGGTATTCAAAAGAATGGTTTATATATATTCTCTCCTTCTTTTACATGTTCACTATTATCTCATAATAAGAATGAATCTAAATTATGGTATGAAATATTAGGACATATTAATTTTATAATTTTACATCATATGTATGAAAACAATATTTTTATTGGAATTCTTTCTATCCCTTCTCATCATGAAACTTGTGAGGCTTACTTACATGGTAAGCAACATACTAACCCCTTTCACAATAATTATGATGTGAATTCCTCACATCCTTTAGAATTAATACATATTAGTGTTATAGGTCCTTTGGAAGTTACTTATATTAATGATTCATTCTATACTATTACATTTATTTATGATTATAATAGAATTATCTGGTCTTATTTCATTAAAAATAAATCTGATGTTCTTTCTAAATTTAAAGAATTTAAAGTTTATGTTGAAAATGCATCTGATTTGTCTATTAAGAGATTAAGAACTGATAATAATGGTGAATATTTTAGTAAAGAGTTTGATTCTTTTTGAATTAGTTGTGGTATTAAAAGGTAATTAACAACTCCCTATTACCTTTAATAAAATGGTATTACTGAAAGAAAGAACCGCACTATCATAGAAATGGCTAGAACAATGTTGCAATCTGCAAATGTTTCTAAGTTCTTATATGACAAAGCCATGAAAAATATTGTTCATATTTTTAATAGATTTCCTACCAAAGACTTTCATATTTCTACCCCTTTATAAATGTTGACTAATAAAAAACCTAGTGTGGCTCATCTTAATATTTTTGACAATCCTACTTCTATCTTTGTTTCTAAATTTAAAAGGAAGAAGCTTGACCCCACTTCCTATTATTGCATTTTTGTATGATATGGAGGTAAAAATAAACATTTAAAAGTATATGATCCCTCTAAACTTCAGATCATTAAGAATAAGAATGTTCTTATTCTTGAAAAAAACGTTGTGAGCCCTTTATGGATCCTCAGTTTTCTTCTATTGATGAACCTGACTCTCATGTTTCTCCCTGTGACGAAATAGATGCCCTTGAGTAAGTTAATCCAGTTATGGATAACTTATATTCTAAGGAACCCCCTAAGTTTCATGTTCAATGTAAAATACCTAAATGGATAGAATCCCTAATTCAATCTTTTAATATTGATAATCTTAAAAAAATTACTAGAAATCAACATTCTTATCATGTATTAATGACTATGTATGAATGTGAACCTCAATGTTTTGAGGAAGACACATAAGATGATAGATGGAATGTTGTTATGCAAGCTAAATTCCATCCCTTAATTAGAAATTAGACTTAGGATCTTATCCTTCTTCCACCTAAAAGGTATATTGTCAATTGTAGGTGGCTTTATAAGATCAAATATAATTCAATTGGTAAAATTGACAAGTTTAAAGATAGATTAGTCACTCGTTGGTTTACTCAAAAACTTGGGATTGACTATGTTGAAAACTTTACTTCAGTAGAAAAAATGAGTACTATTAGACTTATTATTGCACTTGCAACTCAAAATGGTTGGGTGATCCACCAAATAGATGTTAATAATGCATTTTAAATGGTGATTTAGAAGAATAAATCAACATGACTCAACCTAAAGGTTTCACTAACCCTAATAGATAAAATTATGTATACAAATTAAGGAAATCTTTATATGTTTTAAAATAAGCTCCTTGATCTTGATATTCTAAGATTACTTATTTTTTCAAAGAATTAGGTTTTTCTAATTGATATTCAGATAATGATCTCTTTGTTAAATCTAAAAAATGATCATTTGATTCTAATTATATAATATTTTGATGTTTTACTTATTAATGGTGATATAACTAGATTAATTCATAAATACAAGGATAAACTAAGTTAAATGTTTGAAATGACTGATTTAGGCTTTCTACATTATATTTTAGGAATGGATATATTTCAATTTAAAAATTCAATTCTTGTATCATAATCTCAGTATGAACATAATATTTTTTTAACGTTTAACATGCTTGATTTTAAATATACCAAAACTCCTATTGAAGATAGTATTAAAATTGATCCTAAAATTGATGTGAAAAAGCTAACTCTACTTTGTATGGAGAGCTTACTGCAAGTTTGATCTATCTAACCATTACTAGACCACATATTTCATATGTTGTTAGTGTTATTTCTAGGTTTATGTAAGATCCTTATTGTGATCATTGGATATTAGATAAATATATTCTTCATTATAACAAAGAAACAATTAATTATGGTTTATTTTATTATTCCATTGATAATTCTAAATTATATGGTTATTGTGATTCTGACCATGCTGGTGATACATTAGATCAAAAATATACTTCTAGATATGTGTTTATGTTTGGTTTAGGTGTTATCACTTAGATCATCAAGAAGCAACCTACTATCTCACTCTCTTCTACAAAAGTAGAGTATACAAGTGATATAGAAGATGCTAAAGAAGCCATGTGGCTATGAAGGCTCTTAGGATAAATTCATTTGGATGTTTCTTAGAGTACCATCATTCAATGTGATAACCAAAGTTGTATATCTTTAGAAAAAAATCTAGTGCAACACCAAAGAACTAAACATACTGAAGTTCATGTGACTTTTATCCAAGATAAAGTCCTTAATGGTGATATTAATCTTTAGTTCTATCCTATAGATGAACAAGTGCTAGATATATTCTCACAACCAAGTTTTGTTAGTTTTGTGCAATGTTGGGCCTCTTAGAGTTTCCATTGAGGGGGAGTGTGCATGACAATGCCACTTCATAATAGTCACGTGTTTTTTATTCTTCTCTATACTTATTCTCATTTGTAAAGCAATGTAAAAAATTTGTGTGGAAGTTATTTGATTTAAGTAAACTTTGTGTCGATGTTTTACTTGTGTACCCAAATACTTTTAAAATCATAATTTCTAATGGAGGTCCTTATGTTATAAAAGGCTCTAAATATACTTAGTGATTATTCATAAGAAATAGTGAGATGTAATCTCACAATCATGGTAGATTAAAATTAATTTTAAGTAGTTTATATATTATAATTTATTTTATTTCAAAAGGTGTCTATTGGAATGATGAAGGTTTTCAAATCCTTCAAATTTTTAATATAGTGTAATTCCTTTATGGTGACTATGACTTTTATCCCCACTTAGCATTAAGGGGGAGTGTTAGAAAAATTAATATCTAAGTGGTTATTATTAACCCTTGTCTTAGATTGGCAGGTAATTAAATAAATAATAATATCTTATTCATTTACTCAAGGTGTAAACTTTGGGAAAATAAATAATATTATTATAGTTATTTAATATTTACCTAATATTTATTTATTGGATTTATCATGGTATATGGACCTATTATTTTTGTAATGCTCACATCCCCTCATGAATCATTATAAATAGGGTTTTACCCCTATTGTAAAATATCTCTTGAATACCAAAATATTCAAGTATTCCTGCACGAGGAAAATACTTGTCTGAGACAAACTTGTGAATAATTTATCTGAGAAGGAATGAGATGAAGAACATTTGATGTATTGGGGTTATTATTGTTTCTGAATATTGAATATCACTTTGTTGGGTTTTTTTTTACCTCTTTAAGGTTTTTTCTAGGATAAATACATATGTTGTGTCTTATTGACTTGGGATCATTATGTTATTCTTTGCTCTTTAAATCTCTTCTAGATCTGTGTTTATTACATTTATATATTTTAACAATCACATCATCATCCTCATATATTTTCATCTTATAGTGTCTTTATATGTGAATTATAGGGATTAAATACTATTTGGACTAATGAGGGTTATTCTTTTGAGGAAGGATTAGTGATAATTGATCCAAATGTTTTTGAGACTCCATGGAAGTTGGTTGTGTCTCATTTATTGATTTTTTCTAATTACTTATCCTCCCTCTCTTCCCTTTTCTCCTAGATCTCCCATTTTCGCTCATTTTTATAATATATTCATATTTGAGAAGGAAAAAAAAAAACCTATAATTTTTTTTAATAAATACCTTTTAATGTAATAAAATCTTTTTTCACCTATCTTTTGCCTCTAACTTGTGTTTAACAAGCTTGTGTATGATGGATTTGTGAAGAAGTGTTCTTCCATGCCCATTATCCTACTTTCTTGACTCCTTTTAGGTTTCTCAATATACTTTTAGGTATGAACTTTAGATTTTTACACTATTAAAGAATGCTTGGTCTAATTTTTAGAACTCTTCTTGCTTCATCTATGACTTAGTGAGCCTAGTTTTATAAATACTTATGAAAATTAGCTATTTTTTAAGATTGTATGAGAATGGATTGTTTTATGTTGATTTAGTGTTTGTTTTTAGCCTATTAGAGTGTCTTTTAATTTGGTGCATCACCTTTTTACTATTTTTATTCATCTTATACCACATCTCTATTCCTTTTATAAGTATAAGTATTAGTTTAGGTGATCTACTAAGATAAAGTTGGCCTTCTCTAGAGGTTCAACCTCATTACAAAATACCCATAGCCTAAGGTTGATCCAATATTTTAGTTATAATTTAGAGAGCCTAGAAAAATCTCACACAAGGGTGAAATTCTATGATATAATAGTTTTGAGCATACCTGATGGGATTCACATTATTCATCAAGTGAAGATTTTTGGTGTTCTCTTCATCCAATTAGCCTTTGGATGCATGTGTGAAAATAACAATGGAGAATCCAAGTATTTATAAAATGGTATAATCATACCATGTCCTAATAATTATTATTTGGTATGTATTATCACTCACTTGATCAAAATGCATGTTCCTTTCTCCCTTATCTTTCATATCAAACTAGTAATGTTTATGGATTCACCCGAAGTGGCTCTCAAGATTCAATTTATTAACATTATTATATTTTTTTTGTCTTTAATCAATTGGAAAAGAAAGTCTTAGAGAGATAAGACTTGATTTTTAAAGAGAATTTAGAGATAGTGATAGATTAGAAGAGTGTTATAGTCAACAAGAAAATATTGACACCAAGATTTTGTTTAGGATCATAAGTTGAGGTTTTAGGAAGAGTACTTGGCTACGAAAGACCAAGCTAGGAAATAAAATGACTATTAGTTGTTATTAATAATGAGAGAAACTAATCCTAGACCATAATTTCACTTTTTTGCCACTATTTATGCTCAAGTCCGTCCCCCTAATCAATCTTTTCAATGATCAGCTTTGTCAAGAGTCAAGAAAATAATTATAAAACATTGGATATAGATCATGAAGGTGAATGTAGAGGTATCCATTGGAAAAGTGTTTCCCATCCATGCTATGAATAGGACAAATTATTTCTTGCAAGAGTTTTGGAGTGTGTGGGCAGCCATTGAGGAGGGATATTATCTAGACTTTGAGAATAACCTAGCAAAGGAATGGATAATCTTGATAGAAGATATGTTAACTCATTGGGAGGATGAGTATGTCTAACCCAAACCAATAAATTTTACTTCTCTTAGACCTATACCCATTACAATCAAGATTTTGAAACCATATCAACTTAGATACCCCATACACCTTAAACCCTCATTATGTCATGCCTTTTATTGTGAAACCTCCCTCTCATATACCCATCAAGAAGAAGATAAGGTGGTTGTAACCTATGCATTCCACTCATTTAAATGAGTTAAGGAGAGCATTGAGAAAAATAAGAGGTATTAGTTGAAGTAGTCCAATGAGTAGTCTTGGAGGAGGAGTTAATTGCTTAAAAAGTGAATTAAGCAACCATAGTTAATCTTAATGAGATTTATCTATATGATTCTCAAGAATCCTTCTCCCTTCTCTAAGAACCACCTAAAAGGATATTTGAAAGTCCCTAGTTGGAAGCATAGTCTCCTAATTTTTAAGAAAGGTAAACTTTTTCAACCTCACATTATCTCCCTCTTTAATAATGGAACTATTATACTAGTCCATGGTGAGGTTGAAATGCTTGATGTGTTGGAAATGATATATCCATAAATAGGCCCTCAATATGTTACTATGAATGAAGAAATGGAAGAGCAAATGAGTTTATAGAGGTTGACCAATCATAAGAGATAAATACAATTAAAGGTAGTAATGATGCCTTCATACTTGAAGAGATGTCTATTAAAGTTATAGCTAAGAAAAAAAGAGATTTTGATTTATTTCAATAGGTTTAATTTGATATGGTTGAGGATGATGTAGACACTAGATTTGCACTAATCTCTTGCATGAACACCTAGGTTGCATTTCCCCTCAACCCCTTTCTTATTTAACTCCCTCACCTATGTATTTACCCTCTAGGCACATCTAATTCATTTAATTTTTTAATTAAATTGGTTAAATCTCCTTTGGCCACCTCACCTAGCCACCTCACCCTATGACCAGTTCTCACCCTCTGACTCACCCTAGGACCTAGTCATTCTATCCTAACCACATATGACCTATTATCCCCCCTAATAACTCCTTAAATACCTAACCACCTCTCAACCTCACATTATGACTATTTTATAATTGGAAAACCCATTTTTCAAAGTAAAAAGTAGGCTAAAAGGATAAATATAACTTATTTTACCTAGTCTTGAGGAACTGACATTAGTTAGCCCTCGATCAATGCTAGTGGGTCCATAGATGTTAGTTTCTTAAACCTAAATAAAAATTAGACATAATTTTAGAAAATGATTGATTGGAACATTGATTTTATGATCAAATAATTCTAGCATCATTATCGACATTGAGGCTTACTATCACTCTACATGAATAGTTCCAAATCAGGAATTGATAAATTGCATAGTGTTTTGAGTACTATGGATTAGAAACATATGATTTGCCTCATCTATTCATGCACTGATTCATCAAGACTCATCATAGCCATCTATTTGGCATAGTTTCTTGCCTATCCAACCTAGTTAAGTACATTTCAATGTTTTTGCATGTTTTAAATAGTCATTTTATATTAGTTTTAGTAATATACTATTTAATTATTCATGAAACTCAAACTTCCTCTATGGAGGATTTGTAACACTCCCCCACTTCCATCTCTCTATCTCAGCATATCAACCTATACCTTATGCTTCTGAGTCTTACTCCCCCCCTCATGACTCCTTGACCCCTTTACAAGACTACATCTCTATTTCCCTTCCTATAAAAGCCTTCCATAAGCCCACCAATATGATTGCCCCAATCGATAATGGTTACCCAAATTGACATCGATAACCATAACTGATATTGATGACCTAAATTGACAACTGTCACTTAACCAACATTAGTGACTATGTTTTTATACCATCAACCCTAAAGCACCCTAACAACCTCACCAAAGCATAATTCCACTTCCGAACCTGCATCGTTTTTATTCACTAACACATTAAAATTTATAGCATGGTAAAAGTATTCTAACCCTCTCACTCTATTTATTTTCATTTATGTTTGTTTTAAAATATATATTTCTAAAAATTAGACTATCATCCAAAGGAATTCTTATGCTTCTTTGAACAAACATGTAACTTGTTATCCCGCATATTATCTCTACTAATAGTAATTCTATTTATTGTTTTCTTATACATAGGTGTCTTTATCCATAGTGAAAGAGGTGTTCCTACAACATCTATAATGGTGCACATAATTATGGGTATTTAATCTCTTATGCCTAACCTTCATACTTCTATTTCTTCCTTTTAAATGGGATAGCAAAAACTGATAGAAAATTTTTGGCATGCTTAGTGGGACCCTAGTGTTTATCTTGGGTTCATTCATTGATTTCAAAATGGAATTAATATAAGTATATCAATAGTGAAGTTTTCATTATTACATTCTCTCCTTTTTTTCTCCATAAAATCAATATATCACATCTTTCATTTTCAGCTTAAGGGAATGAACTAAGCTTTCTCTTCTCTCTCACCTCTTCTTCTATTACTTCTAAATGAAATAATTATCTTCTAAAAATCTAAAAAGAACATTATTTTTTCTTACTTGATTACATGTGCATCAAATTAGTGAAATTCATATTCTTTCCCTTTCCTCATTATTTGACGTCAAAAAAAAATGCTTTAATTTTTGGGTTTAAAACTTACATCATTGGTCATCTTTTTGCATATTAGTCACACATAGAACTAATTAGTTGGTTAATGAATCATAACATAATTTATTACACACCTATAAACAACATATTAACTTACATATTTCAAACATTCCCTAAATCCTTAGGTGGGATTTACTTAGATTTCATCACCAGGTAAATGAAGGCAATTCGGTGTTCTCATCAGACTAAATCACAAGTCATAGATTTGGGCCTCCCATACCTAATGGTATATTGAAGACTCCATAGCCAAAACTCATAAAAATATCTCTAAAAATATTCTAGGACCTTCTTTATTCAACCTCCTCTTTACATAATCTCATTAAAGCATAAGCCACCAAGAAACTAAAAATAATTCTTAGGAATTAACGTTAGTTGGCGATATTCTCTTTTCTACCTTTTTATTGCTTATTATACTTTTGAGTTGGTAAGGATGTTTTGTATCAAAACCAAGTCTTCTCAACATTTTAGACTTGTTCACCTCTAGATCCATTCCCCCTAAGTGTTCTCTATTAACATGTAGGACTATTGCATTCATTATTATATTTGGATTTCATGTTTAATCTGGCTAAATAGTGAATTTTTTAACCTTTCTAGATTACACAATAAGTGACCTTGATTAGGCTACCGATGTTGGTAGCTTGAGTATCCCACCAACCATGGTCATAGTACCAATGTCAGCATCTTTCATTCATATCGACCTTGGTTAGGCAACTGATATTAATCTCTATGTATTATTTTGATTTTTAGTATGCCTCAAACAAAAAGTTGAAATCACTAACCTATTTTAGTCAAACTTGGGTTTTTTTATTTCCTATCATAGGTGAAGAGTTTTTAGGTGCTAAGTGTGAAGGGTGTAGGGAAAAGGGCTATTTTTAGACTTCTAAGGATTATTATGCAAGTCTAAATGATAATTAATGGTCTAGGACTTCACCAATGCATGTTTGGACCTTATTGTAACCCCTCCTAATCAAAACAATCATTAGACTCAGTCAGTTGTAGTTATAGGGTGGTTTTGGAAGGCTGATCATGAAAGACATTTTTCTGTGCAAGAGGAGTCTTGAATTATCTCCTAAAAAGTATCTCCTAAATCTGATAATTTACTTAGGAGATAATTTTCATTAGGTGCAAGAGGAGTTTATTGATTCATTCTATACTATTACATTTATTTATGATTATACTAGAATTATCTGGTCTTATTTCATTAAAAATAAATATGATGTTTTTTTCTAAATTTAAAGAATTTAAAGTTTATGTTCAAAATGAATATGATTTGTCTATTAAGATATTAAGAACTGATAATGATGGTGAATATGTTAGTAAAGAGTTTGATTCTTTTTGAATTAGTTGTGGTATTAAAAGGTAATTAACGACTCCCTATTTCCTTCAGTAAAATGGTATTACTGAAATAAAAAATGGCACTATCATAGAAATGGCTAGAATAATGTTGCAATCTACAAATATTTATAATTAATTATGGGACAAAGCCATGAAAAATAATGTTCATATTTTTAATAGAGTTCCTACCAAATCCTTTCATATTTCTGCCCCTTTATAAATGTTGACTAATAAAAAACCTAGTGTGGCTCATCTTAATATTTTTGACAGTCCTACTTCTATCTTTGTTTCTAAATTTAAAAGGAAGAAGCTTGACCCCCCTTCATATTATTGCATTTTTGTAGGATATGGAGGTAAAAATAAACATTTGAAAGTATATGATCCCTCTAAACATCAGATCATTGAGAATAAGAATGTTCTTATTCTTGAAAAAAAAATTGTAAGCCCTCTATCAATCCTCCTCAGTGTTCATCTATTGATGAACCTGACTCTCATATTTCTCCTTGTGATTAAATAGATTCCCTTAAGTAAGTTAATCTAGTTATGGATAGCTTAGAGTCTAAGGAACCCCCTAAGTTTCATGTTCAATGTAAAATACCTAAATGGATAGAATCCCTAGTTCAATCTTTTAATATTGATAATCTTAAGAAAACTACTAGAAATCAACATTCTTATCATGCATTAATGACTATGTATGAATGTGAACCTCAATGTTTTGAGGAAGAAACATAAGGTGATAGATGGAATGCTGTTATGCAAGCTAAATTCCATCCCTTAATTAAAAATTAGACTTAGGATCTTATCCTTCTTCCACCTAAAAGGCATATTGTTAGTTGTAGGTGGCTTTATAAGATCAAATATAATTTAATTGGTAAAATTGACAAGTTTAAAACTAGATTAGTCACTCATTGGTTTACTCAAAAACTTGGGATTGACTATGTTGAAAGCTTTACTCCAGTAGCAAAAATGAGTACTATTAGACTTATTATTGCACTTACAACTCAAAATGGTTGGGTTATCCACCAAATCGATGTTAATAATGCATTTTAAATGGTGATTTAGAAGAATAAATCAACATGACTCAGCCTAAAGGTTTCACTAACCCTAATAGATAAAATTATGTATACAAATTAAAGAAATCTTTATATGGTTTAAAACAAGCTCCTTGATCTTGGTATTCTAAGATTAATTTATTTTATCAAAGAATTAGGTTTTTTTTAATTTATATTCAAATAATTATCTCTTTGTTATATCTAAACATTGATCATTTGATTCTAATTATATTATATGTTGATTATTTATGGATTACTGGTGATCTAACTATTTTAATTCATAAACACAAAGACAAACTAAGTTAAATGTTTTAAATAACTGATTTAGGCTTTCTACATTATTTTTTAGGAATGGCTATATTTCAATATAAAAATTCAAATCTTGTATCATAATCTCAGTATGCACATAATATTTTTGCTAAGGTTAACATGCTTGATTTTAAATATACCACTACTTCTATTGAATTTTGTATTAAAATTGATCCTAAAAATATTGTGAAAAAGCTAACCGTATTTTGTATGGATAGCTTATTGCAAGATTGATTTATCTAACCATTACTAGACCACATATTTCATATGTTGTTAGTGTTTTTTCTAGGTCTATGTAGGATCTTTATGGAGATCATTGGAAATTAGCTAAATATATTCTTCATTATAGCAAAGAAATAATTAATTATGATTTATTTTATTCTTCCATTGATAATTCTAAATTATATGGTTATTGTGATGCTGACCATGCTGGTGATACATTAGATCAAAAATATACTTATGGATATGTGTTTAAGTTTGGTTTAGGTGTTATCACTTAGATCATCAAGAATCAACTTACTATCTCTCTCTCTTCTACAAAAGTAGAGTATAGAAGTGATACAAAAGATGTTAAAGAAGCCATGTGGCTATGAAGGCTCTTAGGATAAATTCATTTGTATGTTTCTTAGTGTACCATCATTCATTATGATAACCAAAGTTGTATAGCTTTGGGAAAAAATCTAGTGCAACACCAAAGAACTAAACATACTGAAGTTCATGTGAATTTTATCCAAGAGAAAGTCCTTAATGGTGATATTAATCTTTAGTTCTATCCTACAGATGAATAAGGGGTAGATATATTCAAACAACCAAGTTTTGTTTTTTTTGTGCAATGTTGGGCCTCTTAGAGTTTCCATTGAGGGGGAAGTGTGAATGACAATGCCACTTCATAATAGTCACGTGTTTCTTATTATTCTCTATACTTCTTCTCATTTGTAAAGCATTGTAAAATTTTTGTGTGGAAGTTATTTGATTTAAGTAAACTTAATGTGGATGTTTTACTTGTGTACCCAAATACTTTTAAAATCATAATTTTTAATGGAGGTCCTTATGTTATAAAAGGCTATAAATAGACTTAGTGATTATTCATAAGAAATAGTGAGATGTAATCTCACAATCATGCTATATTAAACTTAATTTTGAGTAGTTTATATATTATAATTTATTTTATTTCAAAAGGTGACTTTTGGAATGATGAAGGTTTTTAAATCCATTGAATTTTTCATATAGTGTATTTCCTTTATGGTGACTATGACTTTTATCCCCACTTAGCATTAAGGGGGAGTGTTAGAAAAATTAATGTCTAAGTGGTTATTATTAACCCTTGGCTTACATTGGCAGTTAATTAAATAAATAGTAATATATTATTCATTTACTCAAGGTGTAAACTTTGGGAAAATAAATAATCTTGTTATAGTTATTTAATATTTATCTAATGTTTATTAATTGGATTTATCATGGTAGATGGACCTATTATTTTTGTAATTCTCACATCCCCTCATGAATCATTATAAATAGGGTTTTACCCCTATTTTAAAATATCTCTTAAATAAAAAAGTATTCAAGTATTCATGCATGTGGAAAATACTTGTTTGAGACAAACTTGTGAATAATTTATCTGAGAAGGAATGAGATGAAGAACATTTGATGTATTGGGGTTATTATTGTTTCTCAATATTAAATATCACTTTGCTTGGTTTTTGTTACAACTTTAAGTTTTTTTCTAGGATAAATACATATGTTGTTTTTTATTGACTTGGGCTCATTATGTTATTCTTTGCTCTTTAAATCTCTTCTAGATCTGTGTTTATAACATTTATATATTTTAACAATCACATCATCATCCTCAAATGTTTTCATCTTCTAGTGTCTTTCTAAGTAAATGAGAGGGATTAAATACTATTTGGA
This sequence comes from Torreya grandis, assembly GCA_037957365.1. Classification (NCBI taxonomy): domain Eukaryota; kingdom Viridiplantae; phylum Streptophyta; class Pinopsida; order Cupressales; family Taxaceae; genus Torreya; species Torreya grandis. Next base: position 807,312 of record JARHVA010002286.1, on the reverse strand, counting down.
CTAATGAGGGTTATTTTTTTGAGGAAGGATTAGTTCTAATTGATTCAAATGTTTTTAAGAATCCATAGAAGGTGGTTGTGTCTCATTTATTGATTTTTTATTGCTTACTTCTCCTCCCTCTCTTCCCTTTTCTCCTATATCTCTCATTTTCACTCATTTTTATAAGATATTCCTATTTGATAAGGAAAAACCCTATAAATTTTTTTAATAAATACCTTTTAAAGTAATAAAATCTTTTTTCACCTTTTTTTTGCCTCTAACTTGTGTTTAGTAATCTTGTGTATGATGGCTTTGTGAAGAAGTGTTCTTCCATGTCCATTATCCTTCTTTATTGTCTCTTTTTAGGTTTTTAAATCTACTTTTACGTATGAACTTGAGATTTTTACACCATTAATAGATGCTTGGTGTGATGTTTATAACTCTTCTTGCTTCGTCTATTACGTAGTGAGCCTGGTTTTATAAATACTTATGCAAATTAGCTATTTTTTAAGATTATATGAGAATGGATTGTTTTATGTTGATTTAGTGTTTGTTTTTAGCATATTAGTGTGTTATTTAATTTTTTTCATCACATTTTTAGTATTTTTATTCATCATATACCACCTCTCTATCCCTTTTCTAAGTATAAGTATTAGTTTAGGTGATCTACTAAGATAAAGTTGGCCTTCTCTAGAGGTTCAACCTCATTACAAAATACCCATAGACTGAGGTTGATCCAATATTTTAGTTAGAATTTAGAGAGCCTATAAAACTCTCCCATAAGGGTTAAATTATATGATATAATAGTTTTGAGAATACCTAATGGGATTCACATTATTCATTGAGTGAAGATTTTTGGCGTTCTCTTCATCCAATTAGCTTTTGGATGCATGTGTGAAAATACCAATGGAGACTCCAAGCATTTATAAAATGGTATAATCATACCACATGCCTAATAATTATTATTTGGTATGTATTATCACTCACTTTATTAAAATGCATGTTCCTTTCTCCCTTATCTTTCATATCAAACTAGTAATGTTTATGGCTTCACCCCAAGTGGCTCTCAAACTTCAACTTATTAACATTATTATATTTTGTTTCTTTTTATTAAATTATAAAATAAAGTCTTAGAGAGATAAAACTTGATTTTTAAAGAGAATTGAGAGATAGTGATAGATTAAAATAGTGTTATAGTCAATAAGAAAATATTGAACACCAAGCTTTTATTTAAGATCATAAGTTGAGGTTTTCAGAGGAGTGCTTGGTTAGGAAAGACCAAGATAGGAAATAAAATGACTATCATTTGTTAGTAATAATGGGAGAAGCTAATCCTAGACCCTAATCTCCCTTTCTTGCCACTGTTTATGCTCAAGTCCATCCCCCTATTCAATCTTGTCAATGATCATCTTTGTAGAGAGTCAAGAAAATAATTATAAACCATTGGATATAGATCATGAAGGTGAATGTAGAGGTATCCCTTGGAAAAATGTTTCCCATCCATGCTATGAATAGGACAAAGTATTTCTTGCAAGAGTTTTGGAGTATGTTGGTAGTGATTGAGGAGGGAGATTATCTAGACATTGAGAAGAACCTAGCAAAGGAATGGATAATCTTGATAGAAGATATGTTAACTCATTGGGAGGATGAGTATATTTAACCCAAACCAATAAATTTTACTTCTCTTAGACCTACACCCATTCCCACTCAAGACTTAGAAATCATATCAACTTAGATACCCCATACACCTTAAACCCTCATTATCTCATGCCTTTTATTGTGAAACCACACTCTCCTATACCCATTGAAGAAGAGGATAAGGTGGTTGTACCCTATACATTATACTCATTTAAATGAGTTAAGGAGAGCATTGAGAAAAAGAGGAGGTGTTAGTTGAAGTAGTCCAATGAGTAGTCTTGGAGGAGGAGTTAATTGCTTAAAAAGTGAATTAAGAAACCATAATTCATCTCAATTAGATTTCTATATAGGATTATCGAGACTCCTCCCTTCTCTAAGAACCACCTAATTCATCTTTGAAAGTCCCTAGTTAGAAGGATAGTCTCCTAATTTTCAAGAAAGTTAAACTTTTCAACCTCCCATTATCTCCATTTTGAATAATGGAACTATTATACTAGTCTATGGTGAGTTCAAAAGGCTTGATGAGTTGGAAATGATATATCCATAAACAAGCACTCAAGATGATACTATGAATGAAGAAATGGAAGAGGAAATGAGTTTACAGAGGTTGACCAATCATAAGAGTTAAAGACACTAGATTTGCACTAATCCCTTGTGTGATTACCTAGGTTGCATTACCCCTTAGCCCCTTTCTTATATAACTCCCTCACCTATGTATTTACCCTTTACGCACATATAATTAATTTAATTATTTTATTCAATTGGTTAAATATCCTTTGGCCACCTCACCTAGCCACCTCACCCTATGACCAATTCTCACCCTCTGACTCACCCTAGGACCTAGTCATTCTATCTTAACCACATAAGACCTATTATTCCCCCCTAATAACTCCTTAAATACCTAACCACCTCTCAACCTCACATTATGACTATATTATAATTGGAAAAACCATTTTTCAAGGTAAGAAGTAGGCTGTAAGGCTAAATATAGCTTATTTTACCTAGTCTTGAGGAACTGACATTAGTTAGGCCTCAATTGATGCTAGTTGGCCCACAGATGTCAGTTTGTTAGACCTAATTAAAAATTGGACATAAGGTTAGAAAATGATTGATTGGAACATTGATTTTATGATCAAATAATTCTAGCATCATTATCGACATTGAGGCTTACTATCACTCTACATGAATAGTTCCAAATTAGGAATTGATAAACTGCATAGTGTTTTGACAACTATGGATTATAAGCATATGCTTTACCTCATCTATTCATGCACTGATTCATCAATACTCATCATATCCATCTATTTGGCATAGTTTCTCACCTATCCAACCTAGATAAGTACATTTCAATGTTTTTGCATGTTTTAAATAGTAATTTTATATTAGTTTTACAAATATACTATTTAATTATTCATGAAACTCAAACTTCCTCTATGGTGGATTTGTAACACTCCCCCACATAAAACTCTCTATCTCAGCATATCAACCTATACCTTACACTTATTGAGTCTTACTCACCCCCTCATGACTCCACATGACCCCTTTACAAGACTACATCTTTATTTCCCTTCCTAGAAAAGCCTTCCATAACCCCACCAATATGATTTCCCCATTTGATATTGGTTACCCAAATTGACATTGATAACCATAACCGATATTGATGACCTAAATTGACACCATTTACTTAACCAACATTAGTCACTATGTTTTTATACCATCAACCCCAAAGCCCCCCTAACAACCTCACCAAAGCATAATTCCACTACCCAATCTGCATCGCTTTTATTCACTAACACATTCAAACTTTTAGCATGGTAAAATTATTCTAACCCTCTCATTATATTTATTTTCATTTATGTTTGTTTAATTAATATATTTCCAAAAAGTAGACTATCATCCTATGGAAGTTTTACGCTTCCTAAAACAAACATGTAATTTGGTAGCCCGCTTATTATCTCTTCTACTAGTAATTCTATTTAGTGTTTTCTTATACATAGGTGTATTTATCCATAGAAAAAGAGGAGTTCATAAAACATATAGAATGGTGCCCATCATTATGGGTATTTAATATCTTATCCCTAACCTTCATACTTTTATTTCTTCCTTTTAGAAGAGATAGCAAAAATTGATAGAAAATTTTTGGCATGCTTGGTGGGACCCTAGAGTTTATCTTGGGTTCATTAATTGATTTTAAAATGAAATTCATATAGGTATATCAATAGTGAAGTTTTCATTATTACATTCTCTCATTTTTTTTCCATAAAAGCAATATATCACATCTTTCATTTTCAGCTTAAGGGAATGAACTAAACTTTCTCTTCTCTCTCACCTCTTCTTCTATTACTTCTAAATGAAATCATTATCTTGTGAAAAGATAAAAATAACCTTATTTTTTCTTACCTCATTAAATGTGCATCAATTTAGTGAAATTCATACTCTTTCCATTTCCTCATTATGTTATGTCCAAAAAAAACATTTCAGTTTTTGGGTTTAAAACTTACATCATTGGTCATCTTTTTGGATATTAGTCACACATAGAGCTAATTAGTTGGTCAATGAATCATAGCACAATTTATTACACACCTATAAAAAACATATTAACTTACACATTTCAAACATTCCCTAAATCCTTAGTTGGGATTTACTTAGATTTCATCACCAAGTAAATGAAGGCAATTCGGTGTTCTCATCAGACTAAATCACAAGTCATAGATTTGGGACTCCCATACATAATGGTATATTGAGGAATTCATAGGAAAAACTCCTAAAAATATCTCTAGATAGATTATAGGACCTTATTTATTCAACCTTATCTTTACACAATCCCATTAAGGTATAAGCCACCAAGAAACTAAAAATAATTCTTAAGAATTAACATTAATTGGCTATGCTCTTTTCTACCTTTTTATTGCTTGTTATAATTTTGAGTTGGTAAGGATGTTTTATATCAAAACCAAGTATTCTCAACCTTTTAGAATTGTTAACCTCTAGATCCATTCCCCCTGAGTGTTCTCTATTGACATGTGGGACTATTTCATTCATTGATATATTTGGATTTCATGTCTAGGTTGGCTAAATAGTGAATTTTTTAACCTTTCTAGATTACACAGTAAGTGACCTCATTCAAGATACCGATGTTAGTAGCTTGATTATCCCACCAACCATGGTCATAGTACCAATGTTAACATCTTTCATTCATATCAACCTTGGTTAGGCAACCGATATCAATCTCTATGTATTTTTTTAATTTTTAGTATGACTCAAACACAAAGCTGAAATCGCTTACTTATTTCAGTCAAACTTGGGTCTTTTAATTTCTATCATAGATATAGGTTCTATTAAACTATTTTACCCTTATTAATGGTCTTGACATGAAGTCAAGTGAAGCTTCTTGTTGATCATGAAAGTTAGCAACCCCTTCCACCTTCACCTTTTTTTCTAGTCCTTCCATGGATCACAATCCTAGTGTGGAAGGTTCCCATGGCTATGTCAATCCTATTCAGCCACTCATCATGCTTGAGGGTGATCAATATTTCACTTTATTCCTTGATAATAACATTAAATCACTCCAACATTACCTTGTCATGAGTCAGACACATAACTCTTTTAGTGATTCAATTTATGGTATGCTCACTTCCTTGATGGAGATAGTGTCAGTTATTTCCACCATTCCCCCTATGGTTACTCAAAATGCCACTTCAATGAGTAACCTAGCTATATCTAATGCTTAGATTTTGGTTTCTCCAACCATGAAGTCAAACACAACTTCCATTGGGGTTTCCTTAACCCCATAATTGTAAGCCACTCAACCAAGTTGGACCCTATTTCATAACTTTGTTGTGTCAATCTTGGCTACTCTTACACCAATTAATAAAAGAGTAACCACCTATCTCTTGGGCAATTTCACCATAACACAACCCATGGTGGTAGTACCTAGCCAAGGTTTTATTATAAATCTTACGGGATAAGCCCCTTTCTCTTTATCCCCTCAACCTATGATTCATTACCTATATGTTACATCTACCTAGCCACCATAGCTTATGTTATATACTACTTTGATATCTCTATAGGCACCCTATAACTTGGGGAGTGCATTTCAAACCAATCCCCCTCTAGATCTAATCAAGTTGTTGAAGGATAAGATGTCCAGCTTAGAGACATGTGTTTTTGGTTTAAAGAATGTTCTTTCATATGATAAAATATGAAATAAACCCATCCATCCTTTAGTACCTATCTATCAGTATCCCTATCAGTGGGAGCTTCCTAATTTCACTCACTTTCAAATCAAGGAAGACCCACAACAACACTTATAAACATTCAAACATGTTTGTTACCTCATGGAACATGATAATGCATTATTACTTCATACTTTTCCCATGTCCCTTATGGGTGTTTCTCTATATTGGTATATATCCCTTACCTAAAACTCCTTGTTTTCCTTCACCTAACTTACTCAACTATATTTAGATCATTTCTCAATCAATATCTCTAAAAAGGTCTCGATCACAGACTTTTATTCTATTCAATAGTTCAAAGATGAGTCTATATCTAATTTCATTACTCATTGGAGAGGTCTTATTAATCAAATATCCTTTTCATTACCTCAACACAATATCGTTAAACTCTTTTCAAGACCATGTACTAAGCACATCTCCTCAACACTCTAATTTTAAAACTTTTGCACATTTGATGAAGCCTTCACAATGGCATGAAAGCTTGAGATTTAGGCAGTAGAGGAAGATCAAGTGAAGTTGCACAAAAAAAATGAAAATTCTAAGCCTAGTGACTCCTCTTCTTCTAAACCCTCCTCTTCCAACCAAAAGTATAAAGGCTTAGCCAATGTGGTAGTCATTAAGTCATCATCTTCTATAAAGGCAGATCAATCCAAGCCTTCAATTTCTCAAAACCTAATGAAGCAATTTTAGTAATGGTATGATTATAGAGATTACACTCCAAGTGGGGAGTCATATAACTCCATGCTATATAAGATACTAAGGTAAGGAGATATTACCCTTCCTTAGGTCAAGCCCCCAACATATTTTGATATGTACCATCTTATACACACATGGTATAAAGAGGACTATTTTGTGACTATCATCGAGTGAAAGGCCATAATGCTAACAGCTATAAGACCCTCAATAAAATTTTTTAAGACATGATTGATAAGGGTGATCTAGTTTTGGATAACCCTAATGTGCTGGCTAACCAAAACTTGGATGTCTTTAGGAAGCCATTTCCTGAGCACTCCTCTTCTCTAAAAAATGTTTAGGTAATGACTGAGCATACATATGACCATAACATCCACACTATTGATGTGGTTTTTACCTAAATTCTAGTCTAACCCACTCTACCTTCTCCTATTCCCAAAGTAGAGGAGACTATCATACCTTTCTCTCTCCCTTGGGTAGAGGAACCTATTTTTCATCTTCCATTTTCACAAGAGGAGGGCCCTCCAATACCTATCCTTATTTTATGTGAAGAGCCTATTGTGTCTCTTTACTTCATCCATGTTTTTCCTATTTTTTTACCACTTGAAGAACATGTGTTACCCTATCCCTGACCACATGTTGAGTGGGGTAACATACCTTTTCTCTTCCCCGTCAAGGATCCTTCTTCACCTGCTTCTCCTCCACTAATGGAAAGTAGTGCCCCATCAACTCCTCTTTCACATTTAGAAGAGCTTATTTTATCTGATCACATATTATTTAAAGGACTAATTACACCTGCTCACATTGATCCCATTTTTATACTTCTCTTACCCATATAAGAACACACTTTATTGGTCCCTTGTCTACATGTTGAGGGGGAAATTATATTAGTTCTCTATCCACTTGAGAAGCTAGCTTCACCAGTCCCTCCCTAACCATCAGAGGATCATTTATATTATCCTACCTTGGTTGAGGAGAATGCCATTGTGAATTTCACTTGAGTTTGGCCTCAAATGGCCACTACCAATAATTTCACTATTTTGAAATCACCTGAGTCTTCTATGGAAGTGACAATAAGGACTGCACCAATGTTATCCAAACCCTTCCCATGGCTGGTAGGAAATATAATTTTTCTTGACTCCAAAAAACTATATCACATGACATTTTGGGATCAAATAAAATCTCCTTTCCCTACATAATAAAAACCATTCTCAACCACTAACACTTTCACAACCATTTACCCTAAGCTATTTGATAATGTTCAAGATCCTTCTCCACCACCAAAGGAGGCTCAAACCCCAACATAATAACCTTTACCATCTCAAGAATCTACAAAACTAAACAAAATTAGATCTTTAGGTATTCACCTAGTGTCCCATCTAACTCATCCACAAGTAAAGTTAGATTTGAACCCTCCTATGCCTAGGAAAGAACAATATTCCTAAGCCTCATCAAACCATTACACCATCAACTTTGCCTTCAATCTTGAGGATGCACCCCTTGATTTTGGTTAAATCACCTTGCACCTTGGGGAGCCAAAAGGTGAAGTTATTAGTTCTCTTACCTCTACCTGATGTTAGTCCCTCAATCTCCAACATCTTGACACCTATCACTAAAAAGGTGTCAACAAAACCTGTGGTCATACCTTTAACTAAAAAGGTGCCACATAAAACCCCTCTAACACCTCCTAAACAAAAGAAGGTGTCAACCTCAATTGCAAAAACAAGTGAAAGCCCATTCAAAAGCTCTCATGGCTCTCTTTTATGCTAATTATTATTATTAATTTCACATAACCCTTCCCTCTATTAAGCCCTATCAACCTCTCAAACCAAAACCTTATTTCTTTGATGACACATAGGTTTGCTTATATCACAAATCACCTGGAAAAGATATAGATAGATTCAAAGCTCTCAAATCTATCCTTCAACAACACTTTAGTATAGACACTCTTTTTGAGGAACTCCTTAAAATCCTTAATATCACTCTAAAAGTTACACCTATGACTTCTCATGCTTCCTCAACTAAACCTAAACCTACAGATGCATGAAAGAGTCCTTCACTACCTTCACCACCTATATTCTAGATTAACTTGATTCATGTGGCCACTTGATCATACATTCAAAAAGATAAAGGAAAGGAGAAGGTTACAACACCTTGGGCTCATCTATTTTTAAAGGATGTTCCCCCTTAAAAACCCAAGATTTCTATCTTAGGTGCCATGAAACCAACATCTTCAGAGGTGGTTCAAGAGTCCATGATCAATTAACTACATCAAACACCTATGAAGATACCCTATATGAACTATTCCAAAGCTCATATTAGCATTATCAGTTCTTGATTAAGACCCTTATAGTATTTGACATTTAACCTAATGATCATTAACCTATCTTGACTTTAGTAGTCTTTCTCAATAATATATCCCTAGTTTTATTCAATGATTTTGAGATTCCCACTCATCACCCTAATGACCAGGACCCCACTCTTTTCATCACAACATATATCAACTAGACTCATGTCAAAAGAGTCATGGTTGATGGTGGTGCTATTATTAACATCATCTCTATATATGCTTACAAGCAATTAGAGCTACCTGATCACTATATGTCGTAATCAGATGTAGTTTTTTGCTCCTTCATAGATACCATATCCATCCCAATAGGTATGGTAATGCTTCATATTCATGTTGATCCTCACACTATTATAGTGCTCTTCTATGTTTCTGAGGGAGAGTTACAATACAACATCCTACTTAGATATCCATGGATATGTACCATGACCTACATGCCCTCAACTTTACACTAATGTGTTAAATTTGAGTATGAGGGTTAAGTGAACATCATCCTAGCTGATCCTCTTCCATTTAAGATGTGTAACATGATTTATAGGCCCAATTACATCCTTATACCATTAAAAATGTCTCATCCTCCTCCTCTTGCTTCTAAGGTTTCAATAATCTCAGATCTCCCCATGACTCAGATTCGTGAGAAAGATCCTATGGAGGATGACTTCAATCACCTCACTCTTGGTGAATATCATATCCTCATGCTAGATAAGTTACATACTCCATAAGAGTGGAATATTACATATGAATCCCTAGTATGATCCCTACATTGAGATGGTCATACCATATAATCCTCCCAATCTTCACATCAATATAACATATGGGTAGATCGTTAACACTCCCACGATGGAAAATACACTCACTTCTACCCAAATATGCACATGCAACTTCTCCTTCCTATAAAAACTTTGCTTTTCTAACATTTATCTATATATCTATGACTAGAGAGGGTTTGGTTAGGGCCAGTATGAACAAAGATCTCATACACCCATCAAGTACCCCACCAACAAAATCATTAAGAATGATAAGAAGTCATATGGTGTAGGTTCTGAAGAGCAATCTAAGCTCACTAAGGCTTCCCATGTTCTAATCATTGAGGAGCCTTTGCCTCTTTCTCCACCTTCACCTATCCTTTCACCTTCTCCCATAGATTCATAGGTATTCATCCCTCCTATTTTTTTCATGAACACTATTCACTTCGGATGCTTAACCTATCATCATGATGGGTAAACAAGGTTCCTTCCCCTCTTTCATCTTGACATGATCGATGATGACTCTTTGATAATCAACATAGTCTAATGTCAGGATGATGACTCCATTCTTACCATATGGGAGTTAAAGAATCATATATTCAAAAGTCATTCACTCTGAGATGTAAAATATGATAAATAAATCAATTGTTGATATCAATTTGTAGTCTCTAGATAGGCCTCACATTATTAACATTGGCCAATCCTTAGATTCTATCAAATAAAATGATTGTGCCACTTTCCTCAATAATCATAGTAAAGCTTTTTCTTGGTCATATAATGATATTCTTGGCATAGACCCTATAACATTGTCACAAATCATGAAGCTAAACCTATTCATCAGAAGATTCACAAGATGTATCCTCACATTGCCCTTGTCATCAAAGAGGAGATTTAGTGCCTTTTATCCATCAACTTAATTCAACCCATTAATTACCTATAATGGGTCTCTGACATCATTCCTATCACCAAACCCATATGGGAACTTTATCTTTGCACTAATTTTTGTGATCTAAACCTTATGTGCCCAAAAGACAATTTCCCTCTACCTAACATTAACTAGCTAGTGGATCTTATAACCAGTCATGAGATGCTTTCTCTCATGGATATATTCTTCAATTAAAATCAAATATTTATTATTATTAAATACCAACATGAAACCACTTTCATTACCCCATATGGGACCTTTTGTCATCACATTATGCCCTTCAGATTGAAAAATGTTGGGGATACTTACCAATGGATGATGACCTACATTTTCCATGACCTCTTTCACACCATCATGGAAGACTACATGGATGATATGATTAGAAAATATAAGTGTGATCAAGACCATTTGGTGATCCTTGAGATCATCTTCAAACAACTTCTATGATATAACATTCATCTTAACCTAAATAAATGTCTCTTTGGGGTCCTCTCTGGTAAGCTACTAGGCTTTATTATTTATCTCTATGGCATTGAGGTCAATCTTGCTAAGGTTTGAGCCATTATAGAAATTCATCCACCTAAAAAAAATCAAGAAACTTCATAATCTACAATTAAAATTATATCCCATTTGGAATTTTATCTCCCAATTATCAAATAGATGTTAACCATTTCATCACCTTCTTAAAAAGAATGTCTTCTTTGAGTGGAGTGAGAAGTGTCAAAAATCATCTGATGACCTCAAATTTTATCTTCTTTCCCCACCTATCCTCATTCCACCTAAGGAGGATCAACCATTCTATCTCTATATTTCAATAATGGATCACCCCATTGGTGTTATGATTATACATAAGAATGACAACCACAAGGATTAAGTTATCTACTATATAAGCTAAATTCTTATAGACTCCAAAACATGATACACTCACATTAAGAAACATTATCTCACTTTAGTCTTCATAGCTTATAATATTTGACACTATCTCCTTAATAATAAGACCTACATCATCACCAACACTGATCCCCTCAAATATATGCATTCTAAGACTTATCAAAACTAGCACATGGTTCATTCACTTATGCTTCTCACTGGGTTTGATTTAGAGTTCATCCATCAAAATTCAATCAAAGGGAAAATTATTTTAGACCATTTGGCTAATGCTACTCTTCCTAACATGCAACCTTATAATATTGAATTTCTTGATGAATCCATCACCACACTCTCTACTGCTGACACCACCTATAAAATGATGTTATTTTTCAATGGGTCCAAATTTAAAACTAGAGGGGGTGTAGGGGTCATCCTTTTTCCTCTCAATGGTGAACCCATGCCCTTATCCTTTAAACTATATTTTGAGTGCACCAATATCATGGTATAATATGAGGCCAAAATATGAGGCTTTGGTTCTTGGGCTTTAGACAACCCTTTTTTGGGGGGTCAAGTCCATCCACATCTATGGAGACTTGTAACATGTGGTGAATCAAGTTAATGTCTCTTATTATTGTAATATCAAGATCCTATAGTGGTAGAAACACTATGTATATACACTATTAGCCTCTTTTGACCATTCTCTCTTACAAACTATTCCTCATTTGATAAGTAGGTTTTATAATACCGTGGCCTCTCTTTCCTCGCATATTCCCTCTTCATCATCTTCTTTAAATATTTATGTTATCATCCATCATCTAACATTACACTCTTACATTTTAGCAAACACCCTCTTTTTCGGTAATGTAGACACCACTTCTCATAATGTCTGATATAAATAATTAGTGGATTATCTCACTTGTGGTGTTCTCCCCTTCAATATTTATATCAATGAGCAACATGTTTTTATGAAAATCATTATTCATTACATCATGATGGGGGATCTTCTCTATAAGTAAGGATTTAATGGCCTCCTTCTTCGCTATCTAATTAGCACTGAAGTCTCTTATAGCATCAAAGAAGTCTATGATGGAATTTGTGGTGGACACTTTAGTAGGAATCTAATTGAAAAATGCATTCTTCAACTTGGATATTATTGTCCAAACCTTAACCAAGATTATTATGATTAAATTTGGAGTTATGTCAAATTACAACAACACATGAATCTTCTTCTTGTACCAAGTCATGCTTTTCAACTAGATCAAGATTTTTGGCCCTTATCTCAATAGGGTTTATATCGTATCAATAAAATTAATCCATATTCATCTCTCTATCATCACTCTATCATCATCATTAAAAAACATTTCACTATGTGGGTGAAGGCAATTCCCCTTGTCTCCAAAAAATTTGATAAAATTATCAACTTTATCAATCATCACATTATTTGCCATTATGGTATTCAACATAAGATCATTATAGATAATCATAAATCCTTCTAGATAAAACCTATCTAGAGGATCTAAGATGCCTTTGGAATTAAACTAAGCTTCTCATCTCCCTATCATCCATAATCAAATGGGTAGGCAAAATATTCTAACAAATATTTGACCAAAATTATCATGAAATTAGTTAGTGACTTTGGTAGGGATTGACACACATATATTCCCTTCACTTTATGGGCCTATCATACTAGCATTCAAAACCCTAAAATTTCTATGCCTTTTTCTTTAGTTTATGGTATCAAGGTAATCCTACCTCTCAAGGGCCATATTCTTTCTCTTCATATATCCTTATAGGATATCCTCTCTAATGATAATTTTCACTAATAATTCTTGGCCCAACTTGAGTTTCTCAATGAGTATCAACTTGTGGCTCTAAACCATCTTCAAATCTATCTAGATCACATTAGGCATGCCTATAAAAAGCATCTAAAAGAGAAAGATTTCAATACCATATATCTCATCTTGAAGGAGAATCAACATGTGACTAACATAGAGAAAAACAAGAAGGGAAAGTTTTATCTTAATTGGCTTGGACCATATATCATAACTCACAAATATGGATTATGGGCTTATCACTTGTCCTCTCTCAAAGGTAAGCCAAAACTTGAGCCTTTAAATGCATTGTATTTATAACCATTATTTTCCTAATCAAGTGTCATGCCACTTCATATCTAACTTGAGTTCATCCCTTGAGAAAAACTTTTTATATTTTACACACCTTCCATTCACCCTTTTTCCTCTCATATTTTTATTTATCTTTAAAGTATGGTGGTTTTGTCCTCATAAAGGGATACCCCTAAGAATTTATAGCCATGTCCATGACTAAATTCCTAAGAAAAAAAATACTTTGGATATAAATAAAATTCATTATCTCTTGGGTCACTATAAAAAATGTAGATTTATCCCTTGAAGGATAGCTACATCGCATATTATTGATGCAATAAATAGACTGATCTCTTAAAGGATATATATGTAAAGACAAAACAAATATTTAAAGAATATACCACTCCCTTAAAGGATGGATGTGTTAAATTTTTTATAGCAATCATGTAATTTGAAGCTTCTCATATTGATCAACTTCACATGACTTAAAGAAACAATAAACATCCCATACATAGACTTCTTGCATTGATTTGTCTATATATAAACAAAGACTTACATCATGGACTTGCCTATGACATCTCTCAGGTTACCTGTAGAAAGGGAATAGTGTCCTACTAAAAGTTTTTTATTACCCATTTACCCCTTTGCTCATAAAGCCTTATTCCCCTATCTCTATTACCTATTAAACACAAAAAAGGGACTTAGAGCTTACTTGCCATGGAGTGAACCAGTCAATTATCTAATATAAGTATGGTTGATAGTGTAACACATGAAAATGGCTTATTTTTTTATGCCTCCCCATGCTACCTTATGCTCCTCATCAATGAAAGAGCATTGTGCCTTTCATCTTAACCATATTTTTCACCTCTCAATTTCTATTTTTAGACATTGTGTCTTGAGGTGAAAAATTTCTTGTTTTCAATTCTTTGGTATAAGTTTTGATCACTAAAATTAAAACTATATGAATGGTATTAACAACATTTATTATTATAATTAAACATCATAATAATTTTCTTTTGATAATCAACCTAACCATATTAACAATTCACCACTCAATAGTTGATTTAAAAAAAATACCAATTTGTGTTATGTGAATTATAATTAACATTTTCATCAATAATTTCTATGAATACAAATACACATGGAAGATATATAAACATCATTTTAAGAATACACTATCACAAGTATGGAAAATGCTAAATTGAAAACTAGCATAGTACATTTTATGCATAGACCATCACATATATGTAAAAATTCTAAAATTTGTCTAAGAATTCAATTGATGTACCATCACAAGTATGTAAAATGCTGAATTGAAAACCAACATAGTACATTTTATGCATACACCATCACATATATGCAAAAATTATAATATGTGTCTAAGAATTCAATTGTGAATGTACCATCACAAGTATGGGAAATGATATAATAACCTAATAACATGTTAGCATCATCATAACAATAATAATTAACATATAACATACTAACATCGTCATAACCATAACCATAAAATTTAACATCTAACATAATAACAACATGACATAAATAACAACATCTATAATACCATCGTCATCATATATATCAAAATCATGTCATAAAAAAGGTATCATCTCGTATATGTTGAATATCAAAGTATACATCAATGCTACATCATTATATATGTCTCTCTCTCACAAAAATATACATATTACATCTTTGAAATGTAGGTTGGTATATGTAGATACATCATATAAAAATCAAAAATATATAAAACTAGCTAACTAATCCTATCATGGAGATGGTTGTGACCCTATAATGTCACCAATGTCCTCAACTTGTCTGTGATGCTATAAGTTCAAAACTATGTTACGAGAATTAGTCTGCTACTATACCAAATAATCAACATACCTAGGGATGTTTAGATGCACCATAAGGGCCTATGTATAATAATCAATCTCTATTAGAGAAATGTTATTTATCTCAACTGACACAATATATAGATGCCCCATACTCCCTGCTCTAGGTTTTTATGGTGTTTGTGGTGGTTCCATCATGCCAACATCAAGTGCTTGTGGTGGTGCCTATAGTGGTGGAGGAGGTGTATCTACCTATCCATCCCTTAAGGCATCTCTCTCCACTATCATGGTATCTAGTTGTGCCTATAGCCCTATCACCTAACCACTTAATGTTACAACCTATGATTATGCTACCACTAGTTATGCTTATAGGGCTGAATCCTACTTTGTTACTACTGTTAGCTACCCTTGTATCCCTATCAAATATCCCTATAAAACCTATACCTATGCCTATGTTGTATTCCTAGCCTATATAATAACATATTTCTCTTGAAATGGCTTACATGTAGTGGGTGGTCTCTATAGGATCATGGCATATTATCTTACCCACCAAGTTCTATATGCCCCCATACAACCTACATAATCAACTCCTCTAGCTGGGAGTTCCTCAAAGTCAAGCCCCTCTATTGCCTATGTCTCTTATGGTAGTAGTAATGGTGGCTCTATTTCATCCCTCTTATACTATGGTATATAAGGAGTTACTCCTTATAAAACCCCATACTAACCCCTGATGTGCTCTATTGGTATCCTTTCCACCTCCTTAGATCTCCTACCATGCACCCACCTCATGCTCTAGGTGCCTCTCAATTTTAACCTCTATCATGGAAAAGGAGGAAGTGTCAAATATGGTTTCCATATGATATTTTTAGTATCAAGGCATCCATCATGCTCTTATATTACTCAATATCTCTGACCACACCATCTATCCAATCATGGGCCCTGGAATCTCTCCAATGTCTAAATTCCACTCTATAACCTATAATGATGGTGATAGGGAGGCCTAATGGTTGGGTCACTACAATATGCTCATAGGCCCCATTACGTAGAGGCTGCATTAACATCATAATCTAATGCCCCATAGCTCTTTATATAGTTATGTGAGGAATGCAATCCCCTAAGAAAACATCATCCTCTATTCCAACATGTTAGCTAGTACACCTATTAAAGCCACTATAAATCTACCACCATCCATGTTTGGTAATGCTTAAATAGTCACTCTAATCATGAGCATGAATATGAGTTTATGCTCATTATCATTAGACTTGTATAAGGGCTCATATGTGAAGTGGGTAGAGTGGTACTTTGTCTTTCCAACATGATATAAAATTAATGTGCCCATGAACACATCATGATTGTCTTAACTACATGCATATAAGTTAGCACT
Organism: Torreya grandis; assembly: GCA_037957365.1. Lineage (NCBI taxonomy): Eukaryota > Viridiplantae > Streptophyta > Pinopsida > Cupressales > Taxaceae > Torreya > Torreya grandis. The sequence goes on along the minus strand of JARHVA010002286.1, from coordinate 790,558 downwards.
ATGTATCGATAACCTCAATATTTGATATACATCCTCTAGAAGGACTATCATCTCACTTATGGGAAGATGGAAGGAATTGGTGGTTACATCCCACCACTCTATCAACACCACCATCAAGATCACATTCATCACAACTTGAGCATATCTTTGAAAGCCTCCTAGACTAACTATAGTGATATGTACCCACTTTTTGAGAGTCACATCTACTCATATCCTCAATAGTATATTTGAGAGTCAATCCTAAAGTGTTAGTTCTTATCTCCCCTATAACCATGAATATACACATCATAAAAAATAAGAACTTTTCTTCTCAACCAACCCTCCCTCTAACCTAGTTTCCACTTTGGGAGAGCTACATCAACTTGAGACCCTTTGTAGGGTTATGTAGGTAGCACTCAATTGACACAGGGTCTCCTGAGGTTAGTTTGGCCATTTTCACCTAGTGAATAACACCTGAGTAGTTTCTTTATGAACCCAACCTTTTCTTGTAGTTTGAATTTCATAAACACTCTAGTGCCCAATTTATGGTGCTTGATATCTAACCTTTACTCCTTGTGTTACCTATCTACCTCTTAAATGACCCTCTCTAACCCCTCCCTACTTCTATAAAGACTAACATCAGTCCTTACATAACTAATGTTGATCCCCTAGACTAGGCTTCACCCTCTGTAGGTCAATTGACATTGGCTAAATATGCCAACATTGGTGATTGGTTTAAACCTAAGGCTAAACTATCAAAAATCCCCATACACCTTTTCTATGTTAAAACTACCCTCATCCCTCCTCAACCTACCCAAGTCTCCCCAATTTAAATTTTTAGCCTATATCTACTCCTTTCCCCCCTCATCCCTACCCTTTTTTACCCCTATTTCAAAAATGTAAAAAATCATACATAAATTTCAAATTGGATGTATGGTGGTATTATCTCATCAACTTAATGATGGTGGGTTGGGATAGTAGGCAATGGGGCAACCACTCCAGCTATAGGGTCTCTAATCTTAGGTGTAGCCATATCAATAGTAAATCCACTTGTGTGGTCTAGTGGTGTCTCACAAGTTCTCACCTCACTCCACTCACTCTTAAGAACTCTATAATTCCTCTCCACCACTTAAACCTCTCTACCTAGCTCACACATGACACGAAAGTGATATTTTCACACATGAAACTCTAGAGCTGAGTGTTGTAAATCAACAAAAGATAAATTATCTTTAAGGGGACTACTAAACTCTTTTTGTCAAGTTTAGTTGGCCATCAGTGTCAGCATTTTTGTGCCCTGGGTAGCCAATGTCAATTTATACCCACCAACATCAGTCTGGTATTCAATGATAGTTATGCCATTGACATCAGTCACCTCACTGCCATCGATCACCCTTATCTAGGGAAACCAATGGCCAACCCTTCCTACCTCAAAATTTTTCTCTTAACTTAGAGCATGTGACCCTTTCATAGTTTGAAATAAACTACATTAGGGGTAATTGGAGATCTTGCATATCTCTTAATCATGATAGCTAATCAATAGGTTCACTGATATCTCCACCAACCATGATGAATGACTTGGAGATCAGATATATCTCCCTAACTAGTAACACCCTTTATGATGACATTGATGTTATCACTAAGCTAGATATCACTATGATTTCTTTGAAGTTAGCTTTTTCATAGGAATTATAGATCATGAACTTGACTAGTTCTTATTACCTGCAACCATTTTGTGTCTTCTAAAAGCACTTCTATTTTTGGATACTTGGGACATATTGACCATTGAAGATGAACCTTTGATAGTTTTAACCTAATTAGCTATCACTTATATATATTATGGATTGGTTATATCTATTTACATCCTCCTAACCTATTGACCATTTGACCAACATTAACATGAAGCAGTGTGCATGTGTGTCACATTATCACCACATTTCCACTTCCCACCTAATGTTACCCACCTATATTCTTTCAAAATGATCACCAATTATGGTTTTACCACTGCTAGTCCCCATTTTGAGGGGGAATACCTCATCCCATCCTTAGGGAAATAAACCATTATCTTTGTCTCATAGATTTTGCATACAAGTTACAAGACAAAAGGGGAAAATGTAGACACTAGAATTATGCTAATTCCTTGCATGATTATCTAGGTCACATTACCCCTCAACCCCTTTATTATTTAATTCACTAACTTATGTATTTACCCTTTAGACACATCTAATTAATTTAATTATTTAATTTAATTGGTTAAATCTCTTTTGGCCACCTCAGCTAGCCTCCTTGTGCTATGACCAATTCTTACCCTTTGACTAACCCTAGGACTTGTTCATTCTATCCTAATAACCTAGGACCTATTCTTCCCCCCCTCATAACTCCTTAACTACCTAACTACCTCTCAACCTCATGTTATAACCATTTTCCAATGGGAAAACCCATTTTTTAAAGTAAGAAGTGGGCTAAAAGGCTAAATATATCCTATTTTACATAGTTTTAGGGAGTCAACATCGGTTATCCCTCAGTTGATTTTGGTAAGCCCACCAATGTTAGTTACATTTGCCTACTTCAAAATTAGCCATAGGGTTAGAAAATAGTTTATTGGAACATTAATTTCATTATCAAATCATTCTAACATTATTATCGACATCTAGGCTTACCATCACCCTGCATGAATAATTCTAGATTAGGAATTGACAAACTACATAGTGTTTTGAGCATTATGGATCAAAAACTAATGCTTGCCCTTGTCTGTTCATACACTAGTTAATCAAGCCTCATCAAATCCATCTATCTGTCATAGTTGCTCACCTATCCAACCCAACTAAGTATATTTTGATGTTTTTGCATCTTTTAAATAATCATTTTATATTAGTTTTATAAATATATTGTTTAATTGTTCATGAAACCCGAGCTTCCTCTATAGAGGAATTGTAACACTCCCCCACCTCCATCTCTCTACCTCAACATATTAACCTCTACCTTTCCCTTCCTAATTCTCAATTACCCCCTCATGACTCCTCATGACCCATTTACAAGAATATAACTCTATTTCACTTCCTAGAAAAGATTTCTATAACCCCACCAATATCATTACCCCAATCGATATCAGTTACCCAAACTAACATTGATAACCATAACTGATATCAGTGACCTAAACCAACATTATTCACTTAACCAATGTTGGTCACTAAGGTTTTTATACCAAAAACCCCAAAGTCTCCCTAATAACCTCACAAAATCATAATTACATTGCCTAACATATATCACATTTGTTCATTAACACATTTAGACTTGAAATATAGTAAATATTACTATAACCCTTTCATTCTCTCTCTTTTAATTTATTTTTGTTTTAAAAATTCTATTTATAAATAGCAGACTATCATCCTAGGGAAGTGTTACGCTTCCTAGAACAAGTGTGTGACTTGGTAGCCTACACATTATCTCTGCTAACAATAATTATGTTTAGTGTTTTCTTATACACATGTGTCTTCCTCCATAGCCAAAGAGGAGTTCCTAAATTTTTTGGAATAGTGTGCATCTTTCTAAGTATTTAATTACTTATCCCTAACCTTCATATCTCTATTTATTCCTTTTATAATAGATAGAAAAAAATTGATAGAAATAGATGAAGATGAGCACAATAAAAAATTTGATATGGTTGTAGTAGTCAATAAATTAGCTAATCATGTTAAAAAGGTCATAAATGAGCAAGACAAAGAGATATAGGAGTAATTATTAGGACATATTGGTGATATTATGGAGCTTGATATAGTATAATTATAAACAAATGTCCTCAATGATGCTTTAAATGTGTAATAAATGGTTTAACAAGGTAAATATGAAGACTTATTTGGAGTGTTTGAACTAAGCTATATGTTGTTATCAATTAATTATGAGTTAACTAAGGTAATTAGAGGTAGTCTTTGGAACCCAATAAATGAGATAGAAGTGGATGATGAATAATTGGAAGCTCCTCAAGAGGATATTGAGATCCAAATATGCCACTTCAATCAGCCATGGGTGAATAAGGTTACAATAGTTGATCAGTCATGAGATGAAGTATCACTTGAAGGTAGTACTAATGTGTTCAAGTTTGAATAATATTGGTCAAATCAAGATCCTCAAATTACTATTTATCCAACAAATAACCAAGAGGAATTTACCTTTTAGGATGAATTATAGCTCTTTTGCCTAAGCTTAGATAATTAACCTTCACAATTAAAAGAACCATCAGGTGAGAAGATTACAAGTGCTCCTATTGTCCAACATGAAGAAAGTTTTGAAGACTTGGACCAATATTTATAAATTAGAGACATGTTTTTCTCTTGTCATCCACTTGAGAGCATGTAAATAAGATTAAAAATCAAGAAGACCAATCTAAGATTGGCACCAAGAAAATTGACACCCAAGCACACTCTCTCACACCATGACCCATATCATGAAGGAGGTGATCCAAAAGACTTTCCATTTGATCTGAGTGGGAGGTACTAGTGATTTTTTATCCTTGTATATATTAGATTAGATGTGTCCTTGCTCTTTATGTTTTTTCCCTTCCATTAAGTGCCTTGTGCATATCTTTTATAATTGTGTGTTTTCTTTCTCTAAGTTCCTTGGGCATAGTGATTTTTTGTTTCTTGTTGTCCCTAATGCTTAAAGAGGAATTTTTTATAAGTGGATATACTTGTATCACTTTTATATCAGTTGGGAAAGAAAGTCTTGTAACCCCATATGCCTAATAGATTAGACAAGGTAACTAATCTATTGCATTATAGGCATGTAATCCCAGGAGGTCACCAAAAATTTTGTAAAAAATTCTAATACATATAAAAATTTATCCTATATGGATCAGGGCACTCCCTTGGATAATTCAATAACCTTTTACCTCCATGACTAGTCTCTTTCGGGTCCTAACTTGATGATGTAGTGTAATATCCTAGGAGGTGCTTGTGTGGTATGAATAATTGAGAAAAGTAATTATGAAATGGATTATTCAATGGTTTAAAGATAATGAAAACCTCATGACACTACCAAGTGTCACTTTCAAGTTTTTGAAACACTTTAAGAAAGTTTTAAAGTGAATTTGTAGATTTTGAGGAAAAGGTTTAGAAACAAGTCTTGAACTACAAAAATCTAGATGATTTCCAAGGTGTTTGATCATTCATTAGAATTAATGAGGTTTTATCAAAGTTTTAGATATTCTATTGGGTCAAAAATGAGGTCTATAGAAGCTAATTTGCTCTAAAGACCCCCCAAAGTGCATTAAATGACTTAAGGGTCTTCTAAATAGAAATTTCAAATAAAAAAGTAACCTTTTGAGGAATTCAAACTATTCTTAACTTAGTAACACCTCATTATCATTTTTTTTTACCTATTTATACATATTAAATTCCATTTCAAGTCATTTGGAGTGGAGGAGAGGAGTTTGGGAGTAAAAGGATGCATTTTGTAGCCTTTTAGAGCTTTGGAAGAATATGTTTTTAAAGTATTTAATTTATATATGGGATAAAATATCATATTAAGGAATCCATTTTCCCCTAATTTACTCTCATAGGCTTTTAAAATCACATTCAAGCATGATAACTATTAGAGGTAAGGAAAACTTACTAGTTGCAAGGTAGGCATGAAATAGGTTTTCTGCCATTAATGGAGGTTCAATAATTTTAGATTATTTCAAAAAATAAGGAAAGGTCATTTAAAGTATAAAAAATCTTTCCAAATTAATTTATTTCATAATAAATCTTCTAGTTATTCATTCTAAGGAAAAACTATTTTGTGTAGTTTTGGATAACCCTAGGAGAGCCTCAAGTTTTAACTCAGTATGATTTGGGGGAGAGAGAGAGAGAGAGAGAGAGAGAGAGAGAGAGAAGAGAGAGGCGAGAGAGAGAGAGGTAGGGAGGAGAGAGAGAGGAGAGAGAGAGAGAGATGAGAGGAAGAGAGAGAGAAGAGAGAGAGAGAGAGAGAGAGAGAGAGAGAGAGAGAGAGAGAGAGAGAGAGTTTGGATATAATATTTTAAGTAGTGATAGGGACCATTATTGCCTTAATTTTTTTTATTTTTTTGGTTCATCACACCATAATTATTAACAATAACTAATATTTTTAGAGTGTCTTGGTGACCTACTCATCTAGATAGGGTCTAAGTTTTCTTCCATTGCTTCACTTCAGAATTCAATGAGAAATAATGGTTTTAGAGGAGTTATTTAAGGGTAAAATAGGACCTATTAAAATTTATTTCATCATCTAATTCATCACAATAATTTACTTATGTCATAAAACTTATTTTCCTTATTATCCTTGTGAATGGTACGTTTGATCTATTTTGGAGCAAAAGCTGGGTTAGAAAGCTAATAGACCTTCACCTCCTTATGAAACATCAAATTAATCAAGTGATATTTTATAATAAATCTTAATTATTTCATCAAATCCTTGATAGGTAAAATGAGGACTAATCTTGCATGGAAAAATACCATCCTACAGTAGTCTTTGTACTATCTTAGAGATGAAAGGATGTAATGAATAGTTTCAAGAGGTTAATTTTAGTGGAATTTATGAGAACCAAGTGATGAGAGCATCAGAATTTTCAGATTTTTATTTAATATAGAGATATAAATCATGAAAATATTTCTTTGATCAAGGAACAACTTGTAAAAACCCTTATTATAAAATATTAAGGTTCTTTAACATTTTTTAAGTTTCCTAGCATAGTAATAGGTTTCAAATTTATCTCCTTATTCTCCTTCAATGGTCTCAAAAATTATATATGTGGTGAATGGAATATTTTTTTTTGCATATAACTCTTAAATATGTTCTTAACATTATCTAAGTTATCCTTTCCACCTTCATTTTTTTCATATACATTACCACTATCATACCACTACCATTTTCATTGTTCAAGCTTTGTTCCACCCTCATTCAGGTGTCCTCATTCTTCATTCACCTCACCATCCTTAAAAACATATACATTCCATGGTTTCATTTCCATAAAGATCCAAGAATTGATCAGAGACTAGCATTATCAAGAAGATGGAGGTTAAATAAGGTAGGCAAACATCATATACAACCACCTCAAAATGCAACCTACAACCAAGGAAACTCAGTCTCAAGGCCATCTCTATGAAAGGGTTTCAAGAAAGTGTTTTTAGGGAGGTTTTATGTTTATTCCCATGATTTTATATCTGATTCATTAATAATGGTGATATAATATCATTAGGAAGATGGAGAGGGTCATCAAATCATGGTGACATATCCAAAATCACCTCATAATCTTCATGTACAGTCTTGTCATACACAAGTTTCTCTTTAGGTTGGCGAGAAAAGGGTAAGAAATAATGATCTAAAAAGAGGTTTCATGATAATTTCAGTTTTTGGTTATCAATATAATACTAATAAAGTCTCAAAAACACCTAATTCTATAGTCATGCATCAAAATTTTCCACCTGTAGCCTCTATGTAGCATAGTCCATCCTTCAAGATAATATGCATGTATATACAAATAATGGTTCATATTGAGTAGTTACATGATGGTATAGAATGTTTAAGGTGATAAATTTAATTAATTTATGTAAAATAATTATAGTATATAATTTTAAAGGTAAGCCATGGTGTTTTCATCTCAAATTTACATCTAAAACCATCCACTTGGAGGGCTTAAACACTGGTACAAAATTAGGTTGAGTCCTAGATGTTAAAGGAGGGTATAAAGAGAGTGGATTTATAACCATTTAACCATGGTGGAAATAATTATTTTATTTAAAAATAATAAAATAAATGGTTTTCATCTTTGGAAGGACCGTGCTTAAGTTTTGGAGATGATCATTGGAGGTAGGACAATAAGAAACAGTCACTTGTGAAGGATATGAGGGCATTGGGATGGAATGAGAATCATAAATGAATTTTTAAAGATAAATGGGTTGATAAAAACATTATATATGTATTAATTATTCCACCATGTAAATAAAACAAAGGGAGAGGTCTCACACCTCATTGAAACCCCTACATAGTCAAAAGGAAATGCACGGTCCTTTATGTTTTGCTCTTGAGCAACATTGGTAGCATGATTTCAGAGTTCTAACCTATTTTATGAGGTGTTTAATGTTTTTAAAGAAATTTATATTGTATTATATCCTTTTTATTTTCTCTCAACCTCAATAAAATTAATTTTGAGTGATCTCAGGGAGTCAACGAGCCTGCACAAACCTATGCTAGGTTTTCTAGAGAAAACCCCCATATCTCAAGTTTGAACTCTTGAAAATTTATAAAACTTATTATTATATTGGATTGGGTAATTTTAAAAATTAATAGGGTGTTTTCAGGTCTGTATTCCATTTATTGGAACATATATAGTTAGTTGTGTTATAATTAGGCTTGGAGACCTAATGTAATGTAAGGGGGTAATGTGTTTTGGTGATGATTCTCAAGGAGTTGACAAATTAAACTTTTTAATAAGATATAATGTGAAAAAGGGTGACATAAAGCATTATTTATTTTTATAGAGGACCATTTGTTTGGTCACATCAAGGATATTTGTCCACAAGAGAGGCTTATTTGACAAGACCATTACAAACGACAATGTACTTGCATAAGGGATGGGGATGGGAATCTTCATAAGAGGTGAATTATATTGATATGGATGCATCAAGGAGTGATATATTGATGTAAAACTGATAAATTAATTGGTTTGCAATAAAAATGGTGACCTAAAGGTATCACATAAGGACTCATAGTCAATGCAAGCACAATCAAGAATACTAAGGGAAATGCTTAGTTTCAAAGAAGCAGGATCATGAAAATCAAGAGGATAATGTAAATGTGTTAGAATTGGTGATGGTTATAATATTAATATAAATTTGAAGTCATGAATAATACCCACTCTCAAATAAGGTCATCTTTTCATGGATTACATTCCTACAACAAGATGGCAATTTTCTTTAATTATGCAGTCCTTCAGGTTGGGGTTTTATCACCAAATGATGGACATAATGTTAAATTAAGATTATTAAAATAAAATAATGAGGTAGTTATATAAATTCCATGAATAATTACATGACCTGTAACCATTCAAGGGTTATTAAATACAATCAGGAGGAGACATTTGAGAAGATGAGGTCTAGAGGAGGTAACATGGATATGAGAAATTGATTAAAGAGGATGAAATAAATTAAAAGGGATGTACCCATAACTTATTAATTTAAAACTAACCATTATAATTTAATAACAAAGGTAAAAATGTGGAAATCTTAGTTTTGAAATTTGATCAAATAGGCAGTATGTCACTAGCTTTTGTCAAAATGGGCCCACAAGCCAAAATATACATGATATAATCACAAAATTTATATGAGTTTGTAGTAATTAATTTATAAACCCATATGAAATATTTCATTTTTTTCAAATTATTATGGTATACACTCACTATTTTTACATAGTCATCAGCCTACCAAAAATTAGACCAAGCAGGCAACTAAAACTAACTTTTAGTAAAAAGAGTTTACAGGACAAAATATGCATCCATAAGGAATGAAATTTTTTAAGATTTGTCATAATTAATTTATATACCTATAAAAAATATTTAATGCTCAAATTATGAGGGAAATTTCTCTCTATGTTGTTAGATACCTAAGGCACTCTCAAAGTCTTGTAAAGTCAATGCCTAGTGGACTTTTTGAGACCTTTTAACGTTTTGGGTGAATATACAAGTCATGTAAAGAAATTAAATTTGTAAATAATGGTATTAATTAAATATAAAATAATTCCATTCCATCATAAAATTAATAACAAATTTTCAAGTACTCGATGGTATTACATAGACTTCTTGTAGTAAGAAGGTATCTATATAGATCAAATGAAGATTTTGTTAGTTTTGAGTGTTAATGAGGAGTTTAAGAAATTTATAGATTTTATAAAAATTAAATATGATTTTTGAGACCCATTATTTTATATTTAAGTGATAAATTTCAAGTTTACAATAAAAAATTTATATGAAGGACAAGTTTAGGCATCTTGTAGCAAGTAGGCAGCTCAGGGTAAAGTTTGCTAATAAAGGTCTATAGGACAAGTTATGCATCCTTAAATAATGAAATTTATTAGGATTTGTACATATGAAATAATATAATTATACATAATATTTTAATTTCATTTGAAAATTATAATTTCCCATTATTTTTACACAATCCCTTCATGTCTCATGATGATCACCATTGCTACGTGTATGTTTCTTGGAGGTTTAAGGTATAACAATGAGTTTAAAATTATTTTAAGTGTTTGAAAAGAATAATATGATTTTTTTATGCATATAAAAAAAATTTAAATAGTATTAAAAATCAAAAATCCATGCAGACACATAGGCAAGCTCAAAACCCCATAGGTAGTCTCAAAGGCATAAAGAGAAAAGTTCAATTTTTTGATGACCAATTTTGGGATTTTGGACTTATAGGTACATAAAATTTACCATAATAAATTTTTAAACACATGTAACATGTATATTAATCCATAAATCTCATGTAAAACCTATTTTTTAAAGCATTTGTCATTTTCGGATGCCTAAGAGGCCCAAAATGGCTCAAAAGTGTTAGATTTATTGATGTTAAAGGGAAACACAACTAAAATAGATGCGCACAAGGAAATTGGATGAAGGAAAAAAAACAAAGAGTTAAATATAAATTAACATCATGTAAATCATTCAAATATATCATTGAGAAGAAAGAGAAGGTACTAGTTGAGGCAGTCCAAGGAGCAGTCTTGGAGGAGGAGGAGTTAGTTGTTAAAAAAGTGAATCAAGAAACCATAGTTTAGATCAATGAAATTTATCTACATGATTATAAACAATACATATAAATTAAATAATAAAAACCTAAATTATCCTTAAAATCCCCTAAATTTTTTTCCAACAATTAGTTTTGAGCCATTCTCACAGTCTTACACAGTCAATTCCTAGTGGACTTTTCGAGACCTTTTGAGGTTTTGGGGGCATCTACATGTCAATTAAAGACATTAAATTCAGTAATAATTGTATATTTTAAAAATATAAGCATTCCTTTCCATCCTAAATGTCATAAAAAATGTTCAAGTACTCTTTGTTCTTACACAAACTTCCTATAATAAGAAGGCAACCATTGGAGATCAAACAAAGCGTTTATCAATTTTGAGTGATAATGAGGAGTTTAATAATTGGAGAGGTTTTATAAAAATTAAATATGAAATTTTAAACCTAATATTTTAAATTAAATTTCTCAAATTCAATGTTACAGGAAAAAATTTACATGAAGGATAAATTTAGGCATCCTACAACAAGCAAACAACTGAAGGTAAAGTTTGGTAAAAAAAGGTCTATAAGACAGAGTATGCATCCTCAAATCATGAAATTAGGTATTCTTTATAATCATTACATACTGTACCTATACTTAATATTTTTATGGTATTTTTAAAATTTTAATTTCTCACTATCTTGACACAATCCCCTTCATGTCTCATCATGCTCACCATTGCTACATGCATGTTTCTTGGAGGTTTAAGGTATAACATTGAGTTTAAATTTATTGGAAGTGTTTTTAAATAATGATACATTTTTTTTAATCCTATAGAAAAAATTTAAATATTTTTCACAATCAAAACTCCATGAAAACACATATGTAAGCTTCAAACCCTAGAGACAATCTTAAAGGCATAAAAAACAAAGTTGGATTTTTTGATGACTAGTTTTGGGTTTTTGGAATCATAAGTCTAAAAAATGGACTATAATATATTTTAAAACATTTATAACATGTATAATAATATATAAAACTCATGTAAAACCTATTTTGTATAATAATTTGGCATGTTTGTTTGCCTAAGAGGCGCAAAATGGCTCAAAATGTCTATTTTGTAGGGCTTTAAAGACAAAAATGGTCCAAATCCATGAAAGAGGTATAATATTAATTAAAACGTCATTTTATGTCACTTAGATCCTTTCCCAAGGTTTTATTGAGTGCCTTACTCATCTAAAGGGTTAAAAAGTCAAGTTTTTTAACATTTTGTAGATTGGTGTAGGTTTAATGATGATTTCCACCATTGTTGTAGGTCTTGGAAGTGGAATGAGACTTTTCGTTCTCCATAAAATTCATGACATGAATGTTTATAAGTATTTTACAGGTATAGAAGTGGATCTTATGGCACAAAATGGCCTTTGGAGTAGGTTTTATTGTAGTTAGTTGAAGATGGCTCAAGGTTGAGACCTCTATCAATGGAGTCTATGAGAGTTGCAAGTTGCATGTAGTTTATTTCAGGTTTGAGGATAAAATATGAGTTGAACACAAAATATAACCTCGATGGTCAGTTAAGCATCAAATTCTTGGTTCACTAACCATTTTCTAACAATCTTCTAGAAGAGCAAGTGTAGGGGGCATAAAAGTCCAAGAAAAAGATGTTTGAAGGTTGAGAGAGAAAGTGGTGAATTTAATGTGTTATCAAATTCTTTGGAGAGTTTTCCCTTGTGAGTGGATCATGACATCGTCATCCTCTAATGTATTTCTAAGCTAATGAGAGGGTTTAAAGTCTATTTGGACTAATGAGGGTTTTTTTTTTTGGGGAAGGATTAGTGATAATAGATCCTAATGTGGTTGATACGCCATAGAAGGTGTGTGTGTCTCATTTATTTATTTCTAATTGCTTACTTCTCTTCTCTTTCTTCCATTTCCTCTTATATTTCTTATTTATCCCCTATTTTTATAATATATTCTCATTTAAAAAGCTAAAACCCTATCAAAATTTGTAAGAAATACCTTTTAAAGAAATAAAGATCATTTTCACCTATCTTTTGCCTCTAATTTGTGTTTATCAAGATTTTATATAATGACTTTGTGAATAAGTGTTCTTCCATATCCATTATCCTTCTTTATTTCCTCTTTTTAAGTGTTTTCAAACCACTTTTAGGTCTTAACTTAATATTTTTACACAATTAATGGATGATCGGTGTGAGTTCAACTACTCTTTGCTTCATTTGATGCTTAGTGAGACTAATTTAGGAAATACTTATGTAAATTAGCTAGTTTGTGAGATTGTGTGAATAAGGATTGTATTATGTTGAATTAGTGTTTTTTTCAAGCTTATTAGAGTGTCATTTAATTTTTTTCATCACCATTTTAGTGTTTTTAGTCATCATGTACCCCCTCTCTATCCCTTTTCCAATAATAAATATTAGTTTAGGTGATCTACTAAGAGGAAGTCGACCCTATCTAGAGATTAAACATCATTACAAGATACCCATAGCCTAAGGTTTATCCAATATTATATTTATGAGTGAGGGATCCTAAAAATATCTCTCACAAGGGTGAAATTATAAACTAAAACACTAACCTTTACCCTTAGAGAGATAATTATCACTAGGCTATAAGAACAAGTATTGCATAATGATAAGAGGCCTATGGGTGTCCATTTCTACATGGTTTATTACCTCTTATATGTAGTGATGGAAATTATATGTTCATAATGGATCACTCTAAATCCTATTACCATAATACATAAAAAATTGGATATGTGACTCCTACTCATTCATGCACATTTACACATATACAATAAATATAGTCAAGATCATATAGGATGTGTATCAATAGGTATGGATGGATATCTGTGAAGAACCATTTCCTAGAGTATCAAAAATCATTGTTAATACATTAATTTTAATGGATGGCTATTGGATCTACCTAAATTATATAATGATCATGAGAATAGGGAACAAGGTTACCCCATTATGTCTCCTAAAATATGTGTCATATAAATTATTTGAATAGGATATCACATAATAGTTATGGTGGGGCATTGATGAGTATTTAAAGAAGAATAAGAATATTGTATTTATGGTTATAATTTGATGATATTAAGAATGTGTTATGTCAATCACAATAATTTTAAAGTGGTTGAAACGTTTAAGGAATATTAATCATTGGACACCCTACCACACAAAGATTGGGTCCCTCATGGTTGGATACAAAATAACATCCATGTTTTGGGTATCAGATAACAATATGAACCTCATGACCATGAATTTTTGTTATTGAATGATAAGATTGATTCCCAATTTATAGAGGGCTCAAATAGATGGACTGACCGAGGAGATATTTAAAATAATACAATAAGATCCTTTAATTTTAATTGTAAATTCATAGATTAGGATTCCACTTCCATATGGAAGGTTATTGAATGACATTTGAAATAATAAGCCTTCTCAACAATCATTGGAAAAAGGGTAACCATATCAAATGCCACCCCTCATGATGATTGTTGTAAAGAAAAGACCCTATGGTGGAAGAGGTTCCTAATGTTGTAGGTTCTCTTGGGAGATTAGAAAAGCTATTTTTCATTAAATCTTTACATTTGAAGAACTCTAGGCTTCCTAATACCTCTTCATCTCTTGTGTTTACATGTTGGGAAGTCCCAATTTATCCCACTCAGATGGATTCCTCCTGAACTAAAAAAGTAACTCTTTGTTACATGAGGAAACTTGAAGCCATTTTAACTTCTATGAGAAAAAATATTGATACATTATCTATAAAAGGACATATTTTTATTCTAGATTTCACCCTAACTAAGAAGGGTATTTTTCAAGTCCTCTAATCAAATCTAGTCCAACATGGGACTGACCCTAGGTGGTGGGTCACCTATCACAGTGTCAGACATCCAGAGAAGGCTATCTTCCTTCTCAATATATCACTTAAACAAAATTTTGATTGGGAAAATAGAGAGACAAATGGGTAAGAATCCATAAAAACATGTAAAGGAGGTAATACACAAATAATGTGATTGTTCATCCACTCAATCTAAAATTCTAACAAACACTAATGATATTGGATCTACAACTCTAAATTACTTTTTATGCATCAATTTTTGATGCAAAGGTTCACCAAATGATCAAAAACTTGAGGGAAGTGATGGAGATGCCTGATTCAAGGAACTAACAAGTCAATGTATCCACTTTATAGATTTAATTAAATGACATTTAACACTAAACATGACCTAAAAATAATATAATCTAGTAGTTAGGTGAGATCATGATTTGACAAGGGAGAGATTTCTATCACATATGCAAATCAATCTGACATTAACGCACTATATTATAATCATAAAATCTAAAAAGAGTCATTTATTTATCTCAAAATTTACAAAGATCAAATCTAGGTAGAGTCTAGTCATGCCCAAGAGAGGTATTACTAAGTTGTTTTCAAGGCTTAGAAGCCTATATTTATAAAAAAAGGAATTGTGTATTAAAATAACACATGGAATGAGGTCTAACTTCTCTTGATGGATTAACATTATCAAGGATGCTAATTCATGGCCTTATCAAAAAGGAACCAATTATGTAAAAAAAATTGAATACTCGTTATGCTTATCCAACCAATAGGTCTCCTTCTTAGAGCTCCATATCATTATCCATCTAATCTATTAATGAGGACCATGTCTTGGGATTGATAAAATTATGTCACATCTAATTTGGGTGGCCATAGTTACATATTTATCAAATTAATGACCCTTTTGTAATATATTATATTATATTTTGTCTCTAACATAGATTCACTATAGACTAAAAATCAATGTTATTATTCATTTTCCTATAGTTCAATGCTCAATCTCATTTTGAAAACTAAATGTTCACCTTAGACTAAAATAGGTATAAAATACCAATAATGTCTTCAAGGATCTCTATTAATGATAATTTATCCTAAAATATTCACCTTGACTTGACTTAGATCATGTTTGAGATCTATTTCCTTTATATTATCTTACCAAGGTCAAAATAACTATCTCCTTTACCTCTATTGAAATTCCCCTAGCTCGATCCTCCTTATTAGTTATCTAATGTTGACTTAGATAATTGACATTTTGACCTCTCTCACATCGTTAGATCCTACCAATTTGGATGACCATTGATAATTGATCTCTTACTAGTCTAAAAGTCTATTGGCACTTATCACTTATGTATTTATCCTCTAGATTTGTTAACTCTTTTGACCCATCTCACTCCATATATCACCTTTTCAATATTTAATGCATTCCATTGATTTTATTGAGCCCATTAACCTACCATTCACCACTCATTATTAGGTCTTTTATAAGATCAAACCTAGATAATTGATTTATCTCAGATCCATCCCTTTATCAATGAACATGCACCATTAGATCTTGGCTTGATGAATCAACACCATTAGATATTTTCCAACTTTTATCTCTTTAAGGGATTTAACTTAGGGACCTTTTGACTTATTTGACTCTAACACAAACCATTACATCTTATGTGTCAGTATGTAGGCTCATTTGGACCATGAGATCTTGACTAGCTTTAAATCATTTAAGAAAATTTTCAACCCAAATAGTTACTTATCATGGCATAAATTTGAAATTATAATGAACATGTTATTGAATTCTTGACTACATGCATTCTATTAGATATTTTCTCAAATTGAGCATAGACCATTGATCATCAATCCACTTGAATACAAATGGCTATTTACCATAGCTTAAAATTTGATGTCTACATGATCATATTTGATGTCCATGTGACTATCACTACATATTTAAAAACCAATGATAATCTTTTATGCTTTAATTTAACACTTGTGGGGTCATCCTATACTTTTTAAATTCAAAATTTATTTCCTATAACCTAAAATTGATTTTTGCACAACTTTTTGGATCACAAATTTTGTGACCTATTTCCTTCAAACCTTTTACTGGACATTTATTTGGGGTACCTAAAAAAAATTGTATAGGGCACTTTGTCAAGAGATCAACCCATCAGTACTTTATTTGTGGCACTTTTCAAAAGAAATATCCCTTTGGAAAAATTAGATGGAATGCTTTCCTGAGAAAATACCCTTGGAGAAATTTGTATAGGGAAATTTTCTATAGAAAAAGTACCCTTCAAAAAAATTATTTAGACCACTTTGCTATAGAAAAGACCCTTTTTGAAAATTGTTCATACATTTTTCTTGAAAGAAATGACGCTTAGGATTTTACTATGGACAAAATGTCATAGATAATTTACACTTAACCTTTTTTGATGTGGACAATTTTTTTAAAATAAATACATCTTTAGGAAAATTGATGCATAAAAATTTATCCTAAATAAATATGTCTTCATCTTTTTCTTCATACATTTATCCAAAATAATTTATTCCTTTGAAAACATTTTCCTACATAATTTATTTGAAAAAATCCAACACTTAGCCTAAAAAGGGTTCAAAATAATTTATCTTAGCAAAATAAAAGATTTAATTAATTTACTTAAAAGAATAAACTCTTTGTCAAATAAAAGTTCCAAAATAATTCCCAAGTAAATAATTATCCCAAAAAGTTTTTGTACTTAGATTTTACTTGAACTTATACTTGAAATGTTACTTGATCCTTGAAGTCCTAAAAGAACTATGAAAATTTAAATTTGTACAGACGTATTCCATGACCTTGAAGTACTTGGTTTCACCATGAAGCCTACTCATATTGAATCATTGGACCATTCTTCAATCATGATCCTATTCCTTTTATTGAACACTTGGACTAGGCACCCTTTTGGTATGTAGACTAAATTTGGTCAACATCTTAGGCAACTTGGTTGGGCAACATGTCTACAATGATTAAACATGGACAATTCATGTGACCTTTGACTCATAATATATAACACATATGATCCCTGAATTGAAATTTAATATTTGCAAAGATAAAAAACTCCACCAAAATAAGGAAAGAAACAAAAAAAGTAGGGAAACTATCTTAATAAACTAAATATGTAGATAAATCACTTATCTAGGAAAAATATAAATAAGCTAACCTAATTAACCATGACAAAACATAATCCACCTGAATCAAAAGTAAAATTCATGAATTTGATCATTCTAAGAGAAGATATAAGTTACAAAAAATGGTGTTTACTTAACATGTCCTTTGAAGAGGGACTCTTCTTTCCAACTATTTCTCTTAACATGTCTTGAAATGAGTCATCAATATAAACTAGTAACCCACAAAGACAAATTCATCTTCCACTTTTGGATCCCTTTTATGTTACTTGTCAACTACAATCTTGTCAAGTGACATCTCATCTATGTCTTATCCTTGAGTGAACTTATCCTTCTTATCAACTATTGTGAGTTCATCTAAATATTTAAGGAGTTATGAATAATCAACTCAATCTATATCATGATCTTGAATAAGTACCTCTTGATCAAATTTTTGAATATCATACTCTCTAATGGGAAATATATCCTTACAAAGCTCTTCAATCTCTTGCAACGATCCAAGATACAAATACTGATCATTCTTTGTTTATTCACTTTAATCAATATTAATAAAATAATTTTGAAAGGTATCTTGATCCTTCTAAAGTGGAGATATCTCAATCTTATTTATGACTTCAGCTTGTACCAATTTTTCATGGAGTTCTTCCATATCAAAATTAGCCTTTTCCTATGTATCTAAGATAACTTCTTCAATATCAAATACAATCTTAGTTTTAAAGTACACATCAAGTGAATTAATAATTATAAATTCTTCATCATAAATACTTGAAGCATCTTCTTCACATTCCCCATGATCTTGACTTGCAACTGCAACCTCTTCCTCTATTTCCCATAGAAAGGCTCTTCTCAAAGAATGGAAATGGTGGGAAGGTGATGAAATTCATTTTCTTGGGAGGGATTATGAAACATGGGAGGTTGATTAGGATAATATTTTGGGATCTTGATGTAAATGGAATAATTTGGAAGTCTTGAAGAGGAGGAAAAGATAAACTTTTGAAAACTTTTAAATTCTACTTTTTCCACTTGTCCATTAATTCATCAATGTCTAAAACCTTTTTGTCCTTATGGAAAAGTTGAGCTTGAGGGGTAAGTGATGAAAAAAGGGGAATATAATAATGTTTAGTCTCTTAAATAGGATCTTGAATCCAACTAGGAATTTACATTAGCTCACACTACACATGGTTAATAAATTTTTGAGAATAAGGAACACAAGAATACTGGTAAGGAATACATGAGGGTTTTTGAGAAATTTGATTCAAATTAATTTTTTTCCTCTCACAAGCCTCTACTTTCTCTAATACAAAGATACAAAAGTCAAGCCTCTCTTCTAGATTATTAGACACATTTTTAAACTACTCATTCACTTCCTCATACTAGGAATCTAAACACATTTTTCTGCACATGCTAGAAGTTTGAATTCTATTTCATCCATCTTTCCCTATAAATAAGACTAATATTAGACATTATAGCCACATGGTAAAAGTGAAATCTGGTCTTGAGACTGATGTGGTTTATAAAGAAGGTAAGAGTGATATTATTAATAATAAGGATCATGGGAAACTTGATAAGGCTCATCATGGCTTTGATAAAACTCTTGGTAAGGCTAAATAGGCTCATAAAAAGGTTCATATGGATCATGATAAGGCTGGTATGATTCATCATAGGGTTAACAAGGAGGTATAACATAGGTATTTTATCATACATAGCCATGAAAATAACATAAGGATAGTGCAATGAAAATGAACTTAATTGGAAACTACATAGACTATTAGAAGCAATTGCTTGAGCTTGGAATCACTAAATTCTTGATGAATAACACCACTACAAATACAATTCCACCAAGACTAGATCCAATGTGTCCCACCTAATGTAACAAAATTATTGGTGTTCTAGATTATACCCTAGCTAAAAAGGGGATTATTCAGGTCCTTTGCTCAAATCTAGTCCAACATGGGACTAACCCTAGGTTGGGGGTCACCTATCATAGGCTTAGACCTCTAGAGAAGGCCAACCTCTTTCTATATATATCACATAAACTAAATTTTGACTATGAAAATGGAGAGATAAATGGGTAACAATGCATTAAAACATGTAAAGGAAGTGATACACTGGTAATATGATTGTTCATCCACTCTATCTAAACTTCTAACAAAAACTAATGAGATTGGATATATATCTCCAAATTATTGTTTATACATCAATATTTCATGCAAAGGTTCACCAAACGATCAAAAACCTAATGTAAGTGATGAAGGTGCTTGATTCAAGTCACTAACCAGTCAATGTATCCAATTGCTAGATTTAATCAAATGACATCTAACCCTAAACATAACCTAAAAAATAGTATAATCTAGTAATTAGGTGAGATCAAGATTTGACAAGGGAGAGGTTTATACCACATATGAAAATAAATTTGACATTGACATTTTATATCAAAATCATAAAATCTAAAAAGATTCCTTTATTTATCTCAAGAGGTTACAAAGAGCAAATCTAGGTAGGGTCTAGTCATGCCCAAGAGAGGGATTTCCAAGTTGTTTTAAAGGTATAAAATACTATATTTATAGAAAAATAAGAGAGAGATAACTATGATTTTAAATAAAACATCAAATTGGGGACAAATTCTCTTGATGGATTAGCATTCATAAGGATGCTGAGTCATGGCCTTATCAATAAGGAATAAATTTTGTAAAAGAATTCAATACTTATTATCCTTATCCAAACACTAGGTTTCCTTCTTAGAACTCCATATCATTATCTATCTGATCTACTAATGAGGACCATGTATTAGGATTGATATAATTATGACACATCTAATTTGGGTGGCCATATGTACTTTCTTATTGAAGGAATGACCTTTTTAGAATATATTATATTATATTCTATCTTTAACATAGATTTACTATGGACTAAAAACCAATGTTATTTATTAGTTTTCCTATAGATAAATGCTTAGTCTCATTTTAAAAACCAAATGTCAACCTTTAACTAAAATGGGTCTAAATACCAGTCCTATCTTCAAGTATCTCTATTAGTATTACTTAGTCCTAAAATATTCACCTCGACTTGACCTAGATCATGCTCATGCTTTATTTCCTTTGTATTACCCTAACTAGGTAAAAAAACTATCTCCTTGACCTCTATCAAAAGCATCCTAGCTCAGCATTACTTATTGATTATTTAATTTTGACTTCGATCATTTTAATTTTTACCTCTTTCACATCATTAAATCCTACTAGTCTAGATGATCACTTATCGTTAATCTCCTACCAATCTAATGTGTTGTTGGTAGTTGTCACTTATGCATTTTTCCTCTAGATTAGCTAAATATTTTAACCCATCTCATTCTCTTGATCACCTTTCCATGATTTAACTCATGCCATTGATCTTCTTTGGCTCATTAACCTATGATTTTCCACTCACCATTAGATCTTTTAGAAGATCAAGTATAGTTCATCGATTTAGTTCAGACCATTTCCTTTGTTAGTGAATGCACACCATTGGATCCTAGATTGATGAACCTACACTAATAGATATTGTCCAACATGAATCTATTTAAAGGAATAAACCCAAAGACCTTTTAAATTGTTTGACTCTAGTGTGGGCCATTAGATCTGATGTGTCACTATGTAGGCTCATGAAAACCATCAGATCTTGACCAAATTAAAACCTTTTCAGGACCTTTTGAACCCAAATAGTTACTTATTGTGGCCTTAATTTAACATTCACATGAACATATTATTGAATTCTTAACTTCAAACATATCGCTAAATATTTGCTCAGATTGAATGCAGATTGTTAATCTTGAATCCATTTGAATACAAATGGTTATTTGTTACAACTTGAACTTTGACATCCATGAGAATGTATTTGATGTATGCATGACCATGAGTGCATATTTGAAAACCAATGATCATCCTTTGTTCTTGAATTTGACACTTACAAGGCCGTCTTAGACTTTTTGAATTCAAATGGCTATTTCTTGTAGCCTAAAATTGATGTTTGCACAACTGTCTAGATCATAAATTCCATGGGCTATTTCTTTTGAACCTTTTATTGGTAATTTTGTTTAGGGAACCTTCCTTGAAAAAATACTCTTTGAAGCCCTTGAAATGGACAATTTTCCTAATAAAAAACCCTTTGGGAAAATTTTATTGGGCACTTTGTTGAGAGAACATCCCATAGGACTTTATCTATGGCACTTTCCAAAAGAAATGGCCCTTCAAAAACATTGTATGGGATACTTTCCTGATAAAATACCCTTCAGGAAAATTGTATAGGATACTTTTCTATGGAGAAATTAGCCTCCAAAAAAATTATTTGAACCACTTTGATATAGAAAGACCCTTTAAGAAAATTGTTTAGATAATTTTCTTGAAAGAAATGACCCTCAGGCTTTTACTATAGAAAAAATGTTTGATAGAATTTACACTTAGCCTTTTATATGTGGACAATTTATCCAAAAGAAATAGGTCTTCAGGAAAATTGTTGTGGAACAATTTCCTTGAAAGAAATCTATCTTCATCTTTTGCTTCAAATATTTTATCTAAAATAATTCATACCTTGAAAAAATTTGTCTCGAACAATTTGTATGAAATATTTCAACACTTAGCCCAAAAAATGTCTGAAAGAATTCTTACAAAAATAAAAGTCCAAAATAATTACCTAAAATAATGAACAATTATTCAAATAAAAGTTATAAAATAATCCCCAAGTAAAGACTTATCCCAAAAAGGTTTTATACTTATCTTTTACTTTAAATGTTGTTTGATCCTTGAAAGCCTAAAATAATTATGAAAATATAAAACATGTGCAAACTTGTTCCATGAACTTTAATTTATTGGTTTCACTTTGAAGCCTACTTATATTGAATCATTAGACCACTCTTCAATCAGGATCTTAATCCTTCCACTAAACTTTTGGACTAGGCACATTTTTGGTATGTAGACCAAATTTGGTCAATAGGACCCAAGGGTCATGAACAACCATCCATAGAAAGTGAGCCTTATAATGATGATGAGGAGGAATAACTTTAAAGAGTTAAATTCTTAAGCCTCTAAGGATTAAAATAAAAATCAGTAATAAAAGTGGATAAATGAAGTTAGGATAGGACTCCAAATTTATTTCTAGTCCCTCTTATTTCTACACTTCCAATAGTGTTAATTATTTCTCCCATGTCTATTGGTTAATTTGATCCTATCTCTCTTATTTATAATGTCCTACCATCCCTAGTGATTCCCAAAGTTGATTTTGTTTCTTCTAGCTATATTACCTTTCCAACCCTAATTATTTCTTCAACCGTAAATGTTTCTATATCACCAATTAACTATACTTACACTATCAATACCTCTATTTTTATTTTGTATACCCCTAAGTCTATAAATATACATATTAATAAGATTAGGTGAGCCATGACAAGTGAAAAATTACACCTCATCTTCCACCCAATAGGGCTTGCTAATGCCTTCTTTCATTCATATCCAAATAACATTGTATTACCATCTAAGAAGACTCAAAAGAAGAATCCTATATACATAATCCATATATTTCTCTAGTTCGGTGGTGTTGACTGGGATAAGATCATTTTTACGTCACTACTAGACCTATTACATGCAAAATCTTTGAGGTATTCTTCAGGGTACCTATTGGTTGAGACTACCACTAAGGATACTTAGCCAGTTGACTCCACTTAGTTGGTGATCCCACAATGGGCCACAAACTTAGAATCTAAAGCCTCCCAAAGGTTCAATATCATAATAACCAAGTTACCCAATATAAGTTCAATCTTTGATAAATCTATAGGGAGTAGCCAAAAAGTCAAGAAGAGGAAGACTGAAGATAATTCTAGTAGGGGCATACTTTTATAAGAGATACAAGATGTCTTCTCTCTATCCAAGAGAACTAAGAGGATACTTGGTCAATAAACTTATAATGAATATTTTAGATATTATTTAAAAACACAAAAATAATCTTTTCTCAGACTTCAAGAGGGTACTAATAAATATAGAAGAGAGTTGCAACAAGAATTAGAGCAAGTTTGAGAATAGTAATAAACTATTTATATTCCTAGAGAAACTGAAATAGATGTATACAATGCATTCTCAAGATTATATAATATCTTGGATGTTATTGGTTTAATGAGTGTTTACTTATCTCCTCATATTACTAAAACGTATAAATTGTTTAATTCTTTATAAGAGGATGAAGAAAATGAAATTTCTTGTTTTGTATACAACAAATAAGGCTTACATAAATTTAAACTTAATGATACCATTAGAGGCATCCATTGCCATTAATTGGGTTGTAATCTAGAGGCAGGAGGGAATAGAGTGGATTATAAAGGTAGAATCCATAATGCTAAAGTTTAAAGAGCACAAAAACCTAATTTTTTATATTTTGGATGAGATAAAACTTCCCAAGATAGAGACTCTATAAGGTAATTAATAAGTAGAGACAATTTTGATTACTTCTTATAGCAAGCTTAAACCAATTTCAAAAAATATTTTCAAGGGATAGAATTGGAAGAAATTGAGGCCAATCTAGGTTTTATAAGAGAAAATTTTGCATAAATTGAAATATATTGGGTGAATTTTAGAGCCACCAAGGCTAAACATGCACATTTTATGGAGCAAGCAAATAGGGTACACCAACCACCTATTTCAAACATGGAAAACATTGAGTTTTATTATGAGGATAGTTTCAAATATTATTAGTAATTAGAGGTGAAAAAAAAGGATAAGGCTCTAACTTTTTTTTCAACTCTACCTTCTAGCTTAACTCCACCTCTTATATCAACTCCACTGTCAACTTCAGTGCCTCTTACCATGACAATTTAAACCATGCAATCACCAACTTTGAATAAGCCTTAGTTATCTAAGGTTAATTTTATATTTAATTTTACATATAATATTAGTCAATGTAATTATAGTTTATTCATACCTCACATAAGCATGTGGTAGTTAGCCTAAGTAGATTATAAGAATGAAAATGTTGCATGATATCATGTGGTAAATATGTGTTTGAACACAATTATGATCAACTATTATTGTACATGAAAATTTTAACATCAAATTAGAACTAAATTTTTAATTACTAACATATAACTTAGAGTTTTTCATGAATGCGGAGGATGAGGTCACCCCTCCCCAAGTCTATTTATTTATATAAATTCCTCATTTCAAAAGGTTAAACATTTATCAATACATGATGAATTACTTTTTTTGATTGTCATGCAATTGTTAGATGCATTTCCATTATAATTTTATGTAATTAAGTGTTTATTTTATTAGTTATTTGATTTATTAATTCAAAGTGTGAAAAAACTATAAAGAATTCCTTTTGTTATCATTATTATCTATTGATTCTAGTTGTGTAATAGTTATTTAATACCTAGAAAGTATTATTTATTGTATGCAAATAGGTTGACTATTTAATAATTTAAAGTGTGCGTAAGTGTTTCCATTTGATATAGTCCTCTAGGTGTGAGAAATAGCTACCATAGATACCTTTATGATTTGTGCTATAATCTCCTGAGTAAAGGTGTGCTATAGCTACTTTAAAAAGGTCAACCTTTAGTTGATATATTTGAGTTACCTATATTATAGCTTCCTAGACTACATAACTATGTTTTTAGGTGAGTTTGTAATAGCGACTAGTAGAAAAAATTAGTTTTAAAATATTATTTCATAAATAAACCAATCCTAGAAGTAATTTTTTGAGACCATAGAGACTTAATTTCTTTTCTACCCTTCCCTCTCTTTTTTGAATTTTCTTAAACTAAGATCCACCTAGTTTAGAATAAGGTTCTTCCATCCAAATTAATTGGATTTTAATTTAATTATTATATTTCATTTCAACCACATGCACACCTAATTAATGATCGGCATGCTTCACATGTTATTCCACCACCTAGTGTTTTAACCCATACCTAAAACTCATGACATGGAGTGGAGTTTACCTCCATTGAGATACTAAAATTTTAGAGGCTACCTTGTTAAATGTAGGGGTGTGTATAAGACCCAAAACAACACTATCTAGACATTTCCATGATCTTTATCATGAATCTTACGCATACATGTGATCATATTGGTCATATGCACTTCAATGATCCATTTACCTATACATGCTCCATTATATATGCTACATGGTTAAAATCAGAGATTATACATCTATATTATCCTTTTGAAGTGAGGTAGCTAATAGTTCCTATCTTTCCTTCACCATAAAGGGGTTCATATTGATGAGGTCATGTCATAGAGGCATGTTCTCCATACTTATCATAGTTTATAGATTTACTCTGGGCATCATTTGGAAGAATGTTCTCCACACTCATTCAATATATGGTACTTAAATTAGTTTCCATATTTAGTGGGGGCATGCTTTAGAAACATATTCTCCATACTAATTTATTATATAGTACTTATATAAATTTTTAGATTTAATGGGGGCATGGATTTCACATATTCACAATCCTCATATTTAGTGGAGGCATGAATAGGAAGCATGTTATCCACATTAATTTAGTATATGGTACTTATATCAATTACTAGATTTAATGAGGGCCTATTTTGGAAGCATGTTCTCCACATCTATTCAGTGTCCAACATCTCCAAATAATAGTGGGGGTATGTTTCAGAAACATGTCCTCCTCATTGTTACTTATGTAATTTTTGATATTTATCTATATATAGTGGGAGTATGCTTTGGAAGCATGTCCTCCACACTTACATTGTTATCCAAATTATCCAAAGCACATAGTTATATGATTTAGATTCATAGTTATGGTAGAATTATATGCATTGGTACTATTTTTATACAAATTTTTAGCATGAGACATATATAAGGTGCATATTTTATGAAATATATACATAATATTATAAAATCCAAATTAGTTTCATATAATAAAAATATTTTATAGACTATTACCATATCACAAACAATTTCATATTAATAAATTGTACATGTTTACAGATATTATTGAGCTAGTCTACTGTAGTAATTGGTTAAATTTTTATTACATTTAAGGTCATAAAATCACTCAATATTTCCAATTTTTTATTTTGGACTTGATCATCTAGCCTCAATAGGTTATAAGTATCATTAGAATCCATCGTTAAGTGAATCTCAATTACCAAGTGGCAACCCACTTTTACTCCAAAGTTGGGGGCATGTGCTTTCTAATCTCTCTCTATCTCTTTCCATATATTAACTTTATATATTTATCTATATTTATTGTAATATCAATTTTCAAATCCTTACAATGATACATCTTTTTAAAAATAACTTGCCAATAAGCAAGATGGTTATATTGACACTCATGTGTACTCCTAAACCTTTCCATTTTAATTTTAATTATACTAAAGTAATTTCAATCCAAATTATATGCACTTATTTGATACTATAACATGATTTTGGTTGCAGGTAAGTCACCAAAAAATCACTAAAGTTGGGAAAATGCAATGATAAGGTGTGGATACACACCTAGGTACATGATCTTTTTCTTTAAACTATTAATTTTTTTACTAGATTAAAGGGGAGGAAATGTATATCATATTTTGTGATTATATATCACCTCAATCTTGTAAACTTATCAAACTCATATCTTGGTTATTCCTCTTAGTTATTTACCTTTCCCACTTCCACAGTTCTCACATCTGATATATCTTTGTTCCCCATTGCCTATAACTCTTAGTCTGATTAGTCTTATATTGATGCCCTGGGTATTCTATCTTTCTAGACTGCTTAAAATTCACTTATTTTCAATCTTTAAATATTTTGAGCTTTTGCCTACTCTCTTGCTCCTTAGACACTAATTTTATGTATAAATAGTAGTATTGACATTACTATCATGTCCTGACACAAGTATCTGGTGTGCTAAATTCATCCAATATGAAAATGAAATATATCTAAATGGTTGTCCTAAGTGATTTAATTTGAGTTATTACTATAAATGGATTTTTATAAATATAATATCAACCCTCATTCATTCCTCACCTAAAAAAACGAATGAATACATATTAAAATAAAAAAGATAATTCAAAGAATATTCAATTAAACAAAGCTTCCCTATTTATTGCTATTTCTATACCAGTCATAGGGACTGAACATCTACATGTTAGAAGTAATAAAAAAGTAAAACAAAAGATTAATTTTCCAAGTTAAAATATAGATCACTATTATCTTTGATTTACACACATTATATGATCCACACATAAGCCACCATGTATGAAATAAATACATCATTATGAGGCCCTCTTAAATGTATTAGCTATGTAGGTAATATCCTCTGACAAAGGGATCATTTAGGCTAGTTTGATACTACGTGCCCATTAATCTATTTTTCCCTTAGGTCACATTAAATATGGAAAGCTAAGTTTTTTTCATTTATCTAGGAGAAATATTCCATGATGCATATCTAAATACACCAGAGATAAGGTGAATAAAAACCTATAAGCATCCATCCATTCACATCATGGTTCAATAAATATTCCATACAAGACATTAACATCAAACCTAGATAGTAAGATCAATACAACCATCCCAAGTTGATGTTATTGTCCAGATTGTTAGAAACATCAAAACCAAAATCTAATAATTATTTTAGAATCTCCTTCCTCCCTAATTTAAAATTTTTCTAGATCCATACTTCTATTAACATCAAAACTACTCAAGTACATCACTTCTTTGTCATTTCTAAATATAATATAGTTTTCCTTTTTATATTTAGACTGTCTCAGCATAATAAATTTAGTGTATGCTTATATGTAGGTTTAACATCTAATTGTCCTATTATAGATATAATTATCACCCTTATACCATTTCATTTATATATACCACTTCAATATACGAGATAACACCAATCTAGATTCTATTTTACATTTATACAACATCAAATGATAGATTATTAACTAATTTATCCCCATAAAGTCTTAAGTATTGTGAAGTACATTATTTTTATGATTTAACCTTCCAATACATTCATGCTTTCAACTTATTTTCCAAACATTTTATAAAATACTTAATCAATATTAGTGTGAAGATGTTTTATGCATAGATTTGAAAAACCAAGTAATGATAAAACGATCTTATAATTGATTATATGATTTAATATAAGACTATGCTCTTTGAGATGATGATTTAAATAATTACAAGAAATATTTAATCAAATATTTATTTCTCCCTAAAATGAATCGGTTATGCTTAATATGCTTTTATCATTTGATTATTTGTGTCACATGTAAGGATCAATAATTCAAACTTTTTGTGATGAATAAAATAAAATATAGGTTAAATCATCAAATAATTATTAGTGAATTTTATACAAATAAATAAAATTTCAAATATAAAGTCAATGATAATAATAATGACATGAAGTAAAAAGTTAAAGCAGTCTCACAACCAACCAATCAACTTGTTATCTCAACTTTACCATGTAAGGAATTTAAACATTTATCAAAACCTCCTCATAAAACATTGTTATAAAATATACTTGAGTGATACATCATATCTCTCCCTCATTAAAAAGTGGTTTATATGAGTAAGACTCAATATAATGGAATCAATAATAATTCCTAATATCAATATATTCTAGGCATATGACATTCACCCAACATAATTAGGTTTTAAACATAAGACCTTGGATTTGATAAATGATAACACAACTCATGATATCATATTTACAAAAGATTCATGGACACAACCAAATATAAACATAATGTTTAAGATATTTAATGACCCCTTTCCTAATCATGAGGCACAATAGACTACTCCAACTTAGGTGTATATGAATTACAATGTAAATCCTTTAATGTAGACACACAAAGAGGGAGAATAATTAAAATTTATCATAAATCTCCCATGTTGAAAGATTTTTAAAAAATCAAATAGACACATAAGAATTATTTAAAACACTTTGACAAAACTCTACAAATATTCAATTTCAATCATCAACACATCATATTACAATAGTAGATCAAGTAACTAATAAGCTTATTCAATTATAAAATGCATGGAAAAAAAAAGTAAATAAACATTTATTATTATTTAAAGCTTATGCCTTCAATTTGTATCCATATAATCACATCCAAACCAAAGAAAATGCCCACATATAAATATGTTATGTTCATACTAAATTCCAATTATTGAACCCCATAAAAATGAGTGCGAATTAGCTTATGTGGATGAGAAAATATGTCCCCTCATATTTTACACACGTCCCCTTACATTATTTTATAATTTTAAATTTTAACTTACATATTTAATTCTCTAAATGACATGAGAAAAAATCCAAATCCCATTTGAACAACTACAAGAGTTATATTTGAGTTTTGGATAGTGCAAAACAAAATAGAAGCATGTTTTTAATGGAAGATAAAAATTAGGCCTTTAAGAATTTAAAAATAATTATAAATGTATTCAATCCCATACAATATTTTAAAAGTTTAATAATTACATTAAATATCTTTAGAAACAACATTACATAAATCATTGGTCTTGCACAAGGCCAATTTTAGTTACAAACACTAAAACTCACAAGTCATTTAATGTAATCTTTGTCGAGTTCTTACCTATGAATGTTATAGTGTTCATGATTTTATTTAAGGAATTCCATTACATGAATTTATCATCATATTCAAAGATTAATCCATGTTTAAAACATCACTTAATGCTACAAATAAAGGAAAGAAAAGTCTTTCTATGTTGGGTTTCCCATTCTTGAGAAATCCTACGTATTTTATATAACTCATCAAATAATTCTTATATATTTGGTCATGACCAAAGTTTTATTTTGGATTTTACTTTCAATGAGAAACTAAGCATATAAAACTATGTTATTTCATCCTGAGGTAGAAAAATGACATTGAATCATAAACAAGCATAGATTAAATTGAGTAATTCAAACTCAAGACTTCTCTCAATTTAGTTGGTTTTGAAATTATGTCTGAAACTACGCACACCTCATTTCATAAAAGGGTTGAGCATATAACCTTATGATATTTAATTACAGATTTTCCATGTTGATAACCTTGAACACACAAATAATGTATTTGTATTTACACACCATTTAACATTGTGAATAAAGGCAACAAGACTCTATACCAGGTCAGACTTCCTTAAGCACCTAATCAATTTGAAATGATTACAAGACATTATCACAATAAAAACTATATATATCACAAAGATGAAGTCTTAGATTCAAATAAAAAGGAAAGATATCACTTAAATATGAATGTTGAAGTGCAAGATTAGGTCACCACCACAACATATTAAGAATATATCATAATGAAAACCATGAGACTTCATCTAATAAAGAAAACTAGAACCAAAATGGAAATTATAGTAAATAGAATAAAAAAATCTATTTTTGGTGATGTAAGGTTTCTCAAGACCATGAAATATCCTTCCTCAATCACTCTAGGTTCAAATAATGTGAGATCTAGTTCACATGGAATAGATAAGTAGTAAATCTACTCTTTTAGTTATGATTAAAATTGGCCATGGCATCCCATTCTAACATACAAAGAAAATAAGTTGAATGTCTTTATTTTTTATCTATTTCCCACTTCTACATGTGTGTTTTCCTTCTCTTGTCTTCAAATTTTCTCACTCTCTCAATTTATTTTTAGTATTTAACTCACCACAATATATCTCCCTTTTAATATTTGAGCCATCATAGACCATACTCCTTATCCAAGGTTATAACCATATCTTAATCAATTCACATGTGGGATAAACCCCACTCTCATCTATCCACCACCACAAATATTATCTTTCATGTATCTATCTCTCCCATGTGGGCTAAAAAAACTACCTCATCCTAATACTCTATTATTTTATCACACATTATCTAACCAACTATTGTATCACTCATGCTATTTCATATCCATGTTTGTAATTGCTCAGTCATGGTTGAAATCTCATCTATCAATCCAAATCTCAACACCATTGTATAAACATAAATTTGGGCATTTAAATGATAGCCCATATCATCTAAAATGACATCAAGGATATTACTTACCTTAAAAGCCTTATTTTTCCACATTTATATATCAATCAATTTCTCCATCTCAACTACAAATTTTGATTATTCACCACATGCTTAGATTTCCATACATACTAGTAACCCTTTCTTCCACTTGGTGATCTTAAGAGACTCACTCTCCATACCTAAAACATCACATACTTGAGCTGATCTCAAACTTAGCTGATACAATTCATTCATAAACACAATTCAAGCTTGGTTCATGACATGTTTTGGCTTTTCAAATCCTTCACCATCATTATTTAACTATTCTATGGATAAATCTCCTTCCACACATGACTATAAATAAACATTTACATGCATATCCTGTTTAGAAAAAACATGTTCCCATGCTTCAACACACTCCATTGTCTCCATATAAAATTTAATACACTCACCCAATATTATAACAATAACATCAACCTAATTTTCATCCACCACTACCATATCAATCACTTGGTTAGCTTATTTGTTTTACCTCTTATACATATGAGTATGATAGAATAAAACAAAATTAGTCCTCTTTTTAGATACTATATCCAAATTTGACCTACATAATACATAAAGAGATTATGGAAAATAAGAATTTACTCATTCACCTCATAAACCATCTCATCATGCCCCAAAGTCATGTTTTCCAACCCTTCTCTAATACTTGCATGTTTTTCATATATTTCACTCTAATTATGGGATACCAATGGACCATTCTCTACATATCTAAAGGTTTTATCACATCTTTTATATCTATAATTTCATCTCTTTCACATGGATAAAAATTTACAATAATACCCATTTATACACTAGATTGAAAAACATCTAAACCTAATGTTTCTTTCAAAAAACATGCGACTCTTCTTCACTATACACTTCACTCATGAAATTGTGTATTATGATCCAAAATAAAATTTACAAGCTCACTTCCATCATGAACCAAGGTCATACCATAATTTTTCCACTCATGGGACTTCTCAACCACATTCTCATCATCAAACAATAGGTATCTCACTCATGTGGATAATATACCACCTCTACATCGTCCTCCATAAGGACGTATTCACTAACAAGATGTTAATATCTCTCAAACACATTGATGTTCTGAAAATAAAAATTAGGATCTACATATAAAATCCTCTCCTTTTTTTCTTATAACATAAATTACTCTTTGGTGTACCTATACACATACTTGTTACTTGTCAAAGTAATCTTTAGTTATTTAGATGATAACTCCCCATTCATATTTCCCCTCTTGGTCATATATTTCCCACACCTATTCTCAAATATCTTCACATGAAGCTTTTTCAACCATCTCATCTGCATATTTAGGTTCATAATTTAACCCCACATCTTGGCAACCATATGTTCCCACTCATAAATACTTTTCTTACATTTTTATTATTTCCTCACTAGGAGATCTTTCAAATATACTATTTTAATTCCACTCAAATACTTACTTGTAACCTTATCCCTCATGGGGTCAACAATATTCTCAATTAAAAAACTCAATTATCCATATCATTATTTTTTTTGTATTTTCTTGTCCATAAAATAAATAAATATCATTCAAATATTTACCTTTTTTCACTACCACAACCTTGACTAGTCTTTTTTAACTATTGGTCTCTTTTCCCCCCCTTGCTTGACCTCTATCCAAAGTGTATATCCATCCTTATAGGGAAAAACCAAACCATCAACTCTTCCTCATAAACATCACACACAACTACACCTTCATCACCTTATCCAGTCTTTATTATCATGTCTAGCCTTATTTGGAACACCTTCAACATCTTTGTCAACTCACCCATATCATTTTCTATTATCTTGTGTGTTACCTCTTACCATGATGTCAAAAACATAATTTTTTTATATACACATAATCCAAAAAAATTACATAACAAATTTCACTTAGAGTTTAGCATGAAAACATGTAATGAGATCCATAACTCTGTTATAGCTAATATAAGAACTAAACCAAGTGCATAACCCATCAATGGCTTCTTTAAGAAGAATTTTAACCACCCATTAATCACATAGAAGTGGGTTAGTGTGTTCATACCCACTAAACTCTATATATATATTATATTATGTCCTTCTTAATGGATTATTTACTAACTTATGCCTTTACCCAAGCACCTATATAGGCTATAGAGTAACCAATACCTCAAGGGTAGTTTAAGAAAAGTTCAACACATAGTGGTAGAGTAAGATTAGATTCAACAAGCGAATCATCATACTAATCTTTCTTAATTATGATTTACCAAATTAGAATTGATAGACATAGATGAAAGGAAAAGGACTATTTCTAAAATAAATGAAAAGCATTTGAATAACTTTTCATTACATAGGCAAATTGATGTATGAGGTTTGACATAACTAATACATAAAGTATGTAATCTTTGAGGGATGTTTCAACAACCATACTTAAGTTATTTTTATGAACATCTCAAAATTTTATACGTATGGTATAATCTGATAAAAAGTGTGCCTAAGAATTATATAAGACATAAACTAGATTTACATTTCCCTTATTACTGACATAAATGCCTTGTGAGTTAACCAACTTGATGAATACTAATAGATTCTTGGATTAAATTTACTTATGTTAGATATAAATTAGATATTTTTCTCAAATATTTATCAAATAACTGTAATCAATAATCTTATCCTAATCATTAATTCTATTACTTACTTAAATATCAAAGCTTACTTGATCTTTAATTCTAAGATAGATTATTGTGATTAAAATATAATTTCACTTCTTTTACCATTTAAGTATTATAACTAGTTATTAAAATATTCAATGGTATATTATAAAGATGGATCATTTATTCCTCAAACACAATATGCTTAGTTAGGAATGGAAATGTTCCTTATAAAATTACGAATGAAGTATATTATTAAAAATTTAACTTTCACATAACATCAGACTAACTTAGAGGAGAGGAGCTCATGACAAGAGAAAGGGTTTGATGAGTTCAAAAAAAACAAAATAGATTTTTCATAGAAGTTTAAACTAGAGATGTATGTATATTTGAGTGGAACCACAAATAATATTTAGTCTAGGGGGATCCTCCCCCCACCCCCGCCAAGAGTCCATATTTCAAATAAATGGTAACAAAAACAACATCATCAATTGTAAAAAAGAGATCAATACATTGATGAAGGAAGCGGGAAAAAAGAATCCATATGGTCAAATAGATAGACATAGGAGGAAATTCAAGTAGGTATCATAGGATAATATGATCACCATGTTATATCTAGTATAAATAAAAAATAATTATATGGTAGGAACCTTATATATAAATTCATGGGTACCTAATTTACACTAGATGAGTTGTATGTATAGACCAAGAGGAACTAGAAGAAAAATGGAGAATATGAATTGGGAAAATACACCAATGGATACATCATCAAAGTATTTAAAAATGAATCTAATTGAGATAAGGTATTTTAAGAAGGACCATACTTCTTCATGAATGTGGGCATGTTTCTAAAACATTTTCACACAACTTTCAAACCAATGAAAGAACTACCAATAATATTACTAGTATGGATTAGTCTATATGATCTCCCATAATAATTATAATAAGGGTAAATTTTTGAAACTATTAATTATACAACAGGTAGGCTAGTAGATGTCTCAAAGACACACCATGGGAAGGTTTTATCTAGCTATGTTAGGATATGTGTAGAATTAGATCTAACTAAACCCTTATACAAGATTGTTACACTCAGGGCTAAAGAGATGAAGTGGATACATTATTTAGATTATGAAAGTGTCCCTTTTAGATGTAGAGGGTTCCATGATAATGGGACCTAATTAAGGAATGTCCTACAATTCAAAAAATTAATACACCATAAAAATCTCTAGAAGTGATGGAAAAGGATTGAAAGGGTTTTTTAAAACCAAATAAAAAACATACCATTAAAATTAAGAATAAAATGATTGAAAAATATGTACTGAAGGGGATTAAATCTATCATGGGAGAGGAAGGAACAATAATTGAAGGATTATAAAAGATACCTAAAACACAGGAGGAGGATAACTAAACAAGATAGGAAGGGGAGGACATAATGGTAGATTATGACTTCAAGGAGGACATTGAAAATTTACTAAAGAAAGGATATATATGCTAAGAAGAAAATAAAAATAAATTAAATAAGAAAGGAATGTGACAAAAGGAAAGGGACAAGGGGAAGGAAAGTATCACCCAAAAATTTTGATAAGCTAAAAAGAGGAGATAGAAACTAAGAGCAAAAGTGAGGGTGATTTAGTGGGAATTAGATAGACCTAAAAAATTAATCCCAAAGGAAATTTTGGAAAGAGAAGAAGAGGGAGAACCAGTAATAAAAAGAGAGACACAAAGAAGAAATATAAGCCATTGGTATAGGAACAAAAGAACTAGTGGATAAATTCTTGGTGAGCACCAAGCAAAAAAAACTTCCATGATGCATGTCATGGAATATAAGGGTAATTAGTTTCCCCTCCAAAAATATATCATTGATATAAATGATCAGCCAATAACATCATGATATTTTGATGCTTCAAGAAACAAAATTAGATAACCCAAAGAGATATAAAATTAGCTTATTAGATAAGTTTGAAAAGGAAATAGTATGAGAAATGTGGAGGGATCAGTGGGATGTCTGGTAATCTTATAGAAATATAACTCAATCAAACTAGAGGTAGTATTAAATAAAAATTAATTTATAGTGTATAAGGTAGAATGGTTTAGGATAGGCTTGTAATTTTGTCTTTTTAACATTAATAGATCTTAGAGCAAAGAGGAAAAAGAATAATCTTGGACATAGATAAGAGAGCTTATCAGTGTTAGAAAAGAGTATTTATGGTTGATAGGAAGAGATTTTAATGCTTTATTAGATTTGATATAAAATAAAGCAGGGATCATGAGAGATAAATATTATGTAAGTTTTCAATATTTCCTAAATAGATCAAATCTATGGGATATAAAAATAGAGCAAAGATGTTATAATTGGAGTAAAAAGAGAAGTAGAAGGGAACTAGTTTTGGAAAACATAGAATGATTATTTACCAAAAGAAACTGGTTAGACCAAAGGCATATCTCAAAATCTAAAGTAATAAAAATATTAAGATCAGATCCCTGGCTGATAGCTTTATAGATAACCCTAGAGGAGTGACCAAGTAGATCTTCATTTAGATTTGAAAAAATGTGGATGGAACATCTGGACCTAATTTTTTTTTACATAATAATAGGCTACATAAAATCAAAGGAAAGGGATGAGAATATTTTTTTTCATAAAAACAAAAATAAATAAAGGAGACACTAAGGAGATGGAATTAAACCACCTTCAATAATATCTATGAGGACAAAGAAGAACTATTGAGGAGAAGTAGTGAGATTAAAGGCTTGAGAATGGAGGGTCATGAATCACAAAAATTATTAGAAAAAGAGAAGTAGGTGTCTAGATAATTAGAGGGAATTTATAAAAAGGAAGAAATATACTGGAAGTAGAATTAAATAATTAGATGGTTGAAAGAGGGAGACAACAATACAAAGTTCCATCTATCATTCATAAGTAGCAAAAAAAATAATTATATCAAGAATGTGGAGACTCAAGAAGGAAACATCATCGAGGAAGTAGAAGAGATAAAGTAATACTTGGTATATTATTTGGAGGAAATTCTAAATGAAGAGGCAGGAAGAAATGAGGAAGCACATGAAGATTTCATGACATAGATCCATCATAAGGTAACTCAAGCCCATAATAGTGGCCTAATGGAGGACATCTCACTAGAAGAGGTAAATATGGGGTTACTTTAAATGGTATGGGATTGTTCACCTAGACTATATGGTTATATAATTATGTTATTTCAATGCTTCCAGTATTTCATAGGATAAGAGGTTAGAGAAGTGGTACAAGAATGGAATGATTCCTAAAATATGTTGAAAGTTATCAATTATATTTTTCTAGAGCTAATACCTAAAAACTTATAGATTAGAACCCCAAAACATTCTAAACCAATATTTATTTGTAATTTTTTTTTTTAATATTATCTCTAAGGTTATATCAAATAGGTTACAAGGCCTCTTCCTATAACTTATATCAAAAGAACAAGGGGTTTCATAAAAATAAATAGATCTTGGATGCAATAATGATAGCACATGAAAAAATTCATTCACTACAAATTAAAAAAAGGAAAGGAATGTTGATATAAATAGATATAAAAAATGTGTATTATAGAGTTGACATAGTTTTTTTGGATAAGGTACTTCAAAAGATTGGATTCAAGGAATATTGGAGAAGGTGGATCCATAGTTATTATACAATAGTTAAGTTCTTAGTGATGATAAACATATCTCTATAAGGATTTTTCTTGTCAACCAGGGGCCTTAGGAAAGTATATTTTATCTCTATATATTTTCATCATCATTCCATAATATTTGGGAAGGAAGATAATAGAATTTAGGGAGAAAGGTAAGATAAAAGTTATACATGTAGCAATAGGTGACATTTCCAACACTCACTTATAGTTTGTGGATGAGATAATGTTATTTACATTGCCTAGACTCTAGGAGATTATATCTATAAAGGACATACTTATAATTTATGAGAGAGATTCAAGTCAATCCATTAATAAAATTATGTTGATCATTTTCTTAAACGTCTCCCAAAATTAATAAAGTTTTTTGGGAAGAACCCTAGGATACAGAATGACCATGTTTCTAGATAACCACTTGGGATTTCAGCTAATCAAAGGAAATGATAGAAAAAAAACATTGGAATATGGTCCTAGAAAATATAAAGAAGAATATGGGAAAGTAGAAAGGCAAGTATCTTACTTATTTAGGAATAATAAATTTAATCAGATCTATGTTGTAGAATACAAGCAATTATTGGTTCTCTCTATTAAAGATGCCCAAGAAAATTATGATGGAAATGAATAGGATTCTCAAATTTTTTTGTGCTAAGAAATATGATAAAAATAAAGGACACCTATTATGTCCTAGGATAAAATATGTAATTCAATATACTATCAAGGGGTGGGAATAAGGAATCTCCATAATGCAAACACAACACTATTGGCCACACTAGTTTGGAGATTAAGAATGAGACAAAAAAAGAATTAAAGTGAACTAATTAGGAGAAAATATCTAATTTTAGGGAATCCAGATATAATTTTTACCACTTAGGACCTTCCAAATAGATCCCTTATATGGAACAACATGAAAGATGTTAGAGAAATTATTTTGAAAGTCTTTTTTCATCAAGTTAATAATGGATACAATATAGTGTTTTGGGAGGATCATCGATGACAAATAAAAATTTGAAAATGTAACCTAGAATAATGTAAATAAAGGAGGAAAACATTAGGTAGTGGGGGAGTAAATTCAAGCACTATTGGGAAGAATAGATCATTTCAAGCCTTAGTAAGGTGAACTGGAAATGTTTTCAAAATAGGGATAAAACCTAAAATGAAGAAAAAAGGAATTAAATGAAATATTTAGAGGCTTTAAGATTTCATAAAATCCAAAACCTAATAATCTCAAATGGAAAATGAAAATAATAGGTGAATACTATGTGTGAGTAGGATATCAAGTCGAATAGGAGGACACCCAAATGGACTCAATGACTTTACTCTAGACAAGCATTTATAAGTCAAAAGTGTGGCCTAAAATGAAATAATTTAATTAGATTTGAATTCATAAAAAGATATTGATAAGGGAAAATCTTAAGATGATAGGAATCCAAGTTCCAAAAATATGTGATATGTGTGTAAATAGTGAAGAGAATGTGGATCATCTCCTGCTACACTGCGGCTTTTCCTCTAATTTGTGGAACATGTTTTTGAGTAAGTTAAATATAAGTTAGAGTATATATGACAAAATAAAAAATCAATTCAATTCTTGGCATTGGAATAAGAAACTAAATATTTTGGTTGATATATATAATATGGGTCCAAGTGTTAACACCTAGAAAGTATGGTTGGAAAGGAATAAATGAATTTTTGAAGCAGAGGTAAGAAGGAATTAGAGTAAGGAGATTTGGAAATAACTAGAAGGTATTATTATATAATTATTCTTAGAATAAAACAATAATAAAATAAGGAAGAAAACCTTGAAGAAGTCAAAATCCTAAATAATTAGGGGGAAGCTAGAAATATTTATGAAGTAATGCAGCCAAATGAGAAATAAAAAAGAAAACATTTAAGGTAAAAATTGAAATTTCAAACCCATAACATGAATGTTATAAAGTTAATATTGATGACATATCAAAACAAAACTTACGCTAGTTTGGGGTATGGAATTAGAAATCACCTTGGGAGGGTGAGATCCTATAAGGTGATATTGCCTGTAATTAATACAAATAATGTGGTTAAAGTGGGAGGATTGATTATGGGCTTAAAATGAATTTATAAGAAAAAATTATAAATTTAGTCATAAAAGGTGACTCACTGATTAGCAGTAATGTGTTGAATAATAAAAGTGTTCAACTCAAATAGTGACTATGAGCATTGATAGAAGAAGAGAGACACTTGAGGAAAAAAATTATGGAAATTAAAAAAAATCATACATTATGGGAAGGTAATCAAGTAAAAAATTTGCTTACTATTTTTGGAACTAAAAGTGGGATGGAAGTGAAAATAGGTAGTATGAACACTCTAATGGAGAAAAAATCATTAGAGGATCTAAAAGAGATAGGTGGAAAAGAATGCTATAATTAAAGGAGAAAGTTTGAGATAAAAGGAGGAAAGCTTCCAAGCTTAGTCTTGGCACTAATATGATTAGAGGGATTATGGAATAGGTAAGATAAAAAAAAATATAAAATAATGATCTAAGGTGATGAAGAAGGAAGGAATAAGGTGAGGGAGACATGGAATGGAGAGTTTTTTTTTAAAACTTACCAAAACTAAGACACAATATAAGATAGGAAATTTGGGAGTGGCATAACACACTAAGGTAGGAGGAAAATAGAAATAAGATGTCATATGGTATATATAAGAAATAATGGAAACTTTCCATAAGGGGTGCCACCTTCAATAGAGGAAAACAAAAACATACAAATATAAGGAGGTTGAGGAGTGTTAGGAGTTGAATACAATGAAAGGAGAAATTTTTTTTGTTCAAGTCATGACAATCCTTACACTATGGTGGGATACTAGTTTGGAGTTGATAATGGTGTTAATTCATGTTCTTATAATTTTAGTGATAATATCCATAAATATATTGGAAAAAATAAGAGCTATCATAGAGAAACGAACTCATGAGAATCTAGGTGAACTAAACTAGGCAAGAGAAGGTCAGATAAATGCATAAGGGGTTGAAGATAATGGAGAGGGATATGCAAGATATAATCCCTACATTATTAAATTAGGTTAGGGGGTTTTAATGGAATTGCATTTAGGACCAAGTATATAAGGTTAAAAAAATCAAATAAACTGAAGTTAGTCCATTGAGGTCAAAATAAATTAGAGAGTTAGTCATGAACAAGAAGGAGAAAGGGAAATTAATTGGAGGACCCGTCATTTTTATCCCACCTTCCAATAAGTACATAGGTGGATTAAAATGAGTTATCTTAGAAATATATTTCTATATAAAGGAAAACAAAAAATATATTAAGGTGTATATGGTAGAGGATTAGATAATGGAAAATGAAAGGCCAAAATAGACTAGGTATACCCACTGAAAAGATAATTTTCCATTAAAATATAATAAACTTAGTAAGATAGGGATTGATAACATATAGAGGAAATTATACCCAATGGATTTGGTTTTAATATGGAGGATATAATTATGGATAGTTTGAAGGACGTATCAAAGGGAATTTAATCAATTAAAGAAGTAGTGGAAAGAATCAAAATACTACTACCAAAATAGAACACTAATAACATAGAGCCACAGAAGAACTTAGAAGGATCAACAAGGAGATTCATGGAAATTTTATGGATCAGTTCAATCTAAAATAATCCATAAATGATAATTTAATCCATATAAATAACTACATAGAAAACAATGGAAAGGAACTAATAGTGTGCACACAAATTCTAACAATGCTTAGAATAAATACTAATCAAATTAAGGGTGCGTAGAACACATTATCGAGCATTCCTAAAGATATAATGAATATGAAATAGAATTTTCATCATTGGTATTATGTATAGAGAAACAATCATCAGACCAGTCATCATATTTTAAGATACGGGGAAGGAAAAGAAGAGTAGAGTATGAAAACTAATAGATAGAAAATTAGCTATGACTAAATAGGTGTTTTAGTTGACTTTTGGGACCTTGATGATGTATAAAATATTATTTTATAGTAATCATGTCTATATTTAAGATATTTTTAGTATCTTCATAAATAAAAAAAATTATTTATAAAAAAAACATAAGACTAACTTAATCCTAATAATGATTAATTATAATGAATTAATTTAGGAGCTGATTATAGAGTCTATAGCATGTAATAGTGATTAATAATTTAAAGTGTAAATATTACCATCTATGAGACATTTTAAAATACATAACATATTAATTACTTAAGTAATTTACCCATATTTATCTTTATAACACACTCCATTAAGTTATTACAACTTTCACACAAGTATTAAACTAAATACAATCCATTAATTTTAACAATTAAATTATAATGATTTCATTAAACTAAACCATATAGTTATATTCCAATTCTTAATGAATTTTCGCCACATTAATTAGTTAATTCAAGTCACACATAGGTTTCATAATATATATAAGTATTTAAAAGTCCATTTAAATATAGCTTTAAACTTCACCCAAACTATGACATTATAATACATATAAATTAATTATATTCAATGAATATGGTCACTTAGCTTATAAAATATTAAGATTATAAATAAATAATAAAAAACAACATACCATACTAACATTAGGTTTAAATTCCTTATACTCTATGTAAGATAATAATCATGCCATACTTAAACTATCTTTTACAATTGAGTTCAAACACTATTATTTCCATATTCACATAACAAAATAATTTCTCGTTCACAATACCAATGATTTAAAAGTATATTCAAAGACATGGATACATTTATTTATCATGAATAAACATAAAACCAATGTTACATAACAACTCAAAAGCTAAACCATTCAAATCAAATACCAACCTACTTATTCAAAATAAATGTCTTTCTACCAATATAAGATTAAGAACACATAACTATGTTCATATATCAAATTATTTATGAAAAAATTTAAATTAATATGAACTATTAATATAATTTTACTCAAATAAATAAATGATCAACTAAGACTATGTCATGAATCAAACATACATGATGATGTTACATGACTTTGTATTAAATACAAATGTGATGAATAAAATGAATTATAGCCATAAGAATTACATAACAATTACAATTCATTTTCAACCAACTATAATAATTGAAGTATGAAGAAATTAATCTAATAATTTCACACAATCGAATGAATCTAAACTCACCTCTCTAGTCCCAATGAGCCCAATCATAAGTGGACCTAGACCACACCAACCATTAGTTAGATATTGATTAGGGTAGCAAAGAACCAATGGATAAAGGGTTATGAAACAAATATATATTAAAAAAATAAAATCATTTAACCAACATAAATAAAACAATACATGTAAACCAGCCCATTAATATCCATTAGAATTATAACTAATTTATATTTTTGGTGTTTAAGTATGTAAAACCTATGTTTAGATTAAAGGGCTGAGATGTCTAAGTCAATTAAATAAATTTC
Source organism: Torreya grandis (assembly GCA_037957365.1). Classification (NCBI taxonomy): domain Eukaryota; kingdom Viridiplantae; phylum Streptophyta; class Pinopsida; order Cupressales; family Taxaceae; genus Torreya; species Torreya grandis. The sequence continues at coordinate 747,062 of JARHVA010002286.1, read as the reverse complement.
AATAATTAAGTAATATGTTGTTATAGAATTTAGTCCTTTTTGAATTTTTAAAAATATCAATAAAAATTCATAAATATATACTTATCTAAAAATTTATTATTGTAGATGATTTGGATTCTAAAAGTTGTGTTCTAGATAATTTTGAGTGTCATAAATAGGATTTTGCTATCTATTTTATCACTAGATAATAACACCCCATCTGGATAGTATCCCCATGCTTGTGTAGTTTCCTAAATATGGAACTAATATCCCCTTTTTTAAATTGTTCTTATTTTTTGGGATCACTTGTGCTAGTTGTTTTAGGTCTTATTCTTACACGTATGAAACTTGAATCTCTGTGTTATGAATGAAAAACCTGATTTAATGTTCAAACCATAAGCATCCTTGTAATTATGGCATGAGAAATAATTTTTTCTTTATTATGAGGACAAGATGGACATCCTAAACACATCATTATGAAGAGAGTTTCCTACATACCAATATTCAAATGAGCGATCAATCCCAATGTAGTTATCCCATCTAGTACTTGATGCAAGTGAAAGTGAATGCTAGAATGAGAGTGGGCTTGGATGCCTTGAATTTTATTCATTTTTTAAATATTTTAAAAATAGTATTATTGGTGATGTATATGTTAGTATGCATAATTAGCGTAGAATAAGGATCAAATACATTAATTTTTTCTCAACTTGTCTTTGGTTTGAATGTGCTTTTGCATCTATTTTCCATCTAGTGAATACAGGTCAATTAGACTTGTATTTATAAAAATTTTTAGCTTGTGAAACTTAGAAAATATGAATAGGATATAATTAAGAGGGTCACACATTTTAAAAATTATCTATTAGGAAGATTCAGGGGTAAGGAGAGTAGCACCTATTTGGGAACACTAGTATCATGTGGCTATAGTTTTCCAAATGTGGTGCTAATGTCCACTTGGAAAACTACTAAGCAAGTTGGGTTGGGATCTAAGAAGACAATTCTAGGACTTTTTTTTGGCTGACTTTAGGTGACCATGATCTCCATAATGATTGGAAAAGTGTGTCTAAGGCTCTAGGATAGGCCTAGGGCTAAACTAGGAATAGGGTGACTCAAGTGACACTCGTAGCATCTGATTACCACTATTAGGTGATTACATTTTCACCTTCACCCATTTATGCTACTAATGTAATAAATTGAAATGACTAGTATAAAAGAAAATAAGCATACATGTACTTACCTTGAAAGTGAAGCCCACATAAATGAATTTGGGTATGTGAATCTCGGTCTACATATGGGGAACATGATCCAAATCAATGTCCTATAATTAAACATCAAATAAATATTCCTCACTTAAGAGATTATCAAAAGTAAATGATTATCATAAAATAATTTAACTAACTTAAGCTAAGTAAAGAGAGAGTAAATAAATTAATACACCTCATTAGGTACACATACCAATGCATGAACCTAGTAAAAACATATGTGTGTGAGTGTACATAGTGATAATTGAATATCTTAGATTGAGATGATGGCTTACTCAACCCTCATATGAATGGATCAATAACTCAATCAAATTTTGACTCCATCATACCCACCCCTAATTATTGGATCTTGATATTTGTGAATAGCTTATATAATACTATAATGTATCTAACTCTCTCATGTGGGTGGATTAATAAATCAATTAGCCATGAATCCATCATTTCCCACCTATTTAAAGTACATTGATATATAAATATATTGTAAAAATAAATTAAAGAATATAATTATGTATATTAGCTTTGTCTCCATATAGGTATATAAGGTGGGTGTAGGACACTAGAGAATGCCAACCATTATGGATGGATTAAGGCATCAATCTGGTGACAACATGGAAGGTGATAGAAAGTGTATAAAACATAGTGAATGACATGGATTTTTACGTTCCATCAAATAAACCTATGTGTAGCTAAGTATATTAAAACTATGTGTCATGCACATGCCCCCAATATGGTATCTTAGTATAATGAATATGAAATATGTAATAACTAAATCTATGTAACTAAAATAAATGTGGGATTGATCATGCCATGTATGATTCCCCAAATATGAGTAACTGGTATTAATATGAGATGAAATGAATTTATCTTAGTTAAATCTAAACATAATTTTCAAACCTATTACCATATATGTGCAAATTTATACTATACTTGGTGTAACATATGAATGATTTAGATGATCCTGAAGTCAGGGATATTGGAAAGTAGTGCCCTATAGTGGAAAATAGATACATATGGTTTTAGTGTCTAAATATAAGTGTTAATGTCTATCTATTTTGATTTCTATGTGATCTAAAATCTTGTTTGAGTCTCTATTTTTTACTGTGTCTACCTTGAGTTTAATTTTTTAAACTAAGCCTATGTCCTAAAATGTATCAATGAGTAGAAACTTAGGATCCTGATCTTTGTGACAAACCCCTATGAATACCCCCTCTTTTTGGGTAGTTTTGAAATTTATGTAAAATTTTTCCTCTAAAGAAGTAGCTTGACAAAATGTGTTAGCTAGAGCATGTGCATGATATTCCAATATAATGTATAAACATATCATCATAATGTAAAATTATGTAAGTATGAGTAAGTAATGTAAAATGTATGCTATAATATAGCATTACAAAAGGGTGTCAAGATATATGTAGTCAATTAATATAGTATAAAAAATTGAGTAATTACCTATGGAGATAGGGCATGATGTTCATCATGGCACCCAAATAGGAAATTTAGATGCATGAGGTCCCTCCTAGCATCACAAACTTGTGTGTGTGTGTGTGTGTGTGTGTGTGTGTGTGTGTGTGTGTGTGTGTGTGTGTGTGTGTGTGTGTGTGTGTGTGTGTGTGTGTGTGTGTGTGTGTGTGTGTGGTAAAAATCAAATACAAGTTTCATGGTGTATAAGCATACAAGGAATAATATTTATGATCACATGAGTCACATAAAATATATTTCAAGGGGTCATAATACAAGGGACATGGGCAGATATCACTAAATCTCAAAATGAAGACATACAAGGACATGTTCAAATGTTTGCATATGCAAGTAAAAAATAATTTGTCTTAGAACCACATAGAATAATATGTTCAAATGTATGCATATAGAAGTAGGAAAGCACACATAAGGGACATGTGCATATGTACAAGTCATACAAAGAGAGAAGTGTCATAGAGCCAAAGAGCAATGTCATATTCAAATTTCTTAAAAAATGGAATAAGCATAGGAACACAATCAAGTCTAATCTAGGATAAATAAAAATGAAAACATGTATAACTATGTATTAAAAATCTATATAGATGCTAGGATGCATATATATTGAATATAAATAGTGATAGTTAGCAAAAAAATCTTAGCAATGAGTAATAACGATCAATATAAAAATAAATCAATGCATAAACTAGAATATTAGTATGTAAAGATAAAACATGGTTATAGTAACTGTGTAGGAAATGCCCCCAAGTGGGGGAATGTATAAACATATAAAATTGGATTAGTGTAAATTCATCCATTGGGAAGATGATAATTGGTATGGAATAATGTAGTGGAATAGGGTCATATCTATAATCTACAAGCACTCGATAAGAATAAGTGAATCATATATGTATGATAAAAATTGACAATACTAACATAGCTAGCAATATGCAATATCTAACTAGTAGGAATGTAAATATAGAAAAGGGTAGGAACCATAATAACTTATGAGTCTCTTGGGAAACTCACTATCACTATGACCTATGTCAAAAATAACAATGACAATATCTCATGAAGTGTGATTGATATGCAGTAGTAAAATGTTGTTGAAGTAGGAATATGACTATTATTCATCATTATAATCATAATATTATTCCACATCAGAATCATGATAACTTGGAATGTCAGAGGGAATTGCTTCATACTATGGAGTTGTTATTTTTGAGTTTTAATTTGACATATTGATTTTTATTTTCACTTTGAAACTATGCTTATTATATACATACTATGTTGAGGAGCATATTTTAGCATAAAACCTTGTTTGATAATGTTTGTTGGATGAGCATGATTTTGAATTTACAACTAAAGCTCTTGATCTTTTTTTAATTTTTATTTTGTATCTAGATTTTTTTCCTAGATAAACTATATATGTGACTGATGTTCCTTAAGATGTTTAATAAAACCCAAACCTTGTTGACTAATATTATCAACTAATAAAATAAGATAAGTGATACTTTGGGCCTATTTTCCTAAATATTGACCATGATAACCGAGATACTTTTGACTAAACCCATACCATATTGAATGTTGAGCCTCATTTTTGAGAAGTATTTTTTTTATTTATATTTTCTTTTTAACTATTTCTTTCTATGATTTTGCTTTTAAAACTTTTCTTTATTTTAATTTATGCTTTGGTAACCATTTTTGTATGATTTTTGAATTTGACAATTTTTGAATTGGTAAATGTACTATTGTATGTTGTTTGGATGAGGTGTCACTATGTGAGTCATCTATATCTATGATCTATTGTATTTTATTTTTCAATTCTAAACACAAATCAATGTGGTGCCCATGTATTCTATTATATGTAAAAAAAATCTAGATCTCCTTATTAGGTATAGAGGATGTATATTGATCAAATTAGATTTAATAATTTCCCTTAGTGTCCCACTTGAAATCTTATATGATCTTTGAATGTTTTTATAATCAATATTTGTATATTTAATTTGTTTTAATTTTGTGTTATAATATGTAACATTTTTTGTCATAAATTGACTAGTTGAATATGTATAAACATGGTTTTCATTATTGCGCCCTAGAGGCCTTTATCTTGTAAAATATATTTCAAATTTTTTTATTTTTTCACGTAGTAGCTAATTTTGATTTTTTAAACATGTAATTATCTTTCTCATACTGATAATTTGATCACATGTTTCACAAGTGCAAACCCTAAATGTATATATTTGAACATGTAGGCACACACCATGTACAGAAGTCATGTGAATAGGCTATGTTGGGAGATTAGTGACAATTTTACAAGCTGGCTCATCTCATGGAGGAATGATAACATATAATTGGTTAGAGGTAAAGTAACTATCACCCTAATGAATATGAGGACTAGAAGGAAATTATTTTGTGTGCATAAGATATGACATTGAAGCTTAAAACATAGTTGTTAACTTATGTGCTAAATACTCTATGTGTATATAACTTTGCTTTTTAAATAAATTCCACATAGGAGAAAAATAACATGATATGAGATATGACATATATATAAATTGATATAAATCATCATATATACATGTGTTTATGTCTTTTCTGAGTTCATTTTGAATTAAAGGGAACAAGCATGTAAATGAAAGTATTAGCCTTCAAAATAAAAAGTGATTGATTTATTCTATCATTATGATAATTATTATATGAATTAGAAGATATATGAATCTAAAATATGAGTTTTTCAAATAAAATACAAGTATAAATAAAAAAGGATACAAACCCTAAATGTGTCTAGAGTTAAGGTTTTTTGAATCCAAGGTTTATTTACAACAAATTTAAATTATATTCAAATAAATTTAAACCCTAATATAAAATTTATTTAATTATCTAGGTTGTCTAAAAGTTTAGAAAATTAGAAGTATTCAACCGTAATTTATTACACAAAAATTTATATTAATGCAAATTAGGGTTGGGAGTAATATTTGAAGTAAGTCAGGTTCACCAAATGATTTAACCTTTTAGGGATTAACTATGTTAAACATATGTTTAAATTAAAGATTTGACATGTCTAAATTAATTAAATAAATTGCAATAGTTAAGTAATGATTTTTTATAGTGTTTAAACTTATTTGACTTTCTAAAAATAGAAATAAATAGGCATAAATATAGACTTATCTAAAAAATGACTATTGTGGATGATCTAGGTTCTAAAAGTTGAGTTCTAGATAGTTTTGAGTGTCAACAATAGGATTATAGTGTTTTTTGACTCACTGAATAGTAGCGATCCATATGGATAGTGGTGCCATGATTATATAGTGTCTTAAATGTGGCACTAATATACTCTTTACAAGACTATTCTTATTTTTTGGGAGTAGCTACACCTATGTTTTTAGATCATGTTTATATGTGCATGAAACCTGGAGATTTGTGTTGTACATATAAAACATGATTTTTTGTGCAAACCCTAATCCTCCTTTCAAGTATGGCATGTTAATTAATTATGTGTTCATTATTAAGATAGGATGGATATACTCAAAACCATGCTATGAAGAGAGTTTCCTACATAACAATAATCTAAAGATAGATCAAGCTTGATGTAGTTATCCCACCTAGTTCTTGATGCAAGCGCAAGTAAATGTTAGAATGAAAGTGAACTTGGAGGCCATGAATGTGTTTGAGCTTTGAAATATTTTAAAAATGGAGTTAGGGCTGATGTAGATGATATTATGTAGAATTATTTTAGAATAGGGATCAAATACCTTCATTTTTCTCAACTTGCCTTTGGTTTGAATGTGTTTTTGCATCTATTCTCCATCTAGTGAATACATATAAATAAGACATGTATTTATAGAGTTTTATAGCTTGTGTGGATAATATCACCCAATTGGGGGCACTAACACCATGTAAATGTAGTGTTTAACATATGCCTCTAATGTCCACTTGGTAGAATATTGATCAAGTTGAGTTGAGATCTTATAAGATAATTATAGGATTATGTTTTGGATGACTATAAGCAAATATGGTCTACACAATGATGGAAAAGTGTGTCTATAGATCTAGGATAGGTATAAGGATAATATAGGAATAGGGTAACTCAAGTGACATTCTTATCATCCAATTACCTACTTTAGGTGATTACAATACCTGATTATGACTGCAACTCTCTTTTCAAGCTTCTCATCTTTTGGGCCATATTTTATTTTATAATATAACATGTATCATAAATGTGTTAACCTACATGGTATTCATAGTCATATACAAACTCAATAGACATTTATAACATAAAATAAAATTTTTAAAAATAAGATAATAATCTCATTTAATAAAGAATTAATAAAATAAAACTTACGTAAAGCTTCATGTCACATTAGTGACCAAAATTTTGTTTTCTAAAAATAGTAAAAAATTAAAAGGTTAACTATAATGATTTATAATAGTAGAATAAATAAAAATAATGGATAGATCAATTATATCAATAATAATCACTGTAATCATGAATAGATAATAATTTCCATTATCATTTCTACAATTAATCCATTAATTCAACACGATTTCATAAAATTGGGTTAAAAAAATAATGACCAAATAATTAAAAAAAAGTAAAACAATCATGTAGACATAATCAAATAATAATATATTATCTCCCTAAAATCCCTTGTAATAATTTTGAACCCATATGGGGAGTCCATATGTCCTTGCCTCCATTTTTGGCCATGATTCAAAATAATCATCAAGATTTTTATTTAAATTTATTTCTTAACCTCAACTATACCTAGGTTATGGTTTCAAAAATAACAAACCAAATCAAACCCCATTTAATTTAACCTAGTCATAGGCATATAGCTTAAAAAATCAAAAGCTAAAATAACATAACACAACTGAGCCATTTAATAATTATACAGTCACAATAAGGATTTAATGGCTTCTTGAAAATAACAACTAACCTAATTGAGGTATCAACTTATAACACATGATACACAATCTAAAATACCTGAACTATGGGTTACATAATAAAATAGAAATTATCAACATACACAGTCTATTTATTGATCCATAGCCTAAAATGACTACACAATAAAATAAAAACCCACTCTTCAAACCATCAATATATACACACTAACCCTATAGTCCCTTAAGACAAAAATGTAGCCATTAAAATAATGACCCAAATTCATTTTAACAATAAAAACATAGCAACAAAAAAATTAATCACTATAAGTTCTTAATCAAGCCATGGTCAAGCCATTCATGGCCTCCATGTGCAAAAACAATACAACAAAAAAACTAAATATATATCCCTAGTTAGGGTTTTACCTAAAAATAATAATTTAGTAGCTAATGGCAACATTTATAGATAAAGCCCTAACTTATTTACCATTCAAGTACATTTCCAAACATCAACACATAATTTAAAATACATTACTTAGATAGTTGATTGAAATCAAACACATAATATTTATGTTTTATTTTAGACTCTAAATTCTATGCCAAAAACCATCTCACAAAACCCTATCATCCTTCAAACAAACTAGTCAAATAATAAATACAAAAATAAACCTATATAACTCTCCACAACTCTTACATGGCCATGCATATAAATGCATCTAATTACAGTTCTAACTCCCAAAAAGCCTCATGGGAAACTACCTTATATTCCCTTGGACACTATGACAAAAAAATTGGAATAGTTTTCCCAAGATTTGAAACTCTTCAAGACTAAATAAAAAATGAATGCAACAAATCCTAAAAATCCAACAAAGAATCGCAAACTCTCATGCATGGTAATTCAATCTAACACCAAAACACCTAAGTTATTTAAATTACAACAAAATAGTAACTAATTACTAATGCCCCCATGTGCATTGATTAACCTAAAAAAATTACTCTAAGCCTAAAATTGGCTTAACAAGAATGTCAATAAAAAAAAATCAAGGACCATTCAATAAACTCAAACCCTTAGTGCACAAGTATTAAAAAATGAGTATTTAAGATGGATATAACACTATCTACAACTAAATATGGTTGTTTTTAAATGATGATTCAACAACATTAACATAAATGAGAAATGAAGTAAGATGTCAAAAATATAAAAAAACAACTAGTAAAGCACACAATCAAATATGTTATTGAAAAAAAATTCAAAGTTGAAAAACATGGAGTTAGTTAAAACATAAAACACCAAAATGAAAAAAAATGATAATATTAATACTAATACAATAGTCATGAACTAATTATGACTCAATTAATGGTTATACTACGAAAATAACATTGAATAAAATGATGTTTACACAAACATAAAAACTAACTCAAATCAAATATTAATAATCACAAAATGATAACACATAATAGTTAATTATAAAAACATAATTACTAAATAATTAATACTAATAAGCTCAAATTTACATTAGAATTCACTATTTTGTCTATCCTTATTATTTATCTTTGTTTCCATGTTACTCAATTCTAAACACAACCTAGCTCATGTACATATCCCTGTAATCAACAATTAGACTATCAACAACATATGTACATCTAAGTATAATAAATTGAATACCTATATTTAAATAATATATCAGACTGAATAATGAATAAGTACACATTAATCAAAAATATAGAATGTTATAATTAAAATGTAATCCATAATTATCTCAGTAATTATAATGAAAATGTACTAATGTAGATCATAAAACTATAACACCATAGTAAAATAAAAAAACATGTCTCAAATAATTCATAGCTAGACTATATTAGTATAAATGAAAAAATATAGGTTAGTTAGGGTCATGATATCCTCCCTGACTTATAAAAGAGTCATCCTAATGATCAAAATAACCAAGGAATATGTTTCTTGAAAATACTCTCATCTTCTCAAGTAGCACTTCTTTTCAATAGAGGATCCCATTGAACCAACACTTGGTAAATCTCATGATTCTTCAATTTAATGTTTTTATGGTATAGGATATTAATTGGATATAACTATGTATTTTACTCTTCTAAAACTTGAAGATGTGTTTAGTCAAGAACATGAGATGTATTAGGAATAAACTTCCTCAATAAAATAACATGAAACACATTGTGAATCTGAGATAAGGAAGGTGGAAGGGATAGATAGTAGGTAATAGGATTATTTTTTTCTAATTTTTTAAGGGGTCCTACATGTTGAGGGGCTCATTTGGAAAAATTTCCAAATTTAATTGAACTTTTATTTGGTCTAACATACATATAAACCTTATCTCCCACTTGGAATTCATGTGGTGTCCTTTTCAAATCAATATAACTCTTCTGGATATCAAAGGATATATTTAAATTAAACCTTATAGATTTCATTTTATTATCATATTATTACAAAACATTGGGACCAAAAATAGTCCTATTTTATAAATTTTCCCATCCAAGTGGTGTTCTACACTTGCATCCATATAAGCTTCAAATGGAGACAATTTAATCACTAAATGATATGTATTATTATAAGTGAATTCAATTAAGTATAAATATTCTTCCCATTTACCTTATTGATCTATGACATACATTCTTAGCATGTCTTCCACTATCTAATTAATCTCTCTGTATGACCATCCATTTTTGGGTGATAAGATGAACTAAAATTCAACCTTGTACCAAAAGTGGTAGTTATATTTTTCCACAAACTTGAAGTAAAAAGTTTATCTAAATCATAAAAAATAAATTCAGGTATACATTACAACTCTAATATCTATTTCACAAATCATGAAACAAACATATATGCATCATTAGTCAAGTTTACAGTAATGAAATGACCAAAATTTATAAATTTATCTATTACAACCAAAATATTATAGTGTTTGCTTTTTAGATTTTAGCAAATGAGCTATGAAATCCAAATAAATCACAACCCACTCACCTCATGGTACGTCATGAGGGTATAATAATCCTCTTTAATAGAAATGTTTAGATTTCACATGCTAGCATTCAAAACATCTTGACATATATTCAATAACTTCATTTTTCATTCAAGGCCAATAATACATCTTTTAAAGTTTATGAGTCATCTTCGTGATACTTGGATGAGTAAACTCAAGTGTTTCATGTGATTCTATCCAAAAAAATTCCTTAAGTCACCATATTTAGGTACATAAATTTCCTTTTTATCTTTGATTAAATGATTAGGATCATATTTAAAATAAAATAAGATCTTTTCAATAGGCTCCTCAGCCAACTTTATGCTTACATCTTGTCAAAACTTATCAGTTTAATACTATTATAATAATTCAATTCTAAAATTATTATGTAGAATAGGTAAGGTATAAAAATATGGGTGTCAACTGAGTGCATCAATAACATGATTGTCCTTACATTTCACATATGAAATATTCATATCAAAATTAATTAAAAATTCCAGCATCTATGTTGTCATGCATTCAGATCATCATGGGAAAAAAATATTCTAAACTACAATGATCAAATTTTACTTCAAAATACTTACCCAGTAAAAAGTGTTTCCATTACTTTAAAGCATGAACAATGGCATCAAGATCAATTTCATGATTGGCATAATTATTCTCATGCTCCTTCGTATTCAATGACTCATAAACCATTATTGAATCATCCTAATTTAATAAACCACCCAAGCCTTCTTTAGATACATCGATCCATATTTTAGATTTTCCATTTAGATCTAGTATAACAAGTACAAGTGATAAAGTCAACAAATATTTAATCTTTCAAAAATATTGTTCACATTCATAAGTCCACAAAATTTTATTAAGCTTAAACTACAAGATTTTTTTTGGTTTATCCAACTTAGAAACAATTTCAACAAATATTCTATAATAAATAGATAGTCCCATAAAACTACATACTTCATGTATGTTTTTAGGAGAATGACACTCTTAGATAGCTCTAATCTTTTTTAGATAAATATTAAAACCAACCTATCATATAATGAAACCCAATAGTGGATATTTTACTAAAATAAAACACATTTAGATAGCCTACCAAATAATATGTGTTATCTTAACCCGTGCAACACTAAGCATAATTTTTTTTCATACTCAACTACATTATTAGAATAGATTAGTATATCATCACAAAATAATATAATAAAATTGTCTATAAAATACTAAAATACACTATTCATTAAGTTTATAAATGTATCAAGTGCATTATTCAAACCAAAAGGCATTATCATAAAATCATAATGTTTATACCTTATTCTAAAACTATCTTATGAATATCTTCTTCCTTGATCCTTAGCTAGTGATAGCCTAATCTCAAATCTATCTTTGAAAATATATCTAAATATTTTATTTAATCAAAAAGATCATATATCATTAGCAAAGTATAATTATTCTTAATGGTAACCTTGTTAAACATGAGATAGTCAACACACAATCACAAGATTCCATTATTATTTTTCATAAAGACCACTACTGGTGCACTCTAAAATGACACGATTGGCCTAATACCACTAATTTCTAATATTTATTATAGTTGGGCTTTCATATCCTATAAATATACTATATTAATATGGTAATGTGATTTAGATATAGGGGCTACCCCTTGAGTTACATCAACAGAAAAATAAAATTCACATTTAGAAGGCAAACAATAGAATTTATTGGGAAAGACATTAGAAAATTCCTACAAAAATAGATATTCCTCAAAAGGCATTATTATTTTAGGTGCACTTTCATACATCAAAACAAAATTTTACTTATGATATTTATCTACTACTTTATTTATATGTAATACTGATATTAGCTTACATACTTTTAATTTCAATAAACCTTGAATTTCTATAGGTTTTCTCAAATCATTAAAGCAAGATACAACTTTGATACAATAGTCCAAATTGGCTTTATGTTTTTGAAACAAATCCATGCCTAAGATAATATCAAAATATTTGATAGGAGCTATAAATATATTTACTTAGATTTAAAAACACCTAATTTTAGGGTTACTCCCTCAATACATTCATTAATTAGTACTCTTTTACCTAATCCGAACTCAACATCCTAATCATCCTTCAAATTCATCTAATTAAACATACATCATGTTACTATCTGAGGGCCTATTAAACTATCAATTACTCCCAAATCGAACAAAATTGAAGTACAAAAATTATTTATTTTACTTATGCTTTCAATAGGTGTTACTTGGAAATTAATGTTGCTATTATCCACAACTACATACACTTTGTGATTAGATGATTATATATATTTAAACTTTAGACAATATTTATAATAGTGATTATCTCCACACTCTTTGCATACTACAATTCTTTGTGGCATCACAAGAATAGTATTGTTTCGAGTAGAAGGTACATCTTGACTATATTGAGTTGGATTCCTTTTAAAATTAGAAGTCTTAGAAGAATTCAAATACATGAAATTCTTATTTTTCCCTCAAAATTCATTGAATCCACTTGTACTTCTTGTAAATTTGTAGATAATTTTTTTTAAAAAAAAATTCTTAGGATAAGGGGACAAATTTTTACTCTTAAATTTCTATTTATTTTATTTAAAATATTGTTTTACCTTTTGATGATTATTCTCTTTTATTATACCCTATAACCAGAATCAATAGTTATAGTTAAAGTCTTAGGATTGGTCATATTCACATCATGCATTAATATTTCTCTCAACCCCAACTTAAACTTAGTGACTTTAGTCTCTTTATCATTCATGTAGTTAGCATGATGAAATAGATTTAAATGTTTTATTTCATACTTAGTCACGTTCATATTCTCTTGTTTCAACAAATGAAAACTAGTGAATTTGTGTTATTTAAAGTTGGAACTAAGATACTTCTTTCTAAATTGCCTTTCAAAGATAGGCCAGGTAAGAGACATTGGCTAGTAACACTATAATGCACATACATGGTTCCATGAAAGAGCTATAATTCCTAGTAACTAATAAGATGTTAATATTACCTTCACATTAAAGGACATTTTATGAAAATTAAAATAATTATATAGGTGTAATAACCATGGATCAGTTGCATCACCTGATTTCTCATGTAAAAAAGTTGGTGGAGTCAACTTCTTCATCTCCTTAGTTATATGATCTACCATATTACTAGGGTTGTTATAAGTTTCTAGTTCATCAAACTCTCTTTCATCTCTAAATAGAATTTCTTTAGCTCAAAAACATTATAAATTATTTAACCTTCCTTATTGGGTATCCCATTTACTCTAAAGGGAATTTAATACAGTTAGAATTCTATTTAAAACTACTTCTTAATTAATGTTAGGGTTGTTTTCCTCATGCCTAAGGCAATCAATAGTATTATTGGCATTATTAAAAGGTGGTTCCTCTCTCTCAATAATTTTAGACCTATGATCTTGACCTCTTCCTCTACCTAGGTTAACATTTCTTGGGTTATTTTATACTATTCTATATCTTTTCCTCACCATCCTATGGTTCAAAAAACAACTCAACATAAATCAATTAGAAATATTTCCGAAAGTTCCTAGAGAAGTAAATTATGCTCTACTACCAATATGTCACAACCATAATTTATTTATATACACAAAATAGGAACAAAATTATGGAATAAATTTCACCTAAAGTTTAGTATAGAAACATATAAAGAGATTCATAACTATGTTACATCCAACATAATAACTACACCAAGTGCATAGACCATCAATGGATTCTTTAAGAAACATTTTAACCACCCATTATTCATATAAAAGTGGTCATTGTAGTCCTACCGACTCACATCTATCTATATAATGTATTTAAGAACTTTAAATGGATTTTTTTATTAATTTGTTTCCTTACCCAAGTAACTATATAGGCTATATAATAGCTAGTACCTTAAGGGTAGTTTCAACAAAGTTTAATAAATAATGGTAGAATAAGATAAAATTCAACATAATAATCATCATAATAGGATTGATTAAGTATTATTTACCAAATCATAATCAACAAATAGAGATCAAAACAAAATTACTATTTCCAAAATCAATGTAAAGCATTTAAACATCCTTTCATTACTCAGGCAAACTGACATACAATATTTGACACAAATACTATAGGAAGTATGCAATATTAGAGGGATATTTCAAAAACCATGCTTAGATTCTATTTAGGAAAATCTTACCATTTTACAATCAACGTATGAGCTCATAAAAAGTGTGCCTAATGATTCCATAAGAATTAAGTTAGATTTATATTTCCCTTATTATCAACATAAATGCCTCATGAGTTAACTAAATTGATACATATTAATATTTTCATGGACTAAATGTAATTATGTAATTATAACTTAAATCTTGTTCTCGAATATTTATTCATTAACCTAAATCCATGATATTAGCCTAAGCATTAATTGTATTGCTTTCTTAGATATTATACATTACTTAATCTTTAATTCCAAGATATATTATTATGATAAAAAAATATTTTTGTAACTTATAATGAAATTTAAGGATTGTAACCAATTATTAAAACATTCAATGGTCTATTTCAAACATGGAGCATTTTTTCCTCAAACGCAAGATGCTTAACTAGGAACTACCATGTTGCTTATAAACTTACAAATGAAGTATATTATTATCAATTTAACTTCAAAATAATATAAGATTAACTTAATCATAATGATGATTAATTATGATAAATTAATTTAGGACCTTCCCATACAATCCATACCATGTAACAATGCTTAATAGTTCAAAGTGTAAAGACTACCTTCTAGGAGACCTTTTAGAAGACATGACATATTAATTACTTAACTAATTATCCATATCTTGTCTTTATCACACATTACATTAATTTATTAAAAAAATTCACACAAGTATTAAATTGAACACAATCCATTAATTTTACCAATTAAGTTACAAGGATTTCATTTAACTAAATTCTATAGTTATAGACCAAGTCTTAATAAAGTATTAACACTTTCATTAGTTAATCCAAGTCACATATAGGTTTAAAAATATATATATGGATTGAAAAGTCCATTTAAATATAAATTTAAACATCACCCAATTATCACATTAAAATAAATATCAAGTAATCATATTCAATGAATATGGTCACTTAGCTTATACAAGCTTAATATTATAAAGAAACAATAAAAAATAGCTTAACATACGAACATTAGGTTCAAATAATTATACTCTATGAAAAGAATTACTTCATACTCAAGCTATCTTTTATAGTTGATTTCAAACACTATTATTTGCATATTTGGATAACTAAATAATTTCTCATTCGCAATACCAATGATTCACAAGTATAGTCAAATACATGGATACACTTTCCAATCATGAGACAACATAAAACCAATTTTATATAAAAAATTAAAATCTAAAACATTCAAATCAAATCTCAACCTACTTATTCCAAATAAGTGTCTTGCTACCACTACAATATTAAGAACTCATAATTATGTTCATATATTAAAGTATTTATGAACAAATGTAAATTCGTATTAAATAGTAAAATAATATTACTCAAATAAATAAATTATCAACCATGACTATGTCATGAATCATAAATACATGATGAAGTTACATCACTTTGTATTAATTACAATTATGATGAATAACATTAATTATATCCATAACAATTACATAAAAATTAAAATTTATTTTCAACCATCATAATTGAAATAATAAAAAAAGAATCAAATAATTGTACACAATCTAATGAGGCTAAACTCACCTCTTCAACCCCAATGAGCCTAACCATAAGTAGATGTAAACCACCCCAACCATCAGTTGCATATTGATTAGGGTAGTAGATAATATATGGAGAAAGGATTATGAAATAAATCAATATTGAAAACATTCAGTCATATAATAAAAATATATAAAATTAAACATGTAAACCAACCCACTAAGATTCATTTACATGGTACCTAATTTAACCTTTTAGGGTTTAACTATATAAAACCTATTTTTTAATTATAGGCTGAGATGTCTAAATAAATTAAATAAATTTTAATAGTTAAGCACTAATTTGTTATAGCATTTGATCTTCCTTGGATTTCTAAAAATATCAATAAATAGGCATAAATATAGACTTATCTAAAAATTTATTCTTGTGGATGATCTAGGTTTTAAAATTTGAGTTCTGGATAGTTTTTAGTATCATTAATAGGATTTTATTTTGTATCTACTCACTAGGAAGTGCTACCCCATCGTGATAGTATCCCCATTCTTGTGTAGTATCCTTAATGTGCCACTAATATACCCTTTGTGAGACTCTTCCTATTTTCTAGGAGCACCTACACTAGTGTTTTTAGGTCCCGTTCTTGCGTGCACAAAACCTTAATCTCTATATTGTGCCTAGAAAACATGATTTAGTGTTCAAACCCTAATCACCATATAATTACGGTATGACCAATAATTGTGTGTTCATTATTAATATAGGGTAGACATCCTCAACACTTTATTTTGAAGAAAGTTTCCTATATACCAATATTCCAAAGAGGGATCAAGCCCAATGTGGTTCTCTGACATAGTGCTTGATGCAAGTGCAAGTAAATGATATAATGAGAGTGGATTTGGATAACTTGAATGTGTTTGAGCTTTTAAATATTTGAAAACTAGGCTTAGGGGTGTTATAGATGGTATTATGCATAAGTAAGGTATAATATGGATCAAATACCTTAATTTTTCTCAACTTGTCTTTGGTTTGAATGTGATTTTGTATCTATTTTTCCATCTATTGATTAAATATTAATTAGACTTTTATTTAATTATTTTGTAGCTAGTTCATATAAGGAAATATGCTTAGGTTAGCCTTAATATGGGTACACATTTGAAAAAGTATCCATTGGAAGGAGTTTGGTCTAAGGTAAATAATGACTTATTAGGCACACTAGCTCCATGTGGATATAATATTCCAAATGTGGTAATAATGTCCACTTGGTAGACTACTAAGTAATATGGGTTGGGATCTTAGAAGATAGTTATAAAACTTTGTTTTGGATACCTGTAGGTGGTTTAGGTTTTCACAATGATTGTAAAAGTGTCTAAGTCTCTATGATAGGTCTAGGGTTAAGCTAGGAATATGGTAACTCAAGTGAAACTCTTAACATCCAATTACCATTTTTGGTTGATTACATTTTCACCCCCTCCCCCTTTATGTTAGTAATCCAACAAATTGAAATGACTATAATAAATGAAAAGAAGTGTATCTATACTGAATTTGGAAGTGAAGCCCATGTAGTTATGTCTAAGTATGTGAATATGGGTCTACATAGGTGGAACATGATATAAAGCAATGTCTTGTAATGAAACCTGGAAAAAACAATCCTTACTTATGAGATGATCAAAATTAAAATACTATGCTGAAATAGTGTAACTGACTAAAGTGGAGTAAAGAGAGAGGAAATGAATGAATACACCTCATTAGGTACGTGAACCAATGTATGGACATCATGAAATAATATATGTGTGACTGTACATGGTGATAATATCATTGAATAGCTTAGACTAAGATGATGGATTTCTCAAACCTCATATGAGTGGCTCAAGAAATCAATCTAATTTTGACTCCATCATTACCCACCTCTGCTCAGTGGATCTTGATCTCTATGAATAACTCAGATAATACTATAAATGTATATAACCCTCTCATGTGGGTGGTTTAAGAACTCAATTAGGCCATCACTCCATTGTTTCCAACCTATGTGAAGTACATGAATATATAACTTTATTTTGAAAAGTAATAAAAGTATCTAATTGAGTAAATCTAACTATGTATGTTAGATTCAATGCCACTCAGGTATATTAAGTGGCTCTAGGACACTCGAGAATTCAAACTAATGTAGATGGATTAAGGAATGAATCTGGTGACAACATGGAATGTGATATCAACTGTATAAAACATAGATAATTACATGGAGATTTCCATTCCATCAAAACAACCTATTTTTAGCTGAGCCCTAATTTGGTATCTGAGTATACTAAATCTAAACTAAGTATTTAATATTATAATTTATGTAAGCTAACTAAAAGCAAGATTGATCATGTCATGTATGATTCCCCCAAATCTAAGTAACTAGTATGAATATGATTTGAATTGAATGTATCTCATTTAAATTTGAACATTACTATCAAATCTATGACTATAACTATGAAACTCTATACTATACTTGGTGTAATGTCTGAATGATATAGACTATCCTAAAGTTAGGGCTACTAGACAATAGTGGAATATAGTGTATAATAGTGCTATATGGATATAGTGTTCCAATTTGGGTGCTAATGTCTATCTAGTTTCATTTCTAAGTGATCTAAACTATTGTTTGAGTCTCTATTTTTTCATGTGTCTTCCTTGAGTCTAATTTTTGAAATTGAGCCTATGTGCTTAAAGGTATCTATGAATATCAATGTAGGATCATGATCTATATCACCAATCCCTATTAATGCCCCCTCTTTTGAGGGTAGTTGGGAAATTTATCTAATAACTACCCTTTAAATAAGTAACTTTAAAAAATACATTAGCTAAAGCATGTGTATGATATTCTAATACAATGTATAAACATATCATTAGAATGTCAAAGTATTTGAGCATGAGTAAGTAATGTAAGATGTATGTTATAATCTAGCATTGTTAAAAGGTGTCAAGATAGATGTAATCAATGTATATAGTAGTAAAATTTGAATAACTACATATGGGGATGGGTCATGATGTTCATCATAGCACCCAAATAAGAATGGCAGATGCATAAGGTCCCTCATGACATTGAAAACTAATGTGTGTTTAACAAGTTTTAGATTAAGGTAAAAATAGTTATAGTAATATTTAAAAGTCCTGAACATAGAAAATCTATTTTGTGTCACAATAATTTTTCTTGGCAGGGTAGATTTCCCCTTATGGCCAAACCTTGGCATAAGGATTTTAATCCTCTCTCAGAATCCTTTAACAAGCTCCCTATATGGGTGCAGCTCCCTTATCTTCCGCTACACTTGTGGTGAGAGGCGGTTTTTAAAACCATTGGAAACACTATAGGGGATTTTTTATATGAAGAAGATAGTCTGACTCTTAACCATTTGACTTGTACATGATTTCTGGTAGATATGGATGTTTCTAAGGGCCTCCCTAAGGTGATTTGCCTTGAATCCCCAAGGGGTACCTGGACACAAATTTTGGATTATGAGGGGATCCCTTTTTGGTGCAAGAAATGTCACCAAACGGGACATATTGCTGCTCGTTGTGTTGCTAGGAAATCTCATCCCAGAAGTTCACCTTCTTGGTGGCCTAAGGGTTCCTCTAAACATAATATTGACAAACAACCTCTGGAAGCAACTTCAGAATCCGAGACCGAGAACAAGGAAAGTTCGCAATCAGAACTGAAAGATGAAGAGGAATTATTGGTGAATCATTCTAATGAAGCCCTTACGGTGGCTATGGTTAGTGATACTATTGAGCCAGAGAAGGAAGTGGTGGTATCTTCCCCTGTTTTGGAGGATCTCTCAAAGAGCAAGACTATGTTTAATTATCACAAGGATTTTATGCCCTCTGGAACCTAAAGATCATTGTCTTCTAAGGCATGGGTTGCTGAGGCAGCCAAGGTGGAGGATGGATGGACAACAGTTAGGAGAAAGAAGTCTAAGCCTTTGGTCCCTCCTCTTGATATGAATCTCTAGTCATGTAAAAAAAAATCTAAACTTAAGAGATTCATCTAAAGCTCCCTTTTGCTAACTAGTTTTTTTGGGGGCAGTAAACTGGTCGGGTTTACTAGTTACTGGACTGGAAGGTTGTTCAGCTAGCTGTTCTAGTTGGTTAACTTTCAGTTCAGTGTTTGACAACTACTTTTTATGGTCTTATTTTTTGGTTACAATTCCATGTTAAACCTGGTATTGGTTCTGTGTTATAATCAGGTTCTTTTGTTTACCTAGTTGTGCTTTAAGGTTTATCTTTCCCCTTGTGTAGGGTTTTGGGGTCCCTTCAAAACCTATTAATACAAGTGTCATTGTGTAGAAACATACAAGTAAGCATGTATACAAGCACATGATGCACATAAAAGATATTCTAAGGGGTCATAATATAATGGATATGGGCACATGTCACTAAATCTCATAATGAAGACATACAAGGACATGTTCAAATGTTTACATACATAAGCAACAAATAATTTATCTTAAAGACATATAGAAAGACATGTTCAAATGTCTACATATATAAGTGGGAAAGAAAAAATAATTTATATGAGCATATGTCTAAGGTATACAAATATAAAAGTGGCATAGATCCAAAGAATAATGGCATATTCAAATGACCTCGAAAATGGAAGAAGCATAAGAACATAGTCAAGTTTAATCTAGGATAACTAGAAATGAAAGAATGTATTATTGTGTATTAAAAATATATGTAGATGCTAGGATGCATATATACAAAGTCTAACTAGTGATACTTAGAAAAAAACCTAAGTAATGAGTAACACTAACCAATATCAAGATAAATTAATGAATAAATTGGAATGTTAATATGTAAAGATAAAGCCTAGTTATAACAATTGTGTAGGAGGTGCCACTAAGTGGGAAAATCTATTAATTGTATAAACCTAAATTATTGTAAATAACTCTAATGTGTAGATTATAGCAACTTTGGATCATTATAGTTGACTGGGGTCTTATCTATAATTTGAAACACTCGACAAGAACAAGTGAAGCATATGTCCATGATAAAATTGACAATACTAAGATAGCTAGAAATATGAAATATTTGGCTAGTACTATAAATGCAAATATAAAAATGCATACAATCTATAGAATTTATTTTTTTGAAATGTTTGAATGTTTTTGTATTTTTGCGTGTTATAATATTTTTTTGTTTTTTGAGTATAATCTATGTACAAGAAAATGTAAATAAACTATGTATAAGGAGCAAGAGAGATAAGGAAATATGTACAAGGATAGGAACCATATAACCAATGAGTCTCATAGGAGACTCACTATCACTATGGCCTCTATCAAAAATATTAATGGTAATCTCTCATGTAGTGTGATTTTTGTGGGTTTTTTTTATTTTTTTATAGTGAGAATTTGAGTATTGTTCATCATCAAAATCATAATATTATTCAACATCAGAATAATGATAACTTGGAATACAAGAGGGAATTCCCTCATACTATGCATTTGATAATTATAAGTTGTGTTTTTATGTATTTATTGTGAATTTTTCCTTTAAAACTATGTTTATTATAGACATAATGTGTTTTGATGATATTTTACTAGAAAACCTTATTTGAGAATGCTTGTTGGATGAGCATGATTTTGAATTTTCAATTAAAGATCTTGATATTTTTGTAATATTTCATGTGTATCTAGATGTTTTTCCTTGATAAACTTTATATGTGACTGATGTGACTTTAGGATGTTCAATAAAACCCAAACCTTGTTGACTAATATTATCAACTAATAGAATAAGAGAAGTGATGCCTTGGACCTATTTTCCCAAACCTTGAGCATGATAATCATAAAGTTGTAGATACTTTTACCAAACCCATACCATATCAAATGTTGAAACTAATTTTTGAGAGGTATATTTTTATTGATTTATATGTTATTTTTATACCATTCCTTGCTATGATTATGCTTTTAAAAACTTTTATTATTCTGAGTTATGTTTTGGTAACCATTTTTGTACTATTTTTGAATTTGACCATTTTTGACTTGGTAGATGTGCTAGTTTATTTTATTTATATGAAGGGTAACTATGTGAGTCATATGTATCTATGATCTATTGTATTTTATTTTTCAATCCTAAACCTGAATTGGTGTGGTGCCCATTCATTCCATGATATGCAAAAAAAATCTAGATCTCCTCATTAAAGGTAGAGAAGGTAGGTTGATCAACATAGCTCTATTTTTTTCCCTTAGTGTCTCACCTAAACTCTTATTTGACATTAATTTTAATGTTTTTTGAATTAGTATTTATATATGTACTTTTTTGTAATTTTGTGTTATGATATGTAACATTGTTTATTACAAATTGACTAGTTGAATATATATAAACATGATTTTCACTATTGTGCCCTAGAGGCCTTTATCTTTTAAATTATTTTTCAATTTTGTAATATTTTCATGTAGCAGTTTATTTTGATTTTCTAAACATGTAATTATATTTTTTGTATTTATAAGTTGATCACATGTTTTAGAAGTGCAAATCTTAGATGTTTATATTTGAACATGTAGGCACACATCCTATAGGGAAGAGGTGTGAATAGGATAAGTAGGGGGATTAGTGATAATTTCATAGGATATTTCATCCCTTGGATGAATGATAACATGGAATTGGTTATAGGAAAAGTATCTATCACCCTCATCAAGATGAGGAGGAGAAGGAAATTCTTTCATGTGCATAAGATATGGCATTGAAGCTTAAAATATAGTTTTCATCTTATATGCTAAATCCTCTATATGTGTATAGGTTCAATTATTAATGGAATTTCATATAGATGAAAGATAACATGATATGAGCTATGAAATATAATAAAATTTATAAACAACATCATCTATAAACATTTTTATGTCTTTTCTAAGTTCATTCTCAATTAAAGGGAGAAAACATGTAAATAAAAGTATTAGCATCTGCAATAAAAAGTGATTTATTTATTCTATCAATATGATCATGATTATATAAATTATAATATATATGAATCTAAAAACTAAATTTTGGAAATAAAATATGAGTATAAATAGAAAAGGATACAAACCCTAAGTGTGTCTAGGGTTAGGATTTTTTGAATCTAGGGTTTCTTTATAGTAAATTTAAATTATATATAAATAAATTTAAAACTTAATATGGAATTAATTTAATTATATAGGTTGTACAAAAAGGCTATAAGTATTCAACCCTAATTTATTGTACAAAATTTTGAATTAATGCAAACTAGGGTTTGAAGAAATATTTGAAGTAAGTCGAGTTCACCAAATGATTTTACCTTTTAGGGTTCAACTATACAAAACCTATGTTTAGATTAAAGGGTTGACATATTTAAATCAAATAAATAAATTACAATAATTAATCACTAATTTATTATAGCATTTTACCTTATTTAACTTACTAAAATAGTAATAAATTGGCATAAATATAAAATTATCCGAAAAGCAAATGTTGCAGATGATCTAGGTTCTAAAAGCTAAGTTCTAGAAACTTTTTAGTGTCATCAATAAGATTTTAGTGTCTGTCTGGTTAGTGTATAGTAGTTTTACATATGTATATTAGTGCCATAATTTTATAGAGTCCTCAATGTGGAACTAATGTCCCATTTTTAGGACTATTCTTATTTTTTTGGAGCACCTACACCTATGTTTTTAGGTTCTATTCCTACACACATGAAACTTGAAGATCTATATTGTGCCTCAAAAACTTGATTTAGTGTGAAAACCCTAATCCTCATTTTAAGTATGGCATGAGAAATAATTATGTGTTTATTAGTAGGATAGGAAAAACATCCTTAACACCTAATTATGAAGAGAGTTGCCTACATACCAATACTCTAAAGATGGATCAAGACTGATGTAGTTCTCCCACTTAGTGCTTGATGAAGTGCAAGTGAATGTTAGAATGAGAGTGGACTTGGATTCCTTGAATGTGTTTGAGCTTTAAAATCTTCCAAAACTATGCTTAGGGATGTTATAGATGGTATTATGTAGAATTAGGGAAAAATAGGGATCAAATACCTTAATTATTCTCAATTTATATTGGGTTTCAATGTGTTTTTGCATTTATTTTTCATCTAGTGAATAAAGGTCAATTAGACTTGTATTTATAGATTTTTTTAATCTTGTGTGGATAAGAAAATATTCTTAGGATAACCTTAAGATGGGTGTGCATTAGAAAAAGTAATTATTATTAGGATTTAGGGATAAGGACAATAGTCCACAGTCAAGGGCAATAGTAACATGTGGCTTTAGTGTCCCAAATTTGGCACTAATGTTCACTCGGTAGACTACTAAGAAAGTTGGGTAAGGATATAATAAGATAGTATTATGAGTGTGCTTTAGATAAATGTAAGTAATTGTGGTCTTTAAAATGATGGAAAAGTGTGTCTAAGGCTCTAAGATAGGTCTAGAGCTAAGTTATGAATAGGGTAACTCAAGAAACACTCTTATCATCCAATCAACACTTTTAGGTGATTACAGTACATGATTAAGATTTTAGCTCTCTTTACAAGCTTCTCAATTTTAAGACCATATTCTATTCTAAAATATAATGTGGATCATAAATATGTTAACCTAAATGGTAGTTATCTTCATGTACTAGATAAATAGACATTTATGACTTAAAATAAAAATTTTAAAAAGAAGATAACATTATCATCCAATTAATAATTAAAAAAATAAAACTTACGTAAATCTATAGGTCACATTATTGACCAAAATTGAATTTAGTAAAAATAGAAAAAAACTTGAATATCAACTATAATGATTTACAAAATCAGAATAAATAAAAATGATTAATAGACCAATGATATAAAAAATAATTCTATGTAATCATGCACATATAATAATTTTCATTATCATTTCTACAATTGATCCATTAATTCAACATGATTTTATAAACTTGGGTCAAACAAATAATTACCAAATAATTTAGCAAAAGTTAAATAATCATGCATACATAATCAAATAATAGTATATTATTTCCCTAAAATCACTTATAATCATTTTAAACCTCTATGGGGAGTCCATATGTCCTCTCCCCCATTTTTTGCCATGGTTTGAAAGAATCATTAAGATTTTTATTTAACTTTATTTGTTAACATTGAGTTTACCCAAGTTATGGTTTCAAAAATAACAAACCAAATCAAAGCCCATTCCACTTAGCCTAGTTGTAGGTTTATGGATTAAAAAGTCAATATATAAAACAATATAACACAATTAAGTCATTAAATAATCATACAATCATAATAAGGCTTTAATCGCTTCATGAAAATAATAACTAACCCAGTCAAGGTATTGACTTATAATAAGTCATGCACAATCTAGAATACCCCAACTATGGGTTACATGATAAAATGGAAATTATTACCACACATAGTCCTTATACTGATCCAGAACCTAAAATCATTTCTTGATAGAACAAAATCCCACTATTCAAACCATCAATATATACACACTAACTATATAGTCCCTTAAAATAAAAACATAACCATTAAAATAATGACCCACATTCATTTTAACAATATAAACATTATAACCAAAAAAATAATTATTTTAAGTGATTAACCAATCCATGGTCAAACTGTTCATATCCCCCATGTACAAAAACAACATAGAAAAAAATCTAACTCTATGACCCTAGTTAGGGTTTTACCTGAAAATAAAATAATGTAGTAACTGATGCCAACATTTATGGACAAATACCTAACTTTTTTTACATTCAAAAACATTTCCAAAAATCAACACATAATTTCAAATACATCACTTAGTTAATGTAAGTTTAAGACATAATATTTTTATTATCTTCAAACCTCCATGTTTTATCAAAAAAACCAACATTCAAAACCCTATCATCCTTCAAACAAACTAATCAAATAATAAATACAAAAATAAACCCTAGATAACTCTCCACAAATCATACATGGCCATCAATATAAATGCATCTAATTGTAGTTCCATCTCCTAAAAAACCTCATGGGGAACTACCTTACATTCCCTTGGCCACCATGACAAATTTTTTGGTAGGGTTTTCCCAAGCCTTGAAGCTCTTCAAAACTGAGTCAAAAATAAATGCAAAAAAACCTACAAACCCAAAAAATCATCTCAAACCCTCATTCATGGTAATTTAATCCAATGACACAACCCCCAAGTATTTTGGCTTACAAATAAAACACCAACTAATTACCAATTCCCTAATATGGGTTGAATAACCTAAGAAAATGCCCCCAAGCCTACATTTGATTAACAAGCATGCCAATAAACAAATGCTATGTCAAAAACTTTAAGACAAATGAGAAATGAAGTAATAAGTCAATAAAAAAAATTTAAAGCACATGATCAAATATGTGATCAAAATAAACCATTGAAGTTAACAAGCATGGAGTTCATGAAAACATAAAAGACCACAATGAAAAAAAATAAGAATATAATAGTTGTGAACTAATTATGACTCAATTAGTGATGATCGTATAATAGTAATATCAGATAAAATGATTTTTGCACAAACATAAAAATTGACCCAAATCAAATAATAATAATCACAAAATGATAAGACAAAGTAGTTAATTATAAAAACATAATGAATAAATCATTAATACTAACAAGCTCAACTTTATGTTAGAATACACTATTTATTTTATCCATATTATTTATCTATGCTTCACTACTTCTCATCTTTGAACACAACCTAGCTCGTGTACCTATCCCTGCAGTCAATAAATAGACTATCAATAGCATCTCAACATCTAATTATAATAAATGCAATAATAACATTTAAATAATACATCAAATTGAATAAAGAATCAGTTCACATTAAGCAATAAATCAAATGTTATAATTAAAATGTAATACAAAATTGTCTCAATAAGTATAATGAAAAATGTATCAATGTAGAACACAAAACTATAAAACCATAGTAAAATAACAAAATATGTCTCAAATAGTTAAAAACTAGATTATATTAGCAAAAATGAATAAAATATAGGTTAATTAGGGTCATGGCATCCTCACTCACTTGGAAAAGAGTCATCTTGATGATCAAAATAGCCAAGGATAATTTTGGTTGAAAGACTCTCATCTTCCCAAGTAACACTTCTTTCTGATAGATGATTCCATTGAATAAAAACTTTAAAAATATCAAGTTTCTATAATTTAACGTTTTGATGGTCTAGTATCTTCACTGGATCCAACTACATATTTTGTTAAGGTGTGGAGCTAAAAGCTTCACCAAAGGAGCGCATTACCAAAGTTGCAGGTTTACACAGTCACCGGCATTGGTCAAGAGCGACCGACATCGGTCAGGAGTAGTTTAGGAGATGCTGGCATCGGAAGGAATTGGCTGAAGTCAGTCAGGTGCAAGCAGGTAGGAACTGACATCGGTTACCTATGCGTCCAAAAAGCTATTTCCGTGGACAGAACAGATTGTTTGCATGTTAGGATTAAGTCATATTCTTAAGTCCACATCTCTATCTTTAGTAAGACTGTTTTAGAGCCCTTGTTTAAGAGGCATTACTATTGGTTGTAAATGCATTCTCATGTTTCCTAATTTTATATATAGGATTAGATCTTCATAGCATATTGGACACAATTGTTGAATTGGTCAAGAACAGTACAAGATATTTGTAAGATAGACAATTCAAGGTGTGAATTGTGATTGTACTTGAGAGAGAGAGAGCTCTTGAGGGAAAGAGATCTAGAGAGAGATCTATACATCTGAGAGGGGTGTGGAAGAAAAGAAGTTTCTTCAATTGTATTCCTTCTATAAAGAGTTTGATACAAGTTTTCAGGGTGGTTTCTTGTATCTCTTCTTCTTGTTGTATATTTTTGATTCTAGTTACTTATATTTATGGTTTAATTCCACATTAATTGCTTTCATAGTGTAATCAACATTGTTGGTTGATCCCCAACAAGTGGTATCAGAGCTCAGGTTCACTAACAGGTGGTTCAGATCTGTGTAGTGTGTATTGATTACAGGGTACTCACAGGGGTTTCTGCAAGGATTTTTGTTTGAGTGGGAGAAGCAATGGTAGAAGAAAGTAAACTGAGAATGGAGAAGTTTAATGGCAAGAATTATCAACATTGGAGAATGCAGATAGAGGATTATCTGTATCAGAAAGATCTATACTTACCGTTAGGTGGGATTGCAAAGAAGCCCAAAGACATGGATGATGAAGAATGGGAAGTTCTTGATAGAAAGGCTCTGGGGTCTATAAGATTGAGTCTAGCATCTACTATGATATCTAATTTATCACAAGAAAAGACAATAATATAGTTGATGACTACTTTAGCAAATTTGTATGAAAAACCCTCGGCTTCTAATAAGGTATATCTTATGAAGCAATTATTTAATTTGTGTATGCAAGAAGGTGGATCTGTATCAAATTACCTAAATGATTTCCATGGAATTGTAAATCAATTAAGTTTAGTCAAAATAGTGTTTGATGATGAAATTAAAGCTCTTTTAATATTACGTTCTTTTCCTGAAAGTTGGCATAGCTTGGTAATGACAGTTAGTAATACTACATCTGCCTCAAATATTTTAAAAGTAGAGGATGTTGTTAGTGTAATCTTGAATGAGGAAATTCATAGGAAAAGCATAGAGAAAACATATGGGAATGCTTTAAGTTTTGAGAGCAGGGGAAGGCAAAAAGAGAAGAGCAAGAGGAGATCAAGGTCTAAGTCAAAGGTGAGAGGTAGATCCAAATTCAGAAATGGTAGGAAGCCACAATGCTGGAATTGTGGAAAGATGGGGCACATAAGCAGAGATTGCTGGTCAAAGCCTAAGGAGGACAATCATCACGAAGGAAAGGAAGAAGCAAAGGTTGCAGGTATTGCACAAGATGCTTTAATATTCTCTTTGCATAATAATATAGAATCTTGGGTTTTAGATTCTGGTGCATCTTTTCATGCTACCCCCAATAGAGAATATTTTAGTGACTATATCCATGGAGATTTTGGAATAGTGTATTTAGGGGATGATGAGCCTTGTAAAATTATTGGCAAAGGAAAAGTGCAGCTGAAAATGCAGAATGGCAACACATGGGTGTTGAGAGATGTTATGCATGTTCCCAGCTTGAAGAGGAATTTCATTTTTGCAGGAAAGTTAGGGGATGAGGGTTGTACAGTAACTCTCACAACTGAATCTTGGAAGGTGACCAAGGATGCACTTGTAATGGCTAGAGGTAAAAGAGTAGGTACTCTCTATTTATGTAATTGTGTTACTAACAATTATCCTTCTGTATTATCTACTTCAGATGTGGATGCAAAATTGTGGCACTCAAGGCTTGGACACATGAGTGAGAAGGGAATGTCAATTCTTAAGTCAAGAGGTAAGCTTTTAGATTTGAAAAGCATAGACTTGAATTTTTGTGAGCATTGTGTGTTTGGAAAATAGAAGAGAGTAAGTTTTCTCAAGACTGGGCCAACAAGGAAGAAGCATAAGTTACAGCTTCTTCACACAGACGTGTGGGGACCGGCTTAGTTTGCTTCTATTGGAAGATCACATAAGTAGAAGAACTAAGGAGAATAACTAAGTGTAACTTATCTCCCACTTGGAGATAAACAGCTGCACCCGTACCTATCCCAATACTTTGTCTATTCTGCATCCTGGTTTGTATCCCTCTTCAAGCTTCCACTTGAAGACAACCCACCACACACCCTGTGGTGCTACACCTGTGTCTAAATTTCTCCATTCTTCTACCTTGCTATACTCCCACTCAAATAGCAACCCCTGTGAGTATCCTGTAATCAATAACACTTAACAGATCTAAACCACCTGTTAGTCAAGCTCGCTCTGAGAACATCCAACCTCGCTCTAATACCATTTGAGAGGACTGAAGTTTCCCAAAGTTCTAACACAACTTGTCAAATTTAAGATCACACATGATTACCAATGTATAAGTAACCTAAACATGTGGAAATACCCAGAAGAATAAATAACTATCAATGAGAAATAACATAGAATATGAGAGGCAACACACAATTATATTCAACTCATTACAAAGGAAATTACAATAAAGAGATCACACTCTTCTTCCACCTCTACAAGGCCTTCCACACCTCAAGGGCTCCCAGTAATCTTCCTTCTTGAGTAATCTTCTCTCAATAGGTCACAACACATAGTTAACACAAGCTGTTGTTCACCTCATTATACCTTCGGTATAATCGAGTACGAACTGGTACTCTAAGTAGATCTCACCATGATCATACTCCTTGATGTATTGCTATCACCTTAGATCTAGCTCCCCCGCTGATCTCCATTTGACCCTCACATTCGCACACCCCAGTATACCAACCCTGATCTTACTTATCACATGTAGATCTCCTCCATGATCCTGCAACACCCTGCTTACCAAACCTAATCTTACATACCTAGAAGAACATGCTCTTCCAGGGGAAGAACTCTCCAAGTTCTACTTAGTTCTTCTTAGTTCTTCTCATTTCCAATATAGCCCATGAGTCTATTATATAGATCTCATGCATACAATGATTAGACTTGCGGCTCAAGACTTGAACTGGTCTTCATCATGCAAACTACCCATTCACTTAACTGACTGTTCATCAACAATAGTTCTGGAACCGCATAGGCGACCGACGTCGGTCCTTGTCTTCCTATAGGTGACTGACATTGGCCGATTCCTATCGAGGTTGGTTTCCTTCTGCACGTCCACTGACTGACATCGGTGATCCTGCCGACATCGGTGACTGCATATTCAGCATCCTCCTTCCTGTTTGCATTCGGGTGAAGCTTTTAGCTCCACACCCTAACATATTTTTCTCTTCTAAAACTTGAATATGAGTCCAATACATAAAATGAGATGGATTAGGAATGTAATTTAACAATAAAACAACATGAAACACATTGTGAATCTAATATAAGGAAGCTAGAAGTGATATCTAGTATGCAATATAATTTTATCCAAAATTTCAAAGGGTCCTACAAATTGAGGGTCTCATTTACAAGACTTTCCAATTTTAATTGAAATATTCTATGGTCTAACATGATTAAAACATTATCTCCCACTTAGAATTCATATGGTGTCCTTTTTAAATTAACATAACTCTTTTGCTTTTTAGTGGCAACTTTTAAATTTAGCCTATATTTTTCGTTTGCTTATCATATTCTTGTAAAACATTAGGAATAACAACAATCCAATTTTCTAAACTTTCCCATCCAAATGGTGTTCTAGACTTGCATCTATATAAGCTTCAAAAGGATCCATTTTAATCATTCAGTGGTATGTATTATTATAAGTGAATTTAAATAAGTGTAAATAATCTTCCTATTTACCTTGTTGATCCATAACACACATTCTTATCATATCTTCCACTACCTAATTGAATTTTTATATATTCCCAACAATTTTTGTGTGATAAGATGAATTAAAATTCAACCTTGTACTAAAAATGGTAGGTAGAGTTTTTCACAACCTTACAGTAATAAGTTTATCTTGATTATAAATAATAACCTCAAGTATACCATGCAATTATACTATCTCTTTCACAAATCATGAAGCAAACATAAATGTGTCATTAGTCAAGTATTTAGTAATGAAATGACAAAATTTTATAGATTTATCTATTACAACCAAAATAATATCATGTTTTATTTGTAAATTTTGGAAACCCAATTATGAAATCCAAATAAATCAAAACCCACTTATCTTAGGCTACATCATGAGGGTACAACAATCTTCTTGGATGGAAATGTTCAACATTCACATGATAGAATTTTAAACATCTTGACACAAAGTCAACAACTTTATGTTTCATTTTAGGCTAGTAATACAACCTTTTTAGTTCATGGGTCATCTTTGTGACACTTGGATGACAAAAATAAGGTGTTGCATGCACTTATATCAAAAAAATATTCCTTAAGTCACCATATTTAGGTACATTAGTTTTTTTTAATCTCTAACTAAATTATCAAAATAAAATAAAAAATCTTTTCAATAGGCTCATCATCCAAATTTGTACTTACATCTTGGCAAAACTTATTATAATACTACTATTATAATAATTCAATTCTAAAATTATTATGTAGAATAGATAAGGTAGAAGGATACGTGTGTCAACTGAGTGGATTAGTAACACGATTATCCTTACATTTCACATATGTAATATTCATATCAAAATTACTTAAAAAAATTATCCATCTATATTGGCATGCATTTAGATCACCCTAGGAAAATAATATTTTGAGCTATGATGATAAGATTTTACTTCAAAATGCTTACCTAGAAAAAAGTGTTTCCATTACTTCAAAGCATGAACAATGGTAAAAAGCTCAATGTCATGAGTGGTGTAGTTATTCTCATGGTCCTTCAGTTCTAATGACTAATAAACCATAAATGAATCATCATAAATTAATACACCACCCAAGCCTTCTTTAGATGCATTAACCCATATTTTAAATTTTCCATTTAGATATGGCATAACAAGTACAAGTGTTAAAGTCAATAACTCTTTAAGATTCAAAAAATCTTGTTCAAATTTAGAATTCTAAAAAAATTTCTTGCCCTTCCATTGAAAGGAAGTTATTTGGTTAGCCAATTTTGAAAAAAATCAATAAATATTCTATAATAACTAGCTAATCCCATAAAACTACATACTTCATGTACATTTTTAGGAGCATGACACTCTTTAATAGATTTAATATTTTACAAATCAATAGTAATACCAACTTCTAATATAATATGACCTAAATAGTGGATATTGGACTTAAATAAAACACATTTAGATAGCTTGACAAATAATTTGTGATGCCTTAGCCTGTGCATCACTAAGAAAAAATATTTTTCATGCTCAATTACATTCTTATAATATATTAGTATGTCATCAAGGAATAATATAATAAAATTATCTATAAAATACCTAAATACACCATTAATTATTTACAT
This sequence comes from Torreya grandis, assembly GCA_037957365.1. Classification (NCBI taxonomy): domain Eukaryota; kingdom Viridiplantae; phylum Streptophyta; class Pinopsida; order Cupressales; family Taxaceae; genus Torreya; species Torreya grandis. The sequence goes on along the minus strand of JARHVA010002286.1, from coordinate 713,868 downwards.
AAATGAATTAGGTGCATTATTAAAACCAAATAGAATTACCATAAAATTATAATGTCCATACCTTGTTCTAAAACTATCTTATGAATATCTTCTTCCTTGATATTTTAGTTAGTGATAGCCTGATTTCAAGTCTATCTTTGAGAAGATAGATGCATCCTTCACTTAATCAACTAGGTCATCTATCCTTAGTAAATGATAACGATTATTAATGGTAACCTTGTTAATCATCAAATAGTCAACACATAATTGTAAGGTTCCATTCTTATTTTTCACAAAGACCACTTGTGCATCCCAAGATGACATGCTTAACCCAATACTACCATTTTCCAATAGTTATTGTAGTTGAGATTCCATCTCTTGGAAATATGATAAATTCATACAATAAGGTTCTTTAGATATAGGGCACACCCATGGAGTTACTTCAATATAAAAACCAAATTCAAATTTAAGAGTCAAATCATGTAATTTATCTCAAAAGACATCAAAAAATTCTTTAAAAATATATATTCCTTAAAAGCCATTATTATTTTAGGAGAATTTTATTACATCAAAAAAACATTTTAATTATAATATTTATCTACTGATTTCTTCAGATGTAATGCTAATATTATCTTACATACTTTTAATTTCAACAAACCTTGAATTTTTATAGATTTTCTAAAATCATTATAGTAATATACCACTTTCATACAATAGTACAAATTAGCTTTCTCCTATTGAAACCAATCCATTCCTAAGATAATATCAAAATATCTAAAATGATCTATAAATAATTTAACTTGGGTTTGAAAAACTCCTAATTCTAAGATTACTCCCTCAAGATAATCAATAATTAGTACTCTTTTACCTGATCCAAACTCAACATCTCAACCATCCTTCAAAGTCATCAGACTTAACTTACATCATGTTATTATCTTATGGTCTATTAAAATATCAATTACTCCTAAATAAAACAAAATTGAAACACAAAAACTATTTATTTTACCTCTACTTTCAATAAATGTTTCTTGGAAATCAGTGTTGTTATTATCCATAGTTGCATACACTTTGTGATTAAATTATTATCTAGATTTTGACATATGAAAATAATTATATTATTGATTATCTTCACATTTATATCATACTATAATTCTTTGTGGTGTCATGGGAATAGTATTCTACCTAGTAGCAGGCACATTTTGACTACCTTGAGTTGGATTCCTTGTAAAATTAGAAATTTTAGAAGAATTCAAATTCTTTAAATTCTTAATTTTTCATTGAAATTCATTAAATACACTTGTAATCCTTGTAAATTTTTGTATAAAATAAGATTTTTAAAATTCTTAGGAGAAGGGGATAAATTTATAATCTTAAATTTCTATCCATTATATTAAAATTTTATGTTACATTTTAATAAGTCTTCTCTTTTTATTCTACCCTATGATCAAATTAAATAGCCACAGTTAAATTATTAAGGTTGTTAATATTCACATCATGAATTAATATTTCTCTCAATCCTAATGTAAACTTAGTGATTTTTGTCTCTTCATCATGTTTGTAGTTAACACGATGCAACAGATTCAAAAACTTTTTTTCATACTCAGTCATAGTCATATTCTCATATTTTAACAACTAAAAATCAATAATTTTATTTTATTTAAAGTTGGAACTAATATAACTCTTTCTAAACTACCTTTCAATAGTAGGCCAAGTAATAGACATTAGTTAGTGACCCTATAATGCACATAGATGGTTTTATGAAAGAGCTCCAACTCTTAATAACTAATAGGAATCTACTCTTGCCTTCACATTATAGGACATGTTATGTAGATCAAAATAATTTTATATGTGTAATAAATGGATCGACTGCATCACATGATTTATCACCTAAAAATTTTGGTGGTGGAAACTTCTTCATCTCCTTATTGATATGATCAACCATATTACTAGGGTTATTATAAATTTCTAATTCATCAATTTGTCTTTCAGCTCTAACTAGAAGTTACTAATCTCAAAGACATTATAAATTATTCAACCTTCATTATTGGGTGTCCCATTATTTTTTAATGTAATTTAACATACTCAAAATTACATTTAAAATTGCTTCCTAGTCAATGTTAGGTTGTTTTCCTCATGGCTAAGACCATCAATATTATTATCAACATTATTAAGAGGTGGTTCCTCTCTCTCAAGAATGTTGGACCTATGACCTTGACCTCTTCCTCTATCTAGATTAACATTTATTATATTATTTTATACTATTAAAGATATTGTCCTCACCATCCTATGGTGAAACAAATAACAACTCAATAGAAATCAACAAGAAATATTTAAAAACTCTACCTAGAGTAGTAAACCATGCTCTGATACCAATATGTCATAACTGTAATTTTTTATATACACATAATACAAACAAAATTATGGAACAAATTTCACCTTGAGTTTATCATAGAAACATGTAATGATATACATAATTGTGTTACATCCAACACAAGAGCTAGACCAAGTGCATAACCCATTAGTAGATTTTTTAGGAAATATTTTAACCAATGTTTATTCAGATAAAAGTGGGTCAGTGTGATCTTATCCACTCACCTCTATATTTTTAATGTATTTAGGACTTCTCAATTTATTTTTTATTAACTTGTTCCCTTACCCAACTACCTATACAATATATAGAATAGTTAATACCTCAAGGGTTGCTTCAATGAAGTCTAACAAATAGTGGTAGAGTAAGATTAGATTTAATACAAGAATCATCATACTAAGCTTGTTTAAGTATGATTTACCAAATCACAAGAAACAAACAAATATCAAAGGGAAATTACTATTTTAAAAATCAATTTAAATAATTTTAAAACCTTTTCATTACTCAATAAAATTGGCATACAATATTTGACACAACTACTATATGAAGTATTCAATATTTAAGGAATGTTTCAAAAACCATGCTTAAATTCTATTTATGAAAATATTACCATTTTAAAATTAGGTACAAGCTCATAGCAAGCATGCCAAATAATTCCATAAGAATTAAGTTACATTTACATTTCCCTAATTACTGACATAAATGCCTTATGAATTAATTAAATCAATCCATATTAATAGTTTCATGGATTAAATGTACTAATGTTAATTATAGCTCAAATATTATTCTCAAAAATTCATCTGTTAACTTAAATCCATTATCTTAGCCTAAGCATTAATTGTATTACTTTATTAAATATTATGTCTTACTTAATCTTTAATTCTAAGATAGATTCTTATAATAGTAATAATTTTTCATAACTTCTAATACCATTTAAGGATTAAAACTGATTATTAAACTATTCAATGGTTTATTCCAAACATGGAGCATTTTTTGTTCAAACACAAGATGCTTAGCTAGGAATATCCATTTTTTTTATAAACTAACTTAGTTTTAATCATAATAAAATAAGACTAACTTAATCATAATGATGATTAATTATAATGAATTAATATAGGACCTACCCACACAATCCATACCATGTAACAATGCTTAATAATTCAAAGTGTAAAGATTGCCTTCTATGACACCTTTTAAAAGAAATAAAAAATTAATTACTTAATTAATTATTCCGAATTTGTCCTTATCACACATTGAATTAATTTATTACAACTTTTCACATAAGTATTAAACTGAATACAATCCATTAATTTTATTAATTAAATTCCAAGGATTTCATTTAACTAAAACCTATAGTTATAGGCCAAGTTTTAATGAAGTCTTAACACTTTAATTAGTTAATCCATGTCACATATAGGTTTCATAATATATACAGGGATTGAAAATTCCATTTAAATATAACTTTAAACTTAATATAATTATCACATTAGAACAAATATCGAGTAATCATATTCAAAAGATATGGTCACTTACATTATACAAGTTTAAGATTTTATAAATAAACCATATCAAATATCTTAACATACTAACATGAGATTTTAATTCCTTATACTCTATGTAATAAAATAATCATGTCATACTCAATCTATCTTTTATATTTGAGTTCAAACACTATTATTTGCATATTTAGATAACCAAATAATTTCACATTCATAATATTAATGTTTTACAATTACATTCAAATACATGGATACATTTACAAATCATGAGTCAACATAAAACCAATGTTATATAACAACTCAAAATATAAAATATTCAAATCAAATCTCAACCTACTTATTCCAAATATGTGTCTTGCTACTAGTAAAAGATTAAGAGCTCATAACTATGTTCATCTATCAAAGTGTTTATGAACAAATGTAAATTCATATTAACTAGTAATACCAAATTACTTAAATAAACAAATGATAAACTAAGACTATGTCATGAATCAAACATACATGATGATGTTACATCACTTTGTATTAAATAAAACTATGATGAATTACATGAATTAAAACCATAAGAATTATAATTCATTTTCAGCCAACTATCATAACTGAAGTAATAAATGATTCCAATCATTTCACATAATCCAAAGAAGATAAACTCACCTCTCTAATACCAATGATCCCAACCATAATTAGACCTAAACCACCTAACCATAATTTTTTTATTGATTAGGGTACTAGAGAATCGATGGAAACAGAATTATGAAAAAAAATGATCTTGACAACATTCAATCATATAACCAAAAAAATAAAATGAAATATGTAAACCAACCCACTAAGATCCATTAGCACAGTAACTAGTTTAACATTTAGGGTATAACTATGTAAAACATATGTTTAGATTAAAAGGATGAGATGTCTAAATCAATTAAATAAATTTCAATAATTAATCACTAATTTGTTATAGAATTTGACCTTCTTTGATATTATAAAATATCGATAAATAGGCATAAATATATACTTATATAAAATGACTATTTTAGATGTTCTGAGTTCTAAAATTTGAGTTCTAGATAGTTTTGAGTGTCATCAACAAGATTATATTGATTGTATACTCAATGGACAATATTTTTCCATCTAGACAGTAGCCCCATACTTGTGTAGTGTCCTTAATGTGGCACTAATACAACCTTGTGAGTCAGTTCATATTAGTAGGATTAGATGTGCTAGTGTTTTAGGTCTTGTTCCTGTACTGAAAAACTTGAATCTCTATCAGGTGCCTAAAAAATCTGATTTAGTGCTCAAACCTTAATCATCCTTGCAATTATTTCATGAAAAATAATTATGTGTTCATTAGTATGAATGTTAGACATCCTCAACACCCTATTGTGAAGAAATTTTCCTACATACCAATATTCCAAAGAGGGATCAAGCTCGATGTAGTTATCCCACATAGTGCTTGATGCAAGTGCAAGTAAATGTTAGAATAAGAGTGTACTTGGATGCCTTGAATTTACTTGAGCTATTAAATCTTTAAAAAATGGGTTTAGGTGTGTCTTAGATGGTAGTATGCATAATTAGGGTATAATATGGATCAAATAAATTTGTATAGCTTGTACAAAAAATAAAATGTGTTTAGGATAGCCTTAACAAAGGAACAAGTTTCAAAAGTTATCTGATGAGAGGATTTATGGTTAAGTATAGTAGCACCTAGTTAGGGACACTAGTGCCATGTGACTATAGTGTTCCAAATGTGGTGTTAATGTCCACTTGGTAGTCTAATGAATAAGTTGGGTTTTAATTTGAGATGATAGTTATAGTACTTTATTTTGAATGAATGTAGGTGATTATGGTATGAACAATGATTGGAAAAGTGTGTCTAAGGCTCTAGGATAGATATAAGAATAAGATAGTAATTGGATAACTCAAATGACACTCTTATCGTCTAGTTACCACTTTTAGGTGATTACATATCCCCCTCTTTATGTTAGTATTGAAACAAAGTGAAATGAATAGTATAAAGGAAAAGAATCATACATGTACTTACATTTGAAGTGAATCCCATATAGCTAAGTCTGATTAGGCAAATATGGGTCTACATATGTGTAACATGATCCAAATCAATGTCTTATAATGAAATATGAAAAAATAGTCCTTAACTAAGATATGATAAAAAGTAAAAGACTATGAGAAAATAATGTAGCTAACTAAAGCTAAGTAGAGAGAGAGGAAATGAATGAATACACCTTATTGGGTACATGAACCAATGAATGAACCTTGTGAAAATATACGTGTGTGAGTGTACATTGTGATCATATAGTTGAATATCTTAGACTGAGATGATGGCTTGCTAAAAGCTTATATGGGTGACTCAATAACTCAAATCAATTTTGACTCCATCATTGCCCGTCCTTTCTTGATGGATCTTCATCTTTGTTAATAGCTTGGATAAGACTATAAATGTGTTTAATCCTCTCATGTGGGTGGCTAAATAACTCAATTAGGAAATGAATCTCTAATGTATCACCTATGTTAAGTACATGCATATATAACTATAATATGTAAAGTTATAAAAGTATATAAATGATTAAATCTAACTATGTATGTCAGCTTCATAGACACTCATGTATATTAGGTGGATCTAGGACACTAAAGAGTGTGAACCACTAAAGATGGAGTAAAGCATGAATCTAGTGATAACATGAAATGTGATAGTAAGTGTATATAGCATAGATCATGACATGGATTTTTTCCTTCCATTATATCAACCTATGTGTAGCTGAGTATATGGAAACTATGTGTCATGCACATGCCCCCAACCTGGAATCCAAGTACACTAAATTTGAATTGAGAATGTAATATTTGAATCTATGTAACTAAATTAAATGTGGGAGTGATCAAATCATGTATAATGTCCCCAAATTTGAGTATTTGGTATGAATCTAAGCTAAAATGAATGTATCTCAATTAAATCTAAACATAACTATCAAACATATGACTATATCTATGAAAATATGTATTATACTTGGTGTAACATCTAAATGATATAGACTATCCTGAAGATAGGGATACTAGATAGTAGGGCCCTGTAGTGGAAAATATTTCCCTATGATGCTAGTTTCATAATTTTTGTGTTAATGTATATCTAGTATGATTTCTAAGTGATATGAATTATTTTCTGAGTATATATTTTTTCTTGTGTCTGCCCTGAGTCTAATTTTTGAAACTGATCCTATGTACTAAAATGTATCTATGAATAACTATGTAGGATCCTAATATTATTGACCAAACCCTATGAATTCCCCCTTTTTTAAGGTTAGTTGTTAAATTTGTGTAATAAATTCCCTCTAAAGAAGTAACTTAACAAAATGTGTTAGTTAGAGCATGTGCACGATATTCCAATACAATGTACAAACATATCAATGGAATGTAAATGTATTTGAGCATCAATAATTAATTGAAGATGTATCTTGTAATATTTCATTACAAAATGGTGTCAAGATAGATGTAATCAATGTATATATTAGAAAAAATTGAGTAATTACCTATGGGTATGGGGCATGATGTTCATCATGTCATCTAAATAAGAAGGGTAGATGCATGAAGTCCCTCATGGCATATAAAAAAGTGTGTGTGTAACAATAAAATATAGGTGTCATGGTATAAAATCATACAATGAAGCATATATACAAGCACATGAGGCACATAAAAGATAAGACAACGGGTCATAATATAAGGCACATGGGCACATGTCACTAAATATAAGAATGATGACATACAAGGACATGTTCAAATGTTTGCATAGACAAGCAACAAATAATTTAGATTAGATCCACATAGAATGACATGTTCAAATGTCTAAATATAAAAGTAGGAAATCTCACACAAGGTACATGGGCATATGTACAAGGAATATAAATAGAGAAGTGACATAGAGCCAAATAACAATGTCATACTCAAGTGCCCTAAAAAATGGAAGAGGAACAGGAACATGATCAAGTCTAGTCTAGGATAAATATAAATTAAATCATGTATAATTATGTATTAAAAATCTATGTAGATATTAGGATGCATATATACTAAGTATAACTAGTGATAGTTAGAAAAAAGTCTTAAAAATGAGTAATAATGACCAATATCAAGATAAATCAATGCATAAATTGGAATGTTATTATGTAAAGATAAAACTTGATTATAGTAATTGTGTAGGATATGCCCCCAATTGGGTGAATGTATGAAATGTATAAACTATGATTAGTGTAAATTCCCGTAAAAGGTAGATGATAACTAGTCATGATTAGTGTAGTGGACTGAGGTCCTATCTTTAATCTACAAACATTAGATAAGAATAAGTGAAGCATATGTGTATGATAAAACTGATAATATTAAGATAATTATAAAAATTCAATATCTATCAAGTGACGTAAATTTAAATATAACAATGCATATAATCTATAAAATTTATGTTTTTGAAATATTTTAGTGTTTTTGTATTTTGACATGTTATACTATTTTTTTATTTTCAAAACAGATGTTATGTACAATCAAATTAAAATAAACTATGTATTAGGAGTAAGAGAGATAAATAAGTATGTACAAGGGTAGGAACCATACTAACCAATGAGTATCATGGGAGACTCACTATCATTATGGGCTATGTTAAAAATAGGAATCATAATCTCTTATGCAGTGTGATTTATGCAATAGTTGAATGTTATTGTAGTAGGAATTTGAGTATTATTCATCATCAAAATGATAATATTGTTCAACATCAGAATCATGATAACCTATAATGTGAGAGGGAATTACCTCATAATATGAAGTTGATATTTCTAAGTTTTTCTTTGGCATATTGATTGTGATTTTTCCCTTTGAAATTATACTTATTGTAGACACACTATGTTGTGGAGGCTCTTTTACTAGAAAACCTTGTTTAGGAATGCTTGTTTGATGATCATGATTTTTGACTTTGCAACTAAATATCTTGCTCTTTTTGTAATATTTCAGGTGTATCTAAATGTTTTTCCTTTATAAACTACATATGTGATTGATGTGACTTAGGATGTTCAATAAAATCCAAACCTTGTTGACCAATATTATCAACTAATATAATAAGAGAAGTGATGTTTTAGGCCTATTTTCCTAAAATTTGATCATGATTTGACCAAACCCATACCATATTTATTGTTGAGATCCATTTTTTAGAGGTATATTTTCTTGATTTATCTTTGATTTTTATACCATTTCTTGCTATGATTGTTCTTTCAGAACCATTTATTTTTCTAAGTAATTCTTTGGTAACTTTTTTTGTATTATTTTAAAAATTAACCCTTGTTGAATTGGTAGATGTTCTAGTGTATGTTATTTAGATGAAGTATCATTATGTGAGTCATTTATATCCATGATCTATTATATTTTCCTTTTTAATGCTAAACATGAATTGGTGTGGTGCTCATACATTCTATGATATGAAAAAATAATCTATATCTTCTCATTAGGTGTAGAGGAGGTATGTTTATCAACTTAAATTTAATAATTTCCATTAGTATCTCACTTGAAATCTTATTTGACCTTTTAATGTTTATTTAATCAGTAGTTGTAGATGTATTTTTTTTGTGATTTTGTGTTTTTATATGTAAAACTTTTTTCCACAAATTGACTAGTTGAATATGCATAAATTGATTTTCAATATTCTGCCTTGGAGGCTTTTATCTTGTAGATTATTTGTCTAATTTTTAGTATTTTCATGTAGTATTTTATTTTTATTTTTTAAGCTTGTAATTATAGTTCTCATATTTAAATATGATCACATGTTTCACAAGTACAAACCCTATATGTTTATGTTTGAACATGTAAGCACACATTGTATAGGGAAGAGGTATGATTAGGCTAAATAGGGGGATTAGTGACTATGTTATAGGTTGATTCATATTGTGGAGGAATTATAGAATGGGACAGGTTAGATGAAATGTAGCTATCACCCTCATGGATATGAGGAGGACAAACACATTCTTTATTGTGCATAAGATATGACATCGAAGCTTAAAACATAGTTATTAGCTTATGTGTTAAATATGCCATATGTGTATAGGTTTGCTTATCAATGGAATTTCATATAGTATAAATATAACATGCTAAGAGATATGACATATATTTCAATTTAAATAAATCATCATTTAAACATGTATTTGTCTTTTATGAGTTCATTCTGAATTAAAGGGAACAAACACATAAATGAAAGTATTAGCCTTTGCAACAAAAATTGATTGATTTATTTTGTCATTATGATCATGATTATATGAATTAGAAGATATATGAATCTTAAATCTTATTTTTTAAAATAAAATCTAATTATAAATAGAAAAGGATACAAACCCTATGTGTGTCTAAGATTGGTATTTTTTGAATCTAGGGTTTCATTACAATTAAATAATTATATTCAAATAAATTTAAACACTAATATGAAATTGGTTTAATTAGATAGGTTGTGTTAAAAAAATGAAAAGTATTCAACCCTAATTTTTTTCACAAATATTTGGGTTAATGTAAACTAGGGTTTGAATCAATATTTGAAGTAATTCACATTAACTGAATGACTTAACCTTTTAGGGTTTAACTATGTAAAACCTATGTTTAGGTTAAAGGGATGACATATCTAAATCAACTAAATAAATTCCAATAATTAATCTCTAATTTTTTATATTATTTAACCTCGGTTGACTTTGTAAAAGTAGTAATAAATAGGCATAAATATATACTTATATGAAAATTAACTATTGAAGATGATCTAGGTTTTAAAAGTTAAGTTCTAGACAATTTTGAATGTCATCAATAAGATTCTAGTGTTTTACTGCTTAATGGATAGTAGTCCTCCATATGGATAGTAGTGCCATGCTTTATAATATCCTTAATGTGGCACTAATTTCCCCTTTTTGAGACTATTCCTATTTTCTAGGAGCACTTGCACCTATGTTTTTAGGTTTTATTCATATACACATGAAACTTGGATCTCTATGTTGTTCCTAGAAAACTTGATTTAGTGTAAAAACCCTAATCCTCCTTTTAAGTATGGTATGATAAATAATTGTGTGTCCACTAATAGGATAGGATTTACATCATCAACATCCTTCCATGAAGAGAGTTTCCTACATACCAATACTCTAAAGATGGATCAAGCCTAATGTAGTTTTCCCACCTAATGCTTAATGCAAGTACAAGTGAATGTTTGAATGAGATGCCTTGAATGTGTTTTAGCTTTGAAATCTTTGAAAACTAGGCTAAGGTATGTTTTTAGATGGTATTATGAAGAATAAGAGTAGAATAGGGATCAAATTCTTCAATTTTTCTCATCTTGTCTTTGGTTTGAATGTGCTTTTTCATCTAATTTCCATCTAGTGAATAAAGGTCAATTAGACTTGTATTTATAGATTTTTGTAGCTTGTGTGGATTAGAAAATATTCTTATGCCAACCAAAGGAGGGGAACACATTTTAAAAAGTAATATTTGGGAGGAGTTAAGGCTAAGGACCATAGCACCCAATTGGAGGCACTAGGTCCATGTGGTTGTAGTGTCCCAAATGTGGTTTTAATGTCCAATTGGAAGACTACTAAGCAAGTTGTGTTGAGATATAAAAGGATAGTTATAAAACTATGTTTTTTTTGACTATACGTAACTATCATATGCATAATGATAAGAAAATTCTATATAAGGCTATAGGATAGGTCTATGGATAAGCTAGGAATAGGGTAACTCAAAAAACACTCTTATCATGCAATCACTATTTTTAGGTGATTACAGTACATGATTATTATTGTAACTCTCTTTTTGATCTTCTAAATTTTTGGACCAAATATAATTCATAAATATGTTAACCTACATGGAAATCATCTCCATATACTAACTCAATAGAGATTTATGACTTAAAATAAAACTTGTAAATAGAATATAACAATCTCATCCAATTAAAAATTAATAAAATAAAACTTACACAAAGCTACAGGTTACATTATTGACCAAATTTTATTTTACTAAAAATAGTAAATACTTAAAGGTTAACAATAATGATTTACAAAACCATAATAAATAAAAATAATAAACATATCAATGATCACAAAAATAAGTCAATGTAATCATGAATAGATAATAATTTCCATTATCATTTATATAATTAATCTATTAATTCAACATGATTTCAAAAACATGGGTCAAAGTAATAATTACCAAATAATTCAACAAAATTCAAGCAATCATGCATACATAATCAAATAATAATATATTATTTCCCTGAAACCCTTTGTAATCATTTTGAACCCCTATGGGGAGTCCATATGTCCTTCCAATTTTGGCCATAGCTCAAAATAATCATCAAGATTTTTATTTGAATTTATTTCTTAACCTCAACTATACCTATGTTATGGTTTCATAAACAAACTAAATAAAAACCCATTTCACTTAATCCAATCATAGTCATATGTCTTCAAAAATCAATAGCTCAAAAAATATAACACAACTAAGCCATCAAATAATCTTATAATCATAATAAGGCTTTAATGGCTTCATGAAAATAATAATAGTTAACCTATTTGAGGTATTAACTTATAATAAATCATGAAAAATATATAATACACCAACTATGGGTTGCATAATAATATGGAAATTATCAACACACACAATCCCTATACTGAGCTGTAGCAAAAAATGACTCCACAATAGAACAAAAACCCACTCTTCAAACCATCAATTTATACACACTAACTATACAGTACCTTAAAATATAAACATATCCATTAAAATAATGACCTACATTCATTTTAATAATATATGTTTAATGACCACCAAAAAAATTATTTTAAGTGCTTAACCAAGCCATGGCTAAACCATTCATGGCCCCTGTGTGCAAAAACAACATAGTATAAAAAGCAACTCTATGTCCCTAATTAGGGTTTTACCTAGAAATAAAAAAATGAATTAGCTAATGCCAACTTTTATTAATAAATTCCTAAATTTTTTTCCATTCAACTAGATTTCCAAAAATCAACACATAATTTCAAATGCATCACTTAGTTGATGGAAGTTGAACATAAAAGATTTTTATTCTCTTTTAGTCTCCAATTTCCAAGAAAAAAACTAGCACTTAAAATCCTATCATCCTTTAAACAAAATAAAATAAAAATAAAAAAACAAACCCTAGATAACTCTCTACAACTCCTACATGGCCATCATTATAAATATCTAACTATAGTTCTAACTCCCAAAAACCCTGATTGGGAACTAACTTCGATTCCCTTGGCCAGTATAACAAAAAAATTGGTAGAGTTTCCACAATCATTTAAGATCTTTAATACTAATTCCAAAATTATCACAAAAAAACATAAAAACAAAACAAAGCATCTCATCCCCTCATGCATGGTAATTCAATCCAGTGCCATAACCCCTAAGTCATCTGGCTTATAAAAAAAACATGAACTAGTTACCAATTCACCCATGTGGGTTGAGTAACCTCAAAAATTTCCCAAAAGCTTAACATTTGCTTAACAATCATGTCAATCAACAAAAAATCAAGGAACATTCAACAAGTTCAAACCCTTAGTGCACAAGTCTTAAACAGTAAACAATTAAGACACATCTAATAGAGTTTACAACTGAGTATAGTTATTTTAAAATGTTGAGTCAACAACATAAAGATAAATTTCAAATTAAGTAATATGTCAAAAAAAAAAACTAATAGTTCACATAATCAAATATGTGATCAAAATAAAACATCTAAATTGATAAGCATTGATTTCGTGAAAACATAAAACACTAAAATGATTAAAAAAAAATTGATAATATTAATAAGAATAAAATAGTCCTCAACTAATTACAACTCAATTAATGATGATCCCAAAATAGTGACATTTAATAAAATGATGTTTTCACATACATAAAAACTCACTCAAATCAATTAATAATAATCATAAAATAATAACACACAATATTTAGTTATAAAAACATAATGACTAAATAATTAATACTAACAAGCTCAATTTTACATTAGAATTCACTATTTCATTTATCCATAATATTTCTCTATGTTTCCCTATTGATTAGGACCAAACAAAACCAAACTCATGTACCTATCCTTACAACTAGCAAATAGACTATCAGTAACATCTAAACATCTAAGTTTAATAAATGAAATAACAACATTTAAATAATACATCAAACTGAATAATGAATTAGTACACATTAAGAAATAATATCAAATTCTATAATTAAAGTGCAATCCATAATTTTCTTAATAATTATAATGAAAAATGTATCAATGTAGATCACAGAACTATAACACCATAGTAAAATAATGAAATATGTCTCAAATAGTTCACATGTAGACTATATTAGCACAAATGAATAAAATATAGGTTAATTAGGATCATGACATCCTTCCCCACTTGGAAAAGAGTCATCCCTATGAACAAAATATCCAAGGGTAATGTTTGCTGAAAAGAGTCATCTTTCAAAGTAGCACTTTTTTTATAGAGGATCTCATTGAACCAACACTTGAGAAATCTGATTATTCCTCAATTTAATGATGTGATGGATTGGGATCTTCACTAGATATAAATGCATATTTTCCTCTTCTAAAACCTAAAGATGAGTCCAATCCAAAGCACGAGATGGAATAGGAATATACTTTCTTATTAAATCAATGTGAAACACATTGTGAATCTGAGACAAGGAAGTTAGAAGGGCTAGCCAGTAGGAATTATGACTAATATTCTCTAAGATTTTAAAAGGTCATTATAAATTAAGGGTCTTATTTAAAATAATTTCCAATTTTATTTAACCTTATCTCCAACTTGGAAGTTATGTGGTGTTGTTTTCAAATCAATATAACTCTTTTGCTTGTGTTATTTTCAAATCAAGATAACTCTTTTGCCTATTAGAGACAACTTTTAAATTTAGCCTTATAGTTATCATTTGATTAGCATATTATTTCAAAACATTAAGACCAAAAATGGTCCTATTTTCTAAAATTTCCCATCCAAGTGGTGTTCTACACTTGCATCCATATAATATTACAAAGGAACCATTCTAATCAATGAATTGTATGCATTATTATAAGTAAACTCAACTAAGTGTAAACAATATTTCCATTTACCTCGTTGATCCATAACATACATTCTTATCATGCCTTCCACTACCTAATTTTATCTTTCTATATGACCATCCATTTTTAGGTGATAATACAAACTAAAATTCAACCTTTTAGCAAAAAAGGGAGAGTTTTCCACAAGCTTGAGGTAAAAAGTTTATCTCAATCATAAATATTAACTTCAGGTATACCATGAAATTATACTATCTCTTTCAAAAATCGTGAAGCAAACATAATGCATCATTAGTCAAGTTTCAAGTAATGAAATGACCAAATTTTTTAAATTTATCTATTACAAGCAAAATAGTATCATGTTTGCTTTGTAGATTTTGTCAAACTAACTTTGAAATCCAAGTAAATCATAACCCACTTACCTCATGGTACATCATGAGGGTACAACAATCCTCTTCGATGGAAATGTTCAGCTTTCATATGTTATCATTCCAAATATCTTGACATAAATACAACAACTTCATGTCTATTTCTAGGGTAATAATACATCCTTTTTAATTCATGTGTCATCTTCATGACACCTAGATGAGAAAAATGAGGTTTTGCATGAACTTCTATAAAAAAAAGAATGCATAAGTCACCATATTTAGGTACATAAATTGTGTTTTTATCTTTGATTAAATGATCAAAACCAACTAAAAAATAAAAAATATTTTCAATAGGCTCGTCAACAAAATTTTCACTCACATATTGAAAAAATTTATTAGAGTATTATTATTATAATAATAATTAAATTCTAAAATTACTATGTATAATAGATAAGATAGTAAGATACATGCATTAACAGAGTACATCAATAACATGATTCTCCTTACCTTTCACATATGAAATATTTATATCGAAATTACTTAAAAATTCCATCCATCTAAATTGGCATGCATTTAGATCATCTTAGGAAAACAATATTTCAAGCTATGATGACCATATTTTACTTCAAAGTACTTACATAACAAAAAATGTCTCCCTTTCTTCAAATCATAAACATTGGGAGCGAGCTCAATGTCCTGAGTGGTGTAATAATTATCATGGTCCTTTAGTTTCAATGACTCATAAACCATAACTGAATCATCGTAAGTTAATACACCACCCAATCCTTCTTTAGATGCATTAACCCATTTTTCAAAATTTCCATTTAGATTTGATACACCAAGTATAAGTGTTGAATTATATAACTCTTTGAGCTTCAAAAAATCTTATTCACATTCAAAATTCCACACCAATTTATTTCCCTTACACTGCATGGATGTTTTTGGGTTAGCCAACTTAGAAATTTTTTTAACAAATATTCCATAATAACTAGCTAGTCTCATAAAACTGCATACTTTATGTACATTTTTAGGAGTATGGCACTCTTGAATAGCTTTAGTCTTCTCTAAATCAATAGTAATACAAAAATATGATATAATATGACCTAAATAGTAGATCTCAAACTAAAATAAAACACATTTAGATATTTTCCCAAACAATTTGTGTTGCCTTAGCCTATGAAACACTAAGCACAAATGTTTTTCATGTTCAATCTCATTTTTATAATAGACCAATATCTCATTAAGGACTAATAAAATAAAATTATCTAAAAAATATCTAAACACACTATTAATTAAGTTCTTAAATACAATAGGTGAATTTTTCAAACCAAAAGGCATTATCATAAACTCATAATGTCCATACCTTATTCTAAAATTATCTAATGAATATTGTCTTCCTTAATCCTTAGCTGGTGATAGCCTAATATCAAGTCTATCTTTGAAAAGATAGCCACATCCTTAATTTAATCAACCAGATCATCTATCCTTAGCAAAGGATAATGATTATTATTGGTAACCTTGTTAATTATGCAGTAGTCAACACACAATCTCAAGGTTCCATTCTTGTTTTACAAAAACACCATTGGTGCACCCCAAGCTAACATGCTTGGCCTAATACTACCATTTTATAATAGTTATTATAGTTGAGATTTCAACTCCTATAAATCTTCTATATTCATATGATAATGTGCTTTAAATATAGTGGATACCCCTAAATTTACATAAATATAGAAATAAAATTCACATTTAAGAGGAAAACCATGCAATTTAACTAGAAAGACATTAGAAAATTCTTGGAAAAATAGATATTCCTCATAAGCAAATGTTGTTTCATGTGCATTTTCTTTTATAAAAAACTAATAATATTTATCTGCTACTTTTTTAACATGTAACATTAATATTAGCTAATGTACTTTTAATTTTAACAAACCTTGAATTTATATAGGTTTTTCTAAATCATTAAAATAATATACCATTTTTATACAATAGTCAAAATTGGCTTTATGTTTCTACAACCAATCCATTCCTAAGATAATATCAAAATATCTGAGCGGATCTATAAATAATTATATTGGGTTTGAAAAACACATAATTCTAGGAGTACTCCCTCAAGACACTCAGTAATTGGTAATCTTTTACCTGATCCAAACTCAACATACCAACCATCCTTCAAACTCATCATATTTAAATTACATCATGTTACTATCTTATGTTCAATTAAACTATCAATTACTCTTGAATCAAATAAAAATGAAACATAAAAAATATGTATTTTACCTCTACTTTCAATAGGTGTTGCTATTATACACATCCACATACACTTTGTGATTAGTTGATTAGCTATATTTCAACTAAGTAAAATATTTATAGTATTTATTATCTCCACATTCCTATCATACTACATTTCCTTACAACATAATAGGAATAGTATTGTCTCCAGTAGAAGGCACATTTTTAGTACCTTGAGTCAGATTCCTTTTAAAATTATAAGTCTTATAACAATTTAAATTCTTAATGTTATTATTTTCCCTTGAAATTTATTGAATCCACTTGTACTCATCTTAGATTATTAGATAAAATAAGATTTTTAAAATTCTTAGGAGAAGGGGACAAATTTTAATCATAAATTTCTATCTATTCTATTTAAAATCTTGTTTTACATTTTGATGAGCCTTATCTTTTTTTTTTAATTGATGATCAAATTCAATAGCTGCAATTAAATTTTTAGGATTGGTCATATTCACACCATGTATTAATATTTATCTCAATCCTAGCTTAAACTTAGTGACTTTAGTGTCTTCATCATTCATGTAGTTAACATGATGCAACGGATTCAAAAACTTTTTTTCATACTCAATCATAGTCATATTCTCTTATTTTAATAGTTTAAAATCAATGAATTTCTATTATTTGAAGTTGGAACTAAGATACCTCATTATAAACTACCTTTAAAAGGTAGGCCATGTAAAAGACATTGGCTACTAACCCTATAATGCACATAGATGGTTCTATGAAAGAGTTCCAACTCCTAATAGCTGATATGATGCTACTCTTGCCTTAAAATTAGAGGACATGTTATGTACATTAAAATAATATTATTAGTTTAATAACCATGCTTTAATTGCATCTCCCAATCTTTCACCTAAAAATTTTGGTGGAGGTAACTTTTTCATCTCTTTAAAGATGTGATTAGCCATATTACCATGGTTAGTCTAAATTTCTTGTTCATCAACTTGTATTTCATTTATAACTAGAATTTATTAATCTTGAGCAAATTATAAATAATTAAACATTAATTATTTGGTGTATAATTTACTTTAAATAGAATTTAACATGGTCATAATTTCATTCAAAACTACTTCATGTTTAATGTTAGGGTTGTTTTCCTTATGGCTAAGGCCATCAATAGTATTATTATCATTGTTAAGAGGTGGTTCCTCTCTCTCAAGGATGTTTGCCCTATGACCTTGACCTCTTCCTCTACCTAGGTTACCATTTTTTGTATTATTTTGCACTATTATAGATCGTGTCCCCACCATCCTATGCTGAAATAGACAACAACTCAACATAAATCAACAATAAATATTTCACTATTCTCTGATACCAATATGTCATGATCATACTTTTTTCCTATGCACATAATATGAAAAAAATAATGGAACAATGTTCAGCTTAAGTTTAGTATATAAACTCATAATTAGATCCATAACTATGTTACATCTAACACATGATCTAGACCAAGTGCATAACCCATCAATGGCTTCTTTAGGAAACATTTTAACCACCCACTATTCAGATCAAAATGACTCAATGTGGTCTTACCCACTCGTTTATATTTGTGTAATGTATGGAGGCCTTCATAATGGATTTTTTTATTAAGTTGTGTCCTTACCCAAGTACTTATATAGGATATAGAATAACATTTACTTCAAGGGTAGTTTCAATAATGTTTAAAAAATAGTGGAAGAGTAAGATAAGATTCACTATAAGAATCATCATACTAACCTTTCTTAAGTATGATTTACCAAATCACATGCAACAAATAGATATCAAAGGGAAATTACTATTTCCAAAATAATTTTAAAGCATTTTAACACATTTTCAGTACTTAGGCAAACCAACGTACAATATTTGACACAATTGCTACATGAAGTATGAAAGATTCAAGGGATGTTTCAACAACCATGCTTAATTAATGTTTAGGAAAATATTACCATTTAACAATCAAGATACAATATCATAACAAGTGTGCCTAAGAATTCCATAAGAATTAAGTTAGAAATATATTTCCCTTATTTCTTACATAAATTACATGTGAATTAACTAACTTGATACATATTAATAGTTTCATAGACTAAATGTACTTATGTTAAGTATATCTTAAATCTTGTTCTCAAATATTTATCCATTAACTTAAATCCATGATATTATCTATAGAGTAAAAAATTTACTCTATGTTTCCTTCTATTTTTTAGTTGCGTGCCTCAAAATTTTGCCTTCACATACTGAGGTCTGAGATGGCAGAGTTTTGAAACAAAGCATGAGCTCAATTTTCCTTCAGATTCATTTTTGTCTAAGTGTTGGGTTAAAGTAGAAGTTGACAAGTGTCATCCTCTCAGGCATCTTTTCTCAAGTGGAAATGCCAAGTGTTGTCATTCAAGGCACTTTTCATATTTTCTATGAGTTGGTTAGAATGTGCCATGTATCTCACAATGACTCAACAAAACGTGCCAAGTGTCAGTGTCGGTGGTTACATATCGGCACCCATGTTTTATCTCTTTATAGTAGAAGGTTTCAAAAAGATAAGTATCGAGATCAAGTAGAAAGTGCCAAGTGGCAAGAGCAGAAGGTCTCAGTGTTGATTTTCTAAAAGCGATATAAAATGCCATGTATCCCAACTGAAGAGAGTAGAAGTCACCACGTGTTGGCATCTAAAATGTGTTTGGTTCAATGCCTTGGTTCAATTTTTGGTTCAAATCCTTGGTTCAATATCCTCAGTTTAATGCCTCAGTTCATGTGTAAATGGTGTGCAGTGTTGAACTGTTGAACCATTGAACCATTTTTGGTTCAATTGGTTGGTTCAATAGCTTAGTACCATCAGGAAGTTCAAAGGAGCATCCCCAAAAACCAAAGGGGTCAAGTGCCCTTTCAAAAGGTAGTAAGGCACAATCAAACCTTCCAAGCAGAGGCTGCCAAGTGTCATCTATTGAGCCCCTTTCTACTCCATTCCCAGAAGCAGCATAAGACACCACGTATCTTCCTACAAGTAGCGAAAGCCACCACGTGTTGCCATCTAAAATATCTTCATTTTTCATTGCTAAATAAAGACTATGGTGGGTCCCAGATTTTATTTCTAAAAATATACGAAAGCTACCAAGTGTCACCATCCGTAGGAGCATAACATGTGTCCCAAATGTTTCCATAGTATAGCTAAAGAGCAGCGGAGATTGCCACCTGTTCCTATGCCCCTTTCCAAAGTTTCTCAAGTAAGAGATGTAGTGAGTCTTATTTTTGTTAAATTAATAAGTGTTAAAGAAGTAGATTGTGATAGGTGTCAAAGTCAGAATGTTCTTGAGCAAAGATATAGTAAAAGTCGAAGTAAAGTGGAAAGTGTTGCGTGTCTTTGATAAGTGTTGTAGAACATGCCAAGCGTCATTCTCTGGTGTCTCCTAAAAAATAAGAAGATTTTTAGGGAATTGACTAAGTGTCCTCTTCCATTTTAATAGAATAGAGCATTATGTGTATCTGTTTCAACAAGTGAACTATAGGGAAATAGAATGTTTTAGAATCTAAGAACTATCTTCTGATAGACACTTCTAGCTCAGTTAGAGTTCAATTTGGGCCATAAGTTTGGGAATGCATAGACAATCTAGAGGGAATCTGAGGCTATAAAGAGGAGTGTGTGAATCACCAAATGAGCATCAGATACTGGAAAGAGAGAATTTTTTGAGAAAATTATTGTCAAGAGTTTTAGACTTTCTAGAGTTGTGATTAGGAATATCATTTGCCTTTATTCTATTTTCTTAAGTTGTAAATTTTATATAACTATGCATGTTTCTGTGCCTTTTATGTGGCTAGAGAATTAATAAGAAGATAGAGTTTTGTGCCTTTGTTGATGTTTCTTGTATCATTATGAAAGTAGTCTAAGTTGTGAGCCTCTATTTCTATTAATTATATCTTTTACATTGATCATGCCTCGTCTACTCTTTAATGTAATTGAATCTTACATATAGTTTCACTGTGCTTAGGATTATGGATCAAAATTACATTTAGGTGCATTACCATAGTTAGATTTTCTTTCTTTGCATTTGTGTTTCTGTTTAAATTCCTACCCCTTTTCCCCCAACACTTGATATAAAGAAGAGACCAACTTCTTAAAAATCTAGAGGTTGTTTCAAGTCACATGTCCCACATCTTGAAACTTCCCATTTTTGGTGTTTGAAACAAAGTGCAATTTTAAACATCAACAGTTTTTGGCATGCCCTGTGGGACCAGTCTTGAAGTTTCTTTCAAGACCGTATAAACCAGAGAGCTACAAGGAGTCAGAGCTGTGGACCAATAACCAGGTCTCAATCTATTATAAATCTAGGTATTCTTATACCACCTTTGTTAAATAGTCCAAGAAGGAGAATCAATCAATTTATACCAATACTGAGAGTAAATATGGGAGCCCCTGTTCCCCTAAGGAATTATGCAAGTTGGAATACTGGTAGTCCCCTGATCCTCCTAGTACCACCAACTACTTGGGATCCTATCCTATTAAATGCCTTGAAACCTCTACCCAAATTCAGTGGGCAAGATTCTAAAACACTTGAAGAACATCTTCAAGATGTATCAGATGTCTGTGTTATACACATCATCACACAAAAGAATGTTTCTATAAGGTTATTATCGGCTTATTTTAAAGGGAAGGCTTTGGAATGGTACCGATTCTTGACTCCCAATTCAATATTTACATGGGATGAGCTTGGAAATATTTTCTTTGAAAGATTTGCAGAGAAGGGTGATAAGTCTTCTTTATTACAGAAATTGATTACCATTCAAAGAGGACCACAAGAAGTCATGACTGACTTCAATTCTAGATTTCAAAAGACTTGGGATAGAATCCCTATTACATCTAGACCATTACCAGGTATGGCCATAGTGTTTTATATTAAGGCTTTAAATTCAGATATATTTGTTATGATTCAGTCACTTGGAGGACATACTTTGCCTGAGGCTTATGACTATGCGGTCAGAGCTGTGAATAATTTGATAGATGCTATAAAATTACCTCTAAGGCCTCCCATGCCCATGTTTCCAAAAATTTCCTTGCCATTACCTCAAGAAGTTCCTAATTCCATAGCTCCACTTGTATCTATGTATCAATATCCTCAACCACCTACGAAAGAACCTATCCCTGCTCAGTCATCTGGGATGGATGATATCAAGAATATCTTAAGGACATTATCTAATGAGTTGATTAACATAAAGAGACAACATAATCCTTACCCTAGGCCTCCATATCAAGGCCATCAAGGAAATAGATTTTCATCACAACCTAACCAATACTAGGGTCCTAAAAGGGAAAATAACCCTCAGCTAGCAAACCAATTAGTTGCAGTCCCTACCCCCTCACAGGTTGTTCCCCCCAATTCAAACAGAGAAATGGTTCAAGGATAAAATAATTATGCAAAAAACACTAATGCTTGGTGTTTTCCTTGTAATCATGCTCATGCACATAGATATTTCCCCATGGGTAACCTACAATAAAAGGTAGTAGAGCAAAGAAGAATGGAGGGACAATCTGCAAGCACTAGTGATAATCAGGCCTATCAATCTCTTAGTATGCAAAATTTAGTCCTAATGGCTCAGATGCAAGGGATGTCTCTACAACAAGAGGAGGAAATAGCCTCTAAACATGCTCTATTTTCATGGGCTGAAGATAAAGAATCAATATTTTTGAATGAATCTTCTGCTTCCAAGAAACTAGTAGTGCAATTAGACTACTATACTAGGTCAAAGAGAAGAATGATGGAACAGCCTGAAGCTACAAATAGTTAAGTTATGGAGAATCCTCGATTTCAAGGTCAAAGAAACACAGTTGTCAGACAAGAAGTGCCTTAGCCAGTGTAGAGCCAAGTTATTCTTGAAAATGTTCAAGAAAAAACAAGATATCCTTATTTTCAAAGAGCTCAAGCATTGGGGCCAATGAATGTGGTAGATTAGTTAAAGAAGACTCTGGCACAAGTATCAATATGGGACATAGAAGTTATTCCTGAACAAAAGACACTATTATAAGAGGCTCTATAAGGCCAAGCAATGCCTAAGCATGATGGCATGAAAGAAGGACTTGCTAATAAAGAAAAACTTAAGGAAATAGTTCCTCTGAAGACAATAGCCTTTGTGAACAATACAGCACAAGCAAGTAAATCCAAACCAGAGACTTTCTATTTGAATTTGATAGTTGGAAAGAAACTCTTGCATAATACATTGATAGATTCAAGAGCTAATACTACAGTGATGCCTAAGCAAATAGCTGATGCTTTGAAAATAAGATATGAACCCCTTACAAAAGGAGTTATGCAGCTAGATGGCAAAATAGTACAAACAATAGGGAGAATTAAACAACTCCCATTACATTTATATACTTGTCCCAATTTAATTGTCAACCAAGTTGTAGTAGTCATAGATATACATCCTAGTTTTGGTTTATGTTTATCCAGAGACTTTACACCAAAAATAGGAGGATATATGTCTCTTGATTGGTCTCAACTCATCTTGAGAACCAGATATGGTTCGAAGATGAAAATTCTATCTGAATCACTATCAAAAGATCATATCACCAATGAACCAACATCAAAATTAGAGGCAGATCATGCTATTTTAAATAAGGAAGAAAGGATTTTTTTTGAAGAGTTAGGCGACTGGATTGAGTATGATCAAGAAGAAGAAAATAACCAATTGTTAGCTATGATGCATAGCGAACCATATGGGAACTATGACTCTATTGGTCTAGGCACATATGTCATTTTTTATGAGGACCATGAAATCCCAAATGTTTTAAGGGAAAAGGCACCAACTACTCAAAATTTAGAATTTTGGACCTTAAACTTTGATGGGGCTAGAAGTAAACATGGTGTTGGAGTAGGAATTTGTCTTACTGCTCCAAATGGTGAGAAAATTTTAAGGGCTATCCGTTTCTAATTTTCTTCTACTAATAATGATGCTGAGTATGAATCTTCAGTACATGGGCTCCTGTTAGCCAAGAAGAAGGGAATAAAGAATCTAATAGTAAAAGGAGATTCAGAATTAGTAGTAAAGCAAATTAGAGAAAAGGTAGCAGCCAAAAATGTAAGGATGAGATCCTACAAACATAGGATTTGGGACTTAATAGAAGATTTTGAAGCTTTCAATATTGAGATAGTCCCTAGGGGTCAAAATTTTGAAGCTGATAGGATGTCCTAGATTGGCTCATAGTTTGATCTAGCAACTGGCCTATTAATTAACTATGAGTCAATTAAAGTTATAGTGAGGCTGACTATTCCAGACAATGATGAGAATTGGCAAGTATTTGAAAATGATTCTTAAGTACTCTCATTCTTACAACAATCAGATGAGTTTACTGATTAGTTGCAAACCAAAATTGAGGAAGAAAATGGAGATCAAATTATATAATTAATGACTAATAATCTCCCCAAGGGCTTGATCACCTTAGAAAACTTATTTGATCCAGACGATGTAAGCCTGGAGAAGAAAAAGTTTTAGGTAGACAAAGTAGATTATTCTAAAATAGAGATGAGTCAAGGGAAAAAACTAAAAGTTGGGTATTCTACAACTCAAGTGGAAAAAGAAAGACTAATTGAATTATGGAAAAAATATGATAGAGTCATAGCCTAGAGCTATGAAGACCTTCATGGATACAATATAGACATTATTTAGCACACAATAGAACTGACTGAAGGATCTAAGCCCATCAAATAAAAATAGAGGCCAGTAAATCCAAGGATTGAGCCTCTAATGGTAGATGAGTTGAAAAAACTTTTAGATTCCAAAATAATTTTTCCAATCAAGCACTCAACCTGGGTATCAAATCTAGTACCACTCAGGAAAAAGAATGGAGATGTAAGACTATGTGTAGATTTTAGAGATCTAAATAGAGCATCTCTAAAAGATCACTATCCCTTACCCTAGACGGAACAAATTCTACAAACTGTGGCTAGATCAGAGAGATTTTCTTTGCTAGATGGTTTCTCTAGATACAATCAGATTTGGTTCGCTGATGAAGACCAGTATAAAAATACTTTTACTACCAAATGGGGAATATTTGCATACGCTAAGATGCCATTTGGCCTGTCAAATGCAGGAACCACCTTCCAAAGAGCTATGGATGTAGCCTTTGGGGAACTTATAAATAAAATCATCCTAGTTTATCTAGATGACCTCACTATTTTTTCAAAAAATGTTGTTGATCATTTTGATCATTTAGAATCTGTCTTTAAGAAATGTCAGGATTTTGGAATATCACTGAATCCCAAGAAATGCATCTTTGTTGTGCCCTAAGGCAAATTATTGGGACATATAGTATCTAAAGGAGTTTCCATAGATCTTAAAATAATTGCAGCTATAATGAACCTCCCTCTTCCATTAAATAAAAAGGTAATTTAGTCCTTCTTGGGAAAGATTAATTTTGTCAGTAGGCTCATATCCGATTTTGCAGGCTTGGTGAGACCAGTGACACTCTTGTTAAAGAAAGACCTAATTTTCAAATGGAATAGAGAAGGAAGGTAAGCCTTTGAAGAGGTCAATAAGACTATCTCAATAGCTCTAGTACTTAAAAACCTAGATTTTTCCAATCCTTTTGTAATGTACATCTATGGAGGAGAGTTAAGTATTGTTGTTGTCTTAACCCAAAAGGATGATAGACTAATGGGAGAACACCTAATAGCCTTTTTCTCAAGAACTCTTAGAGATTATGAAACTAGGTACAACTTTGTAGAGAAACAAGCATATGCCATGTTAAAATCCATCAAGAAATTTAGGCATATGGTATCAGGGAGCAAAATTTTGATACTTGTAGCTCACCCAAGTGTCAGAGAATACATCATGGAGGGAGAAATTACTGAGAAAAGAGCCAACTGTATTACTAAGATCCTTGAATATGATTTAGATGTTAGACCCACTAAGTTAGTTAGAGGTAGGGGTTTTTGCCAATATATGACCTAAGGGCTTGAAAAGATGGTACCTGAAGAGACAAATTCAGAAGGAGAGACGGAGATGGTGTTAAAGATAGAAGAGGCTAATCAAAAATCCTAGGTCACAAGCAAGATTCATTATATGAAGTATGGAATTTATCCAAGAGAACTCCCTCAAAATAAGAGAAGATACTATAGGATACAAAGAGTTCATTTTTTTTAATTGAATATGTCCTTTTTAGAAGAAATTATGATGGTAAATTGTTAAGATGTGTAGAAAAGGCTGAGGCTAAGAAAATACTACACGAGATGCATTATGGAATATCAGGGGGCATTTTTTTGCAAAGACCACAGCCATAAAGATAAGTGAGGCAGGATATTTCTGGCCTACTTTATTTGTAGATTGTTATCAATTGGCTAAAAAATGTCAATCCTGTCAATATTACATGGGGATGAGGAATGTAGAAATGCCCCTTAGTCCTATAATTTCTGATGAACATTTTTCTCAATGGGGTCTTAACTTCATTGGAATGATAAATCTAGTGTCTAGTATGGGCCACAAATGGATATTAACGGCCACAGATTGCTTCACCAGATGGACTAAGGTAGTCCCACTTAAGGAAGCAATATAAAGTGTGATCCTAGATTTTCTAGGGAGTATCACTACTCACTTTGGGGCTCCTTACACCATAATTTTAGATAATGCTAAAGCATTCTTGGGGTCTAAAGAATCTAGCTTTGTATTAAAACATGGAATATATCTAAAAACTTCCTCTAACTATTACCCTCAAGGTAATAGTTTGGCAGAATTGACTAACAAGAACTTGATTAGACTCATAAAAAGAGTAGGGGTTGATCATCACAAAGAGTGGCATAAAGTGCTTAATTTAGCACTATGGGTTGATAGATTCATGCCTAAATAAGTGATCAAAATATCCCCATATGAATTGGTATATGGAAAGTCTACTGTAATCTCCCTAAGCTTGGAGATCCCTACCCTTCAACTGATCAAACAAATTGAAATTGAGGAAAATGGCCCCATGCAGGTTAGATTTGCGGAGCTTTCGGAAGTTCAAGAGAAGAGGAATACAGCCCATGATTCATTAATTAAGCATTAGGGAATGGTTAAGGACTGTGTTGCTAAAAGGACTTTGAATCCTCATTTTGAGGTAGGCTCAATTATTTTGAAATGGGATGTAAGAGCTGCCAAGCCAGGACAACATAGTAAATTTGAAGCATTACAGACTGGCCCTATAAAATTTGCACGTGTAAGCAGAGGAATTCATTCGAGCTAGAATCGATGGAAGGAGAACTTGAAGAGATTCTTGTAAATGGAATCTATTTGAAGAATTTTAGTTAACTTGGGTCTCTAATGTATTATAGTTAGATAGTTTCCCATTCCCATATTGCTTTATTATCCCATTGTTGTTTTCCCAATTTTCTTTTAAATAAGTGTTCTTTGAACACATTGTTGGCGGCTCAAAATTTTTTCAAATTCTTCAAATTCTTGACACATTGAATTTTTCCCAAATCTTTAGAAATCCCCAAGGTATCTTGCACTACCATTTGCATAACGTGTCTATCTCATTTTTCCATAAAGATTGAGTAGGATTTGCTAATGGTTATCCAAGTTTAATGCCATTTTGAGACTTGATAGGTCAATAAATACCTCTTAGTAAGAGTTAAAGTTTACAAGTTCTCAAACATTCTTACATTTTCACATAAATATCTTGCTACTTGCATTTTCTATGCTTAAGTAAACTTGCTTCACCGAAAGTGTCTCTATTTTGCAAAAGTTCATATAAGTTACCATAGAGAAGATACAAAGATGGAGGGGGCACAATATTCACAACAAGAAGCTGGGATGTATGAATCAATTGATAAGTTTCTTGCAAGTAAATCATATGATTTAGCTCCCACACAACCATTGAAGACCTATCCAAGAACTAGGTTTCCTAAAGCTAGTCCAGCAAGTGATTAAGCAAAAATAAAAGATTATGTAGATGGCATCATGGATCCAATTCTTCAGAGAGCCAGTAGAAAAATATTAGAGAAGGGGCACATCAAAGGTGTCTATAGAGGGCTAGAGTAAGACAATATGAAACGTTCACCATGAGGATATGGACCTCACAACTAGCTTAGTTCATTATCCCAGCTGTGCATTCATGCCCTGACCTGGTTGAATTATGTGTAGAATTTCTCCATGCACCTTCATGCACTGTTTAATGAGGCCCATTCATAGTGAAAATCAAATCACAAGCTATCAAGGATATGTTAGCCCTACATCATGATAGTACAGTTATGTTTCCCACTTTTGCTTAGATGCAAAGAATGTGGGAAAATATTAACACTCAGTCAAGGTTCTTGAGATCTAAGTTACAAATGGGTGATGATGACACTATGGTACCCACACTCCCTGCACCAAGAGCTCAATTCATACAAGCTAGCCAAGACACATTGTCTATGATGGCTCTCATCTTTGGCATGAAAGATGATATGATAGTATATGCAGAATAAATGGCTATCCTTTTCAGACTGAAGACCATTGACAAAACCTAGGAGTATCAGTTTGACTTTTTTGAGCAAATTAATTTCTCAATGGTAGAACAACTGGCCCATTTCAGATCTAAAGGAGTGTTCAAGTATTCTTCCTATTTGTTCCACCTCATGCTTTTTTAGAAATCTAACCTCTTTACCCCACATATGTATCTTAATATGTATGACCCATATTTTGATCTCTAAAGGACCATTCTTATGTTTGCATGGACACACATTTTGTCAAAGACTAGTGACCCATATGAATTTTGGGAATCATTTGTCACCCTTGCTTTTTGCCACCTCAACCCCGAGCTAGTTATGAATAGATTATTCCCAAGTGTTTCAAATCTTCTGGCCAATTGCCCAATTCCTTGTGATTTCTATTTTGGATCTCACCATACCATTATAAGAGTCCATGTTTTTTGTGGGGAACCAATATTTCTACTTAGGATTTTGAATCTTAGGTTAGCATTCCTTAAGCTCACTAGGTAGGTATCCATAGTTGATAATGAATTTGGCTCTGGGAAGAGGAAAATAAAAATGTATAATCTACCATGGATGACAACCAACATGATTTTGGAAACCAGAGACGTTGAAGTCATATTGCTTAGAAAGCTAGCCTTTCTGGGTTTCCTTTTAATAGAAGATAAATGGGTTTATGAACCAAATGATTTCATAGCCTCCTAGATAAGAACTAACAGAGTTGTAATCAGAATTGTACATGAGGGCCACCCTTTTTGGGAAACCAAGAAAAATCCTAGGGAAGAGAATCCTAGATTTTATGTTGAGTCAACAGACCTACCACTTCCATAAAATAGACCATGGGAGACATTCTATGTCAAATAAAGGGATTATGATCCTAAATTTAGAATGACATCTAGCTTAAGAAGAACATTAAAGAATAAATATTGGGATACAGAGAAGATAGAGGCCTATTGGAAATATAGGCAGGAAATTTGTCAAACAACCCACTCTTTTGGAAACGTAGACATAGATGAAAGATGAGAAGAACTATGGGATGAGTGTCCTCTCTCCCCTATATCTAGCCTAAAAACAATTAATTTTTCGACACTAGGTTTAGAACAAGAAGCCAAGGCTAGGTCAAGCCAAGAGTCACAAGCCTTAGATCAAATTGCAAATGTAGCAACTTATATCAGTTTTGCATCAATATCTCAGTGCCATAGAAATGTAGAAAAGTGTGATGCCTTCATCATCACAAGCTTTCCCATCAGCCCCAATTATATATATTCCTAGTTCTCTAAAAGAAGTAGATGTGGAAGGAAAAAGGATGTAGCAAGAAGAAGAGACACCAAAGATATGAAAAAGGGTATAGTTTCAATTTGATTCAGAAGAGGAGGCAGACACCACACAGTGCCAATTACAGGGAACTATAATTGCTCCTTAGGTAAGTATCATTCCTCCCTCTCCTTCTTAGTCTATTTCTTCTCCCATTGGCATGATGATTTCATCTAGCTAGATGACATCCTCTACCACTTCTGCCATTCCCATTTCTCACTTCACCCCATCTGTGCCACCTTTGGCCTTAACATTACCTCATTTAACTCCCTCTATTCCCAATAAGCTTTCCCTTTAGATTAACCATAGCCAACAATTGGCTATTCAATATGGTCTACCACAAGGACATCCTTTTGTGGGTGGGCACATTGCCTCTCTTTCCACCTTCTAGACCCAAGCATATGCTGATAGGAAGGCAAAGGAAGCCTGAATAGAGAAAAAGAAGATTAAGGAGAATAAATCTTTGGCTACACCTCATTTGTGGTCATAATTTGACCCCATCCAGCAGAAATTGATGGTGACTCATTTGTCACCAAATGTAATTAAGCCAATGGAGTAGATGCAGTCGAAAGATTACATAATGAATGAGATAGCCATCGACATGTCCCTCTTTAGGCCATCATAAAAAATTAAGATACTGACAAAATCCACTTCTGTAGTTACTGAAGACTACTTGAATATTTGAAGGAGGTTACAGAAGATGGAAGCTAAGCTAGCCAAATAAAAGGCAAACTGTAATAGTTTGACCTCAAAAATCAATAGTAAAAATAATGAAATAGCAAATCTAAAGAAATAATTGTAAGATACTATTTCTTTTTAGATTCACTGGGTAGTCCAGGCCCAAAATGATTCCTTAAAGGTAGAGCTAACACATGTAAAGGATGTGGTGATGACCCTAAGGTGGGAAAAAGTAGCGTTGCAAGGAAAATGTGAGGAACATTTATTGTAGGTTACCCAATTACAACAAAAGTTTCTAAGTGAATAGAATAATACTATGGCCATAGAAGCCTAATTTCATGTAGAGCAACAAAGAGCAACACAATTGACACTAGATCTAGCCAATAGGCTAAAGAGTGTTAGGGTATTAAGTTTGGTAAGGGAGGTATACAAATCCATGTGGAAGAGGATCTCTATAGAGATTAATCAGCTCAGACCTTCTCTCACCTTCCTACTAAATGCATAGGAATTATGCAAAAAGGTGGAGAGTTTAGTTGTAAATACATTGGCTACAATTTTTGAGAGAGTAACGAACTTGCAAACACTACTATAAAAGCTTTATGATGTAAAAGATGCAACATTGTCAGAAGCAAGAATCAATGATAGAATGGTCACTGCCAAGTGAGTAAATGAGGTTCTCAGTTGCAATTCCATAGCCAATAGTTTCAAGGAGCTTCTAGATGTCATGAAGGAAGGAATCAATGAAATGAAGCAACATGTTGAAGATCTAGTACAATTAGGTCTTCCTTCTCCATTTCTTGATGACAACACCATGCTAATGGTAGAATAAATTGAATCATTATTGTTGGCCAAATAGAATGATCAAAAGGTTTTCTAGGATCTCAAGGATGATTCATCAGTCCCTGAAATAGAAGTTGTCTTGGTTCTTATTTCCCAACTCAAATTCAAATTGAAGGCTACTATTTAAATTTTGTAAAATTTTTCACATAAGGATATATTAACCTTGATTTAGCCTTCAATGAATTGTAGAATAAGTAAGGGTTATCTGATGAAGAGTGGTCCGCCTACCAGAAAACATTGTTAAAGCTCTAATTTTGAAATTTTGATCTAGCGGGAGTTGTGGTTTCTTTTTGAGCAGGCCCAAAAGTCATCGGGGTCACCAGTAACTATAGAGTAAAAAATTTACTCTACGTTTAATTCTATTTTTTAGTCGCATGCTATGAAATTTTGCCTTCACATACTAAGGTCCGAGATGGCAGAGTTTTGAAATAGAGCACAGGCTCTATTTTCCTTCATATTCATTTTTGTCTGAGTGTTGGGGTAAAGTGGAAGTTGACAAGTGTCATCTTCTGAGGCATCTTTTCTTAAGTGGAAATGCCAAGTGTCATCATCTAAGGCACCTTTCATATTTTCTATGAGTTGGTCAGAATGTGCCACGTATCTCATAGAGACTCAGTGGAATGTGCCATGTGTTAGTGTTTGCAGTTACATATTGGCACCTGCATTTTATCTCTTTATAGTGGAAGGTTTTAAAAAGCTAAGTATTGAGATCAGGCAAAAAGCACCAAGTGGCAATAGAAGATGGTCTTAGTGTTGCTTTTCTAAAAGCAATGGAAGATACCACGTATCCCAACTGAAGAGAGTAGAAGTCACCACATGTCAGCATCTAAAATATGTTTGGTTTAATGCCTTGGATCAATTTTTGGTTTAAAGCCTTGGTTCAATATCCTTGGTTAAATGCCTTGGTTCATGTGTAAATGGCACGCAGTGTTGAATCATTGAACCATTGAACCATTTTTGGTTCAATCAATTGGTTTAATTACTTAGTACAATTGGTTAGTTCAAAGGAGCATCCCAAAAAACCAAAGGGGTCAAGTGCCCTTTCGGATGGTAGTAAGGCATAACCAAACAATTCAAGCAAAGGCTACCAAGTGTCATCTACTGGGCCCCTTTTTACTCCATTCCTAGAAGCAGTAGAAGCCACCACATGTCACCATCCAAAAGATCTTCTTCATTTTTCATTGCTAAATAAAGATTGTGGTGGGTCCTGGGTTTTATTTCTAAAAATCTAAAGAAGCTACCAAGTGTCACCATCTGTAGGAGCCTAACATGTGTCCCAAACATTTCCACAATATAGCTAAAGAGCAGTAGAGATTTCCACCTATTCCTATGCCCCTTTTCAAAGTTGCTCGAGTAAGAGATATAGTGAGTCTTATTTTTGTTAAGTTACTAAGTGTCAAAGAAGTGGATTGCGACAGGTGTCAAAGTTAGAATGTTTTTGAGCAAAGATATAGTAAAAGCTGAAGTAAAATAGAAAGTGCTACGTGTCTTCGGTAAGTGTTGCAGAACATGCCAAGTGTCATTCTATGGTGTCTCCTAATAAATAAGAAGATTTTTAAGGAATTTACTAAGTGTCCTCTTCCATTTTAATATAACAAAGCATCTTGTGTATCTGTTTCAGCAAGCAAACTACAGGGAAATAGAATGTTTTAGAATCTAAGAACTATCTTCTGATAGACACTTCCAGCTCAGTTAGAGTTTAATTTGGGCCATAAGTTTGGGAATGTGCAGACAATCTGGAGGGAATTTGAGGCTATAAAGAGGAGTGCAGGAATCACCAAATGAGCATCAAATACTGGAGAGAGAGAATTTTTTGAGAAAATTATTGTCAAGAGTTTGACTTTCTTGAGCTATGATTAGGAATATCATTTTCCTTTATTTTATTTTTTTAAGTTATAATTTTTATGTAATTGTGCATGTTTCTATGCCTTTTATGTGGCTAGAGAATTAATAAGAAGATAGAGTTATGTGCCTTTGTTGATGTAACCTGTATCATTACGAAAGTAGTCTAAGCTACAAGCCTCTATTTCTATTGTTTCTATCTTTTACATTCATCATGCCTTGTTTGCTCTTTAATGTAAATGAATCTTACATATAGTTTCACTGTGCTTAGGATTAAGGATCAAAATTACATTCAGGCACAACGCCATAGTTATATTTTCATTCTTTGCATTTGTGTTTGTATTTAAATTCCTATCCCTTTTCCCCCAACACTTGATATAAAGAAGAGACCAGCTTCTTAAAAATCTAGAGGTTGTTTCAAGCATGTCCCACATCTTGAAACTTCCCATTGTTGGTGTCTGAAATAAAGTCCAATTTTAAACATCAACATTATCCTAAGCATTAATTGTATGTCTTTCTTAAATATTAAAAATTACTTAATATTTAATTCAAAGATAGATTCTTATGATAACAATATAATTTCACAACTTTTAATACCATTTAAGGATTAAACCAATTATTAAAATATTCAATGGTTTATTCCAGACATGGATCATTTGTTCCTCAAACACAACATGTTTAGTTAGGAATAGCCATGTTCCTTATAAACTTACAAATGAAGTATATTATTCTCAATTTAAATTAAAAATAACATACGACTAACTTAATCATAATGATGACTAATAATAATGAATTAATTTAGGACCTACCTATACAATCTATACCATGTAATAATGCTTGATAATTCAAAGTGTAACTTCTAAGAGACCGTTTAGAAGAAATAACATATTAATTACTTAAGTAACTATCCCTACTCTATCTTAGTCACACATTACATTAATTTATTACAAATTTTCACAAAAGTATTAAATTGAACATAATACATTAATATTACCAATTAAAGTATAAGGATTTCATTTATCTAAACCTTATAGTTATAGGCCAAGTCTTAATGAAGTCTCAACACTTTTATTAATTAATCCAATCACACATAGATTTCATAATATATATATATATATATATATATATATATATATATATGGGTTTAAAATTCCATTTAAATATAACTTTCAACTTCACCCAATTATCACATTACAATAATTATCAAGTAATCATATTCAATGAATATGGTCACTTAGCTTATACAAGATAAATATTATAAAGAAATCATACAAAATAGCTTAACATACTAACATGAGATTTCAATTATTTATACTCTATGTAAGAAAAGAATCATGTCATACTCAAGCTATGTTTTATATTTAAATTCAAACACTATTTTTTTCATATTTAGATAACCAAATAATTTCTCATTCATAATACCAATGATTTACAAATATAGTAAAATACATGGATATATTTATTGATCATGAATCAAAACAAAACCAAAGTTATATAAAAAATCAAAAGCTACAATATTAAAATCAAATTTCAACCTAATTATTCCAATTAAGTGTCTTTTTACTGGTAAAAGATTAAGAACTCATAACTGTGTTCATCTATCAAAGAATTTATGAAAAAATGTAAATACATATTAATTAATAATACCATATTACCTAAATAAATAAATGATCAACTATGACTATTCCATGAATCAATCATACATGACAATGTTATATCACTTTTTATTAAATAAACCTATGATGAATAACATGAATTATATCCTGATTTAAGCTTTTAGTATTTTTTAAGTGCAATTATTATGTTTGGTTAAAGGGTTGACATGTTTAAGTCAGTTTAATAAATTGTAGTAATTAAGCTACTGATTTGTTATGATTTTGACCTTGTGTAAATTTATATAAATATAAACCAATAGGGATAAATGTATACTAAGATAAAAATTAATTGTCATAGATGATATGGGTTCTATAATTTGAGATCTAAGTAGTATTTTATATTATTACTAGGATTCTAATATTCATCTATTCAC
This sequence comes from Torreya grandis, assembly GCA_037957365.1. Taxonomy (NCBI): domain Eukaryota; kingdom Viridiplantae; phylum Streptophyta; class Pinopsida; order Cupressales; family Taxaceae; genus Torreya; species Torreya grandis. Next base: position 678,180 of record JARHVA010002286.1, on the reverse strand, counting down.
TAGATAGTATCACCTAGTTTGGGCAGTAACACCATTTATATAGTGTCTTAAATGTGGTTCTAATTTCCCCTTTGTAGGAATATTCCATCAGATTTAGAGTGGCCTTGGATGCCTTGAGTTTGATTGAGATTTGAAATTCTTTAAAACTAGATTTACGATTGTTATAGATGGTAGTATCTAGAAAGTAGGGTAGAATAGGGATATAGTTCCTTGATTTTACACAACTTTATATTTGTTTTGAGTAGTTTTTGCATCTATTTTCCATCTAGTGAATATATTTGGATTAGACATATATTTATAGGGTTCTATCTCTTATGTGGATAAGAAAATGATATTAGTCTAAGCTTAGGAGGGCCATATATTTTTAAAAATATCCATTGGGAAGATTTGGGACTAAGGATAGTAGCTAGTGTGTGATGTATGTGCAAGTGAATGATAGAGTGAGAGTGGCCTTGGATGCCTTGAGTTTGCTTGAGATTTGAAATACTTGAAAACTAGACTTACGATTGTTGTAGATGGTAGTATCTAGAAAGTAAGGTAGAATAGGGATATAGTTCCTTGATTTTGCACAACTTTATCTTTGGTTTAAGTAGTTTTTGAATATATTTTCCATCTAGTGAACAGAGTTGGATTAGACTTGTATTTATAGGGTTATATTGCTTATGTGGATAAGAAAATGAGATTAGCCCAACCTTAGGAGGGGCATATATTTTTAAAAATATCAATTGGGAAGATTTGGGACTAAGGATAGTAGTGCATAGTTGGGTACGCTAGTGTTACGTGTTTATAGTGTCCCAAATGTGACACTAATGTCCACATAGAAAACTACTAAGCAAGATGGGTTGGAATCTAGGAGAATAGTTCTAGGACTTTATTAAAAATGGTTATAGGTGATTGTGGTCTGGTAAATGACTAGAAATGTAAGTCTAATTTTGAACGATATTTCTATGCATATCCTAGGGATATATTAACTCAATAAACACTCTTAGTATCTAATTACCACTTTTAATTGAATACATTTGCTCTAATTTATAATAGTAATGTAATAAAGTGAAATGACTAGTATAAATGAAAACAAAAACATATCTAGACTTACCTTGAAAATGAAGCCTATGTAGCTATGTTTTAATATGTGAGTCTTGGTCTATCTATGTTGAACATGATCCAAATAAATATAATATAATGAAACATGGAAAAATTAGCCCTTAAGATATGATAAAAAGCAAAACACTATGCTAAAATGAAATAACTAATAAAGTTGAGTAAAGAGAGAGGAAAAGAATAAATACACTTATTTCGGTATGTGAACTAATGAATGAATCTAGAAATAACCTCTATGTGAATGTGCATAGTTATCATATAATTTAATAACTTTAATTGGGTTGATGTCTTGCTCAATCCTCATATGGGTGGCTCAAGAAGTCAATCCATTTTTGACTACATCATTACCCAACCCTATTTGGTAGATCCTAGCATCTACAAATAGCTTGGATAAGACTCTAAGTGTGTCAAACCCTCTAATTTATGTTGATAAAGGACTTAAAATAGACCATGACTCCATCATTGTTCCCTGTGTGAAGTAGATGAATCTGTAACTATACTATGTAATGTGTTAAAAGTATATAACTAGGTAATCTAACAATGTATTTAGCTTCATTCTTGCTAAAGTATATAAGCCAATCTGAGCCACTCAAGAATTCCAACCACTGCATATGTATTAAGGCATGAATATTGTGACAACCTATAATGTGACAGAAAGTATATATAACATAGAGAATGATATGGATTTTACCATTATGATCAACCTATCTAAGGCTAAGTATATAGAGACTATATGTCATGTACATGGCCCTAATCACATATCTGAGTATAATAAATCAAGTATGTAATAGGTAAATCTATATATTTGATATGAATGTATGAGTGATCATGTCATACATGACGTCCTTAAATCTAAGAAACTAGTATGAATTTGAATTGAAATGAAAGAATTTGAGTTAAATATGAACATAACTACTAAACCTCTGATTGTATCTATGTAAATCTATACTATACCTAGTGTGTTGGCCTAAATGATCTAGACTATATTAAAGTTGTGTCTACTACATAATAAATCCCTATTGTGGATAGTAGCTCCCTATGGTGCCAGTGTTCCAATTTGTGTGATAATGACTACTTGGTTTGATTTCTATGTGATTTGTGATTACTGTTGAGTCTCTATTTTGTTATATATTTGTCTTAAGTTTTATATCTAAAATTGAACTTGTGTGTTGAAATGTATCTATGAAAATTGAAATAGGATCTTGATCTCTATGATAATCCCTTATAAATTCCCCCTATTTTTAGGGTAGTTTTTAAATATGTGGAAGAACTACCTCTAAAGATGTAAATCTATAAAATGTGTATTTGTATCATGTCTATGATATTATAATATAATGTAAAACATAATAGTAGAATGTAAATGTATCTAAACATAAGTAATAAATGTAAGATGTATGTTGTATTCTATCATTTCATAAGAGTGTCAAGATATATGTAATAAATGTATAACAATAGTAAAATCTAAGTAAATACCTAGGGGGATGTGGCATGATGTCCATCAAGGATCCCAAGTAGGAAGGGATTGATTTATGAGGTCCCTCATGCCATCAAAAAAGGTGTGTATGTAACAAGAAAATAAAAGTGTCATGGTGTAAAATCTTACAAAGAAGTAAAAATAGAAACACATAAGGCACGTAAAAAAGTAGGCCAATGGGACACAATACAAGGGACATGGGAACATGTCACTAAATTTGAGAATGAAAACATGAAAGGACATGTCCAAATGTCCACACACACAAACAAAAAATAATTTAGCATAGAGACACATAGAAGGACATGTTAAAATGTTTGCATATAGAAGCATGAAAGGGCACACACAAGGGACATGGGAACATGTACAAGACATAAAAATAAATAAGTGTAGTAGAAGCCAAATAAAAATGGCATATTTAAATTCCCTTGATGATGGAAGAAGCATAGGAAACATAATCAAGTTAAATATAGGAACTAGAAAGGAAAAAAATGTATAATTATGTAATACAAATCTATGTAGATTCTAGGATGCATATATATTGAGTATAAATAGTGATATTCAAGAAAATATGAGAAATAAAGTGCAATGATAAATATCAATAGAAATAAATTCATAAACTTTAAGGTATAGTATGTAAAGATGAAACCTAGTTATAATAACTATGTAAGAGATGGCCCCAAATGGGCAGATGTATCAAATGTATAAACGTAGATTGATGTAAATGCCCCCAATGGGTAAATGATGGCTAGTTTATATTAGTGTAGTGGAATGGGGTCCTCTCTATAATATGTAATCACTTGATAGGAACAATTGAAGCATATGTGTATGCTAAAACTAAATATATTAGGATTGATAGCAATATGGAATATCTAACAAGTAATATTAATGTAAATAGAGTAATGCATATGATATTTAAAAAATTTATTTTATTTAGGTTAAAGTGGGGGATTTTTTTGAGATAGGACCCCCAAACCCTATAATTACAACAAAAACAAAAGAATCAAGATGCAAGGACAACCCAAAAGAGGAGGAACAAAAAGAAATATAATGGAAACAACTACAAAATAGTTGAAATGCAGATGATGATTAGCTTACTCCATACTTCCAAAAATGTCTTCCTAGAATTCCTTCATGTTTCTAATATTCATAGAAATTTGTTTTAAAATACTTTCATAGTTAATGTTATAGATGTCACTACTACTTTGGCCCTTAATATCATTTCCTTTCCTTGTATGGCTGGGGTAGAATAAATCCATGAGATGGGCCTAGAGGTTTTCCATATTTTTTATATATTCATTTATTGTGACCTTGATATAACTTATTTAGAAGTTGAGTTTGTTCTAGAGATTTTCATTAGGGTGCTCAAGTAAATCCACCCTCAAACTCAGTCTTTAGATCTATAAGTCCTCTCTTTTAGCCAAGGCTGTAGACATCTTTTCTTTTTCTTTTTCAAAGATATTCATATTGATTTTTAAGATAGATATTTCCCACATGAACCAACTCATAAGGTATATTTGGGGCTCCATCTCTTCAGTTATTTTATTAGTGTTTTCCCTTCCTTTGTGGGAATTCATCATTTGATTAAAATCTTCATTATTGTCCTTTTGTGCCTAGGTAGTCTCCTCTTTTTCTATAGTATCAAATTGTTTATTCTCCTTTTAATGATCAGTCCCTATTTTATCATTACTTTATGTTCTAGTATTGTCCTTCTTGATACTACAGTCTTCCAAATCTTTGTTGTCACTCCCCATGTCAACTATCTTCTTCTCCCTTTTTTTATACATAGAATATTATTATCTTTTGAACCCCTTCCTTTTCGGGTTGTCTTTGTCAAAGATAATGTGCTTAAAAGCACCTATGAGACATATTTTTATACTCTCATGTTACATGATGGTCCCATATCCTTTTTTGAAAATTTTTTATTGTCCCCTTCCTTTTTACTACCAGCTTCCCTACTCAGACTTCTCAAGTATTTGATCTAAATCTCCCTCTTATTTTTTATGTCCTCTGGTAGTTCTTTGGGTTTCTATTTTTTTTCTAGGTTAAGTCTAACATGATTTGAGTCATACCCTTAAAATACTTAAAACTTAGTAAAATAACTTCCTCATGTTGTGGGGTGGAGTAATTGCCACTTTAAAATTTTTGGATGGATTTTTACAAGGATTTAAGGATGAAGAATAGAAGGCTAAAAGCAATTCCATGTCTGAATTAGTTTAACATTCTAAACATAAACCACTTGACTACATTATATTAACCCTCTAAAGTAAAATACTAGATAAGGTGGAAAAATACCTCAGCATATAGTTTGGGAAGGGAATCCCTATCAAATCCATTATGAAGCTAATTCAACTATTCACCATCTTATTTGAATGCCTCTTTATCATGTTTGAGGTCTTTGGGAGTATAGTAGCTTTTGGTTTCCTCAACAATCAATCCCATCACATGGGTAATGAGATCCTCTATAATATCAAGTGTAACCCCATTAATGGTGACTACCCTCTCCTCCCATGCCCTAGAAAACTAGATAAATAGGTGTCTATTAAAACCTTGAATCTTCCATGAATCTAGCGAGACCCCCCACATGTAAAGGATTCCAAATTATGTTATTTGTCTTGACCACTGATTACAACTTAGGTTTGATTCTGTTGGGTAAACCCATGATGTTTCTTCTATTTATTCATAAGTTTGGGTTTAATTTTATACCTCCTCTATGGATCCACTTCAATTAATTATTTGAATGACCATGGAATTAATTATGCACTTAAACATGTTTATTCACTTTTTCTAGAGGCTTCTCCCTAAAATCATTGGAAATAAAGGGCCTAATGTCCCGATTTCTAATTGAAGGATTGACTTCCAACCTAACCAAAAGGGAGAACACTAGGATACTAAGATTTATTAGAAATATGTTTTCCTCATTAGTAAATCTTATTAGTAAGTCCCTAGGTAGTTCCTTGTGGTCCAGCCAAAGTTTTGAACCCAACATTGCTAGTTCCCCTATTTACAAACTAGTCTACAATTCCATTTCTTCCATGTACATGTTTTATATTTGCATCTATTGAAATAAGTTTAGAATATAATTAAATTCATAAATTACATGATTTATAGACCATATTTGGGGATATTCTCTAGTTAAATAATTGACAATGTTCATGGAATCCCCTTCCACCTCTAGATTTTGAACATTGATTTATTTAGCAAGTCTGATACCCCATAGGGATACTAAAGATTTTTCCTAGTGTTTAGTATTTATGCCCATATATCCTTCATATTACACAATTAGATTCACATAATAATTTATGATAATTCCTCCACCTCCTATGATTCCTATATTCCACTTTTAAGCACCATCAAAATTGAGTTTCATCCATCCCTCAGGTGGAGATTTCCACTTAGTTCTTTTTCTAATTTTCTCCTTGGGATAAGATTTTCATATGATAGATAGATCTATTTTATATTTTTGAGAAGGAATACATTGAAAAGGATAGAGGTCTTTACCTTTTTAATTTGGATAGATTTTTAACTTTACTTGATTTCTATGAAAATTCTTTTAGAAATCACTTTGTTATTTCTCTTTTTAGCTCTAAATATTGTATTATTTATAACTCCCCATATCCCCCACCAAATATGTGGAAGGGTAAGATTACATATCTATTTTAGGTGTGAATTTTTGAAAGGAAAAATCTAAGACATAAATACTTCCAATGGAGATATAGGTTGGACCCACAAAATGTTAAATTTCCCTAAAAAGAAATTCCAAACCTTTTGTGTGATGGGGCAGTCAACAAGTAGGTGATAAGTAGTTTCATTCTCTTATTTGCATAATAAACATATATTAATTCTAATAAATCATCTTTACTTAAGTTTTCAACCATCATATTCTTATTTTGAATGGCTACCCAAGAGAAAAATAAAAATTTTCAAGGAATCTATTCCAGACACTTTTCCAACTTACATCAATGTCTTGCTTTTGGGAGATCCCATCATACCCAATTTTTACATTGTAGTGTCCATCAAAGGAGTCATTAAAAATTAGATTTTATTCCCTATAAATTATATTAATATGGATGGAATGAAGGGCCTTTTTCAACTCATATAATTTTATTTGTTCATTTTCATTAACTCCATCTAAGCTAAGATCAATCTATTGTTTAAAACCATTTCTTGTTTTCCAATAGTATGCAAAAAAATGTCCATATTTTATCTTCATATTTTCCTGTATGTGTTGATTAATATTCATATGTAGGATAATCAATTATATGTTATAATTATCTCCCCAAAAATTTATACTCTTTCCATTACCTAAATGTCAGATGGATCCTTTAAGAATAACTTCTTTATTTTTAGTTAAAAAATTCTAGATGTGTGACCCTCTAATAAATTGACCTTCATTCAATATGATGATGGGGTTCCTCACTTAGTGGTATTTATTATATAGGATACTTCCATAGGGTTAGTTGGTTGTTATGAATTTCCACATGAACATGGAAATCATTGCTTTATTGACCTGTTGGAGATTTCTTATGCCTAGGTCTCTAAAGGTTTTACTATTATAGACTTTATTCCAAGCTACCAGATGGAATTTACTCTTTCCTTTAGTACCATCCCATATTAAATTCATTTTTATCTTTATGATTGTATACTTCCACTAATTTTGTCATTTTGAATAGAGATATAATTTATATTAGGAGGCTTTATAGAACAGACTTGATCAAAACAACTTTCCTAGCTTGAGATAGGAGTTTTCCTTTCCATCCTACAAGTCTTTTTTAAAATATTTGAATCAACAAGTTCCATGCATTTATTTTAAGTTGATAATCAATTAGAGGCATACCTATATAGGTGGATGGTATTTATTTTATTTGACATCCCAAAATCATAGATATTAGGTTTTGTCTCACCTCTGAAATGTTGAAAAAATATAGCGAGCTCTTGTTGAAGTTGATCTTCTAATTTGATACCTTTTCATACATGACCATAATTATTTTTATATTCCTTCATTCCTAGATTGAGGATTCAACCAATAAAATAATTTCATCCATGAAATGTTGGTGTTTAATGGGCTCTACCTACCTATCTAGTTTGAATCCTCACAGTTTCCTATCCACTAAAGCCTTTGATATGAATCTACTCAATGATTCCACCATAATAATGAACAAGAAAGGAGACATATGGACTCATTTCTTTTATCCTTTGGTACTTCTAAAATAACCTTGTGATACACCATTAACTAAAATAAAGAACATGCTAGTGGAAATGTAAGTTCTAATAATTTTTTTGAATTATTCATTGAAACCAAATTGATTTATCACTCTATCTAATAAAATCCAATCTAATCTATCATAATCCTTGGCCATATATAATTTTATGATCATATCAAATTTTTTACTATTTTCCATGGAATGAATAGCTTCATGTATAATAATTACTCCATCTTGAATTTTCCTACCTAGGATGAATCCTCCTTATTGTACTTGAATTATTTTCTCCATGATAGATTGCATTCTCATAGCAATGAGTTTAGTGATGATTTTGTATAAGGAATTAAATAATATAATAGGTCTAAAATTAGATAAGTTCACTACCCCTTCTTTCTTTGGGATGAGTAGGAGAAAAGTGTGGTTGAACTCCTTGAGTAGCTATCCTAAGTTTAGGAATTCATTGAATGTAGTAGTGACATATTTTCATATGATGCCCCAAGAAAAATTAAATAAAGTGATAGGTATCCCATCCAGACTTAATAGTTTATCTAGATTCATTCTATAGATTACAAACTCAAGATCCTTCTTATAAGTAGGATCCTTTAACATTACATTATCTTCATATCTTATTGACTCTAGAATGATGCTCAAGAATTCCCACTCAAAATGAATGTTTTATTGAAATCATTCTTGTACATGATCTTATAGAAAAGAACACATGCATTTTTAACCTCCTCTTTCTCATTAGTCAGTTGACCCTCCTTATTGATGATCTCCCTAATATCATTGTGTTTCCTATTTTTGAGCATGGACAAATGGAAAAAAAATTATATTTATATCACCTTATTTTAGTCAAATATTTCTAGATTCTTTCCTCCATAAAGATTATTATCTAGCCACTATGGTGTGGTAATCATATAGTATTTCTTTCTCTATTCTAAATTTCAATATCATACACCTTATTCTCAATCTCTTCCCCAATTTTAGCCAAGTCATCTTTTAATACCTTTTTCTATTCAAATGTACTTTCAAACACCTATTTATTCTAGTAATTCAATTTAAATTTAATATTTTTAAAAAAAATTACAAGATTAAACATGGCTAAACCTTTATTATTCTTTGTCGACCATTCTATCATTCTATCTTAAATGTCTGGATGAGTGAACCACATGTTCTCCATGTAAAAAGGTTATTGGAAACCTTAGCTTTTTAATCATTAATATTTAGTTCCAAGGGTGAGTGATGTGGAATAATTTTTTGTAAATATTTATGAGTGAGGTATTTCTACTCTAGCAAATCAAGAAAGATGAATATTTTGTCTAATCTACTTTGAATGAGGTTTTCACCGAGTCTCTTATTTGACCATGTAAATTTATAACCTATAAGCTCAAGGTCTAAGACTCATAAGTATGTAATAAAAGAAGTGAAATACTCCATGTTGTCCAAACAAACATAATTACCCCATTTTTTATCTCCAAGATGTAGGGGCAAGTTGAAGTCTCTATCCATAATCCATGGAATTTGAGCACAATTGCTTTTAAAGTCTTTTATGTTTTCCCAAAATTTTCTATTAGTTGTCCCAAAATTAGGAACATAGATATTAGATAAAATCCATTTCTTGTTATTTATAATGTATGTAGAAAAAATAGATAAATGATGTTGTGATTTGATGATGGGATCTCCTATACAATATTTGGGGTCCCAAAATGTGATCAGACCACCCGAAGCAATAGAAGCACTTACGCATATCTCTTCAGCATCTTTCTAATACACTTTTTTATGTTGATGAAAATAACTTTCCTCAATTTTGGATTATTAAATGGCAAAAATAGCTACCTTATTATTCCTTATAAAATATATAAAGACCTATTTACCTACATTATGTATCCTTGTTATGTTCTAGGATAGAATCAACACTAAGAAAATTATTTGGAAAGGGGGTCCCCCTTAGAGGGGAGAGTCTTTTGGTGGCTATCTACTATGTCCACTTGAGTTAAATTTTGAAAAAGGTTATTTTTGAAGGGTCTACCTACTTTCAGAGGGATTTTAATATTTAAGCCTTTAGCAATCCTCTTGGTAACTTTAGAGGATGAAGCATTCACCTGAGAATTGTTCTTTGGAGATTTATTTTTCACTTTCTCCTCACTATTTTCTTCATTTTCTCTTGCTTCTGAGTCTCCTTCATTTTTTTAATTATCCTCTACATCTGATTCCTATTATTTCTAGTCCTTGTCATTTATGTCTTGTTCTAAAATATGAAACATGTTTTGTATTTGTAGTTTATTAATGTTATTTTCCTCTTTTATCCCCATAAGTTGCTTTATGTAAAACCTCATTCTTAATCCTATCATCCACCCATGTGATATTAGTAACTTTTGAAAGTGGTTGTTCCATTATATTTAGATTTTTTGCTTTCCCTAATTAAACTAAATCTCAATTCTCTAGGACATATAATGTGCTTATTATTGCTTTTGATTGAGCTAAGATATCTTTTAGTGGAGATAATTATGTACCTAGGCCTTCTATGTCTACCTTATCTGATTCTTTCTTTTCCCCATCTTTTTATTGATAATTTTTCCTAGATTTACTAGGAGTGATAAGTGGGTTTTCCATTTCCAATATTTTGAAGGATACAAAACCCTTTCTCTACCATGCTACATTATTTATGTTTGAATGGCACACTTTCACTGAGTGGCCCAATTTATGGCATTTTTCACACATTAAACCTACTCTTTCAAATTCAATCCTTTGTGTTCTAGTTCCATAAGGTGTGTGAAACACTATAGAATTTGGGATCTCTTGATTGACAAAGGTATTCACATAGAATCTGGCATGGAACAGTCTAGTTCTTGCCTTGGTTGTTGAATCTAAGGGAATGAGATAGCCAAAGGATTTGGCTATGCTTGTAAATAGTTTTTGTTCCCAAAATTCTAAAGGTAGGCCTAGAAGTCTTAACCAAATGGTAATTTTGTTTATATTTTCCTTTTCAAGGTCAAAAATCAGTTATCAATTTTTGAGGAATATCCCTAATTTTCCAAAAAACCATGGTCCTCTAGCCAAAATATTTGCACTATCTTCTGGGTTGTTGAATCTAATCATAAAGAATCCACTTACCATTGCTAGCATTTCCATGTGTCCCTTTGTGATCCATTTTGTTTTAGCTCAGGATCTAAATGAATCTATGTTATGTCTCATACCCATAAACATCCCCATGAGTGCCTGATTCATCTTTGAAGAGGCTCAATGTATGAGAGTTGGGGTGATTTCTACATGTAAGCTCTTCCCATGCTTAATGGTTTTAAGGAACTCTATAGGTTTTGAATCTTTTTTATCTATATATCCATTCAATCTATCACATGAAGAAGTTTTTTCTAGATTTGACTTAAGTAAAGAAGTGTCAAATGTCTTACCTTTTTCTTTTAAGATTCTTTATTCTTATGAATCCCCTAATATGGAATTGATTCTAGATCCTTCTCCATCTCCTTTCTCCCTCTTCATGTCTAGATTTGAAATTTTCGATTCTCACCCATGATATTTTGCCTCAACTTAACCTAAAACCCCACCGTAATCTTCCATATTATTCATCAATTAACCCTTCACCATCGCCATCTCTAAATATTTACATTTTAATTCTAAAATGCATGTTAATAATTCATATTTTTATTTTTTAAATATTTAAATATTTTGGTATTTTGACATATTATATTATTTTTTTAGTATAATGTATGTACAAGGATATCAAAATAAGCTATGAACAATGAGTGAGAGAGATAAGTAAGTATGTACAAGGGTAGAAAGCATCCTAACCAATGAGTCTCATAGAAGACTCACTATCACCATGACTTTTGTAAAAGATAAGAATTATAATCTCTCATGTAATGTGAATGTTATGTTATAGTGGAATGTTGTTGGTGTAGTAATATGAGTATTATTTCTCATCAAAATTGTAATAATGTTCCACATCTAAATCATAATAATCTAGTGTGATGGAGGGAAGTACCTCATAATATAGATTTGAGCTTTAGTAATTGTGCTTTGTGATATTGATTATGATTTTTTCCTTTATAATTGGGATTTTTATATACATATGGTGTTTTAGAGCCTCTTTGATAGAACATATATTTTGAGAATGTTTGTTTGTTGAACATGATTTTGATTATACAACTTAGGAGATAGCTCTTTTTATAACATTTCTTATGTATTTGGATGTTTTATCTTGATAATATGTGTCTATTACCAATGTGGCTTAGGATGTTTAATGAACCCCAAACCTTGTTAACCAATATTACCAAATATCTGAATAGTAGTAGTGATGCCTTGAGATTGTTTTCCTAAACATTAACCATGATAATCATACTATTGTATATATTTGTGACCAAAATTATACAATATTAAAGGTTGAGCCTCCTTTTAGAGAGGTAGATTTGTTTGATTTATTGATTTTTATTCCATTATTTCCTGATTTGATTACATTTTTTGAACCTTGTGTTATTTTGATTTATGCTTTGGTAACCATTTTTGTACTATTTCTGAATTGGACCCTTTTTGAATTGGTAGATGTGTCATTGTATGCATGTATGATGTGACACTATGTGAGTCATCTATATCCATAGTCTATTGTATTTTCCTTTCCAATTTTAAAAATTAATCCATGTAGTTCCCATGCATTATAAGAAATTCAAAATAAATATTTGGATCTCCTCATTGGGTGCAGAGGAGGTAAGTTGATCAACATAGATTTAATTTCTCATAGTGTCTCACTTGAAATCATAGTTAACCTTTGAATGATTTTTGAATAACTAGTTTTAAATGTACTTTTTCATGATTTATGATTTAGATATGTAACATTTTTTTCCACAAATTGACTCACTGAAGATGTATAAACATGATTTACACTATTGTGCCCTACATGCCTTTATCTTGTAAATTGATTTTCCAGTTTTGTAATATTTTCATGTAATAGTTAATTCTAATTTTTAAAACCTATAATGATATTGGTCATAATGATAATTTGATCATATAGACTCTCACAAGTGCAAACCATAGTTATTTTTATTTGAACATATACACACACACCCTATAGGTAAGAATTGTGAATAGGCTAAGTAGGGGGAGTAGTGACAGTGCTTTAAGATACATCAACTTGTGGAAGAATTATAACAAGGACCTAGTTAGATGGAAAGTATCTATCATGCTCATGGAGATGAGGATGAGAAGGATATTATTTCATGTGCATAAGATATGACATTGAAACTTGAAACATGGTGTTTAGTTTATGTGTTAAATTCTCTATTTGTGTATGGGTTTGCTTGTTAATGGAATTCCATATAGGAGAAAAATAACATGAAAAAGAAATAATGCAACATGAAATATATTTTAGTTCATTGAAACATCATGTATGTATATGTCTATGTGATTAAATAATAATTTATTAATTAATTTTCACATAGAAGAAAGATAACATGTTATGGAAAGAATGCAACATGAATGATATTTTAGCTGATTTGAAACATCATGTATGCATATGTCTATGTGATTAAATAAAAATTTATTAATTATTTTGAACATAGAAGAAAGATAATATGCTATAAAATATGAAAAATATTATATTTGATAGTAATCACAAGATAGACATGTATTGATGTCTTTTTTTTAATTCATTTGGAATTAAAGGGAATAAGCATGTAAATGAAAGTATCAAACTTTGAAATAAAAATTAATTTATTTCATTGGTTACTATAATCATGATGGTATAAATTAGAATATATGTAAATCTAAAATCTAAGTTTTGGAGATAAAATCTGAGTAATAAAAGGATAAAAACCCTAAGTTTATCTAGGGTTGGGATTTTTGAATTTAGGGTTTATTTGCAACAATATAAATTATATTTAAAATAAATTGAAACCTTAATATAAAATTTGATTTAATTTAGCTAAGTTGTCTAAAAAATCTAAAAATCACAAGTATAAAACCCTAAATTTATTTCACAAAATTTGGATTGATGCAAACTAGGGTTTGAGGTAATATTTAAAGTAAGATGGGTTCACCAAATGATTTAACCTTTTAGGGTTTTACACATGTAATTCCTATGTTTGATTAAAGGGTTGAGATATATAAATCAATTTAATAAATTGAAATAATTAGGCTAATAATTTGGTATGATTTTGACCTTGTTTGACTTTCTATAAAAACATAAATAAATAGGGATAAATAGGGACTTAGCTAAAAACTAACTATCATACATTATATGGGTTTTAAAATTTGAGATATGAGTAATAGTCTATATTGTTAATAGGAGTCTGATATACATCTATTCATTAGATAGTAACTCCTAATTTGGATAGTAGTTTCATCTATGTGTAGTGTCCTAAATGTGGTACTAATGTCACCTTTTCAGTACTATTCCTATTTTTGGGAACACCTATGCCTATGTTTATAGGTAATATTCCAACGTGGTAAAAAACTATAGTTGCGTATTATACATAAAAATTTTAATTTGATCTAGAAAACCTAGTTCTCTTTACAAGTATGATATGATCAAGAATTGACTATTTGTTATTATGATGGACTAGACATCCTTAACAACCCATAATTTAGGGATTTGCCTACATACCAAAAATCCAAAGAAGGATCAATTTTGATGTAGTTCTCTGTCCTAGTGCTTGATGTATGTGCAAGTAAATGGTAAAACAAGAGTGGCCTTAAATGCCTTGAGTGTGATTGAGACTTTAAATGATTTAGAAATGGACTTAGGGATGATTTAGATGGTATTATGTATAAATTAGGGTAGAATAGGGATAAAATAACTTGTTTTTTCATAACTTTGTGTTTAGTTTGAATAACATTTGCATCTATTTTCCATCTAGTGAATATAGGTGGATTATACTTGTATCTATAGGGTTTTTTTTCTTGTGAATATAAGAAAATTAGCTTAGGATAACCTTAGGAGGTGAAAAAATTTGAAAATATTTAGTTGGGAAGAGATAGGGATAAGGTCAATAATGCCTAATTGGGGGCACTATCACCATGTGGCTATAGTGTCCCAAATTTGGTTCTAATGTCCACTTGGTAGACTATTAATAAATTTGGGTTGGGATATGGGAGGACACTTATGGGACTATGTTAAGACTAGTTGTAGGTAAGTGTGTTTTATGAGTGTGTTCAATTGAATGACTAGAAATGTAAGCTTAATGCTAAAGGATATGTATATGGCTAGCCTAGGGATAGGTTAACCTAAGAGACACTCTTATCATCTAATTACCACTTTTAAGTGATTACCAATCCATAATAATTACATAATAAATACAATTATTTTCATCCAACTATAATAACTAAAGTAATTAGAAATGTATCCAATCATTCAATGTAATATAATGAAGCTAAACTCACATCTCTAGTCCTAATAAGCCCAACCATAAGTGGCCCTATGCAACCCCAACCATTATATGGATATGGAGTATCATAGAACTGATGGATAAAGGATTACAAAATAAATCAATCTTGAAAACATTCAAATATATGACCAACTTAAAGAAAATGAAACATGTAAATGAACCCACCAAGATACATTGACTTGGTACCTAATTATGACTATAGCTCTCTTTTTGAGCTTTGAGATTTATGGGCCATATTCTATTCTATAATATAATGGCTCATAAATCTATTAACCTATGTGGAAGTTATCTTCATTTACTAAATTAATAAATTTTTATGAGTTAAAATAAAACTTGTAAAAAGAAGATAACAATCTTAGCCAATTAATATTTAATAAAATAAAAATTACATAATGCTATAGGTCACATTAATGGCCAAAATTGAATTTACTAAAAATATTAAAACTTAAAGGTCAACTACAGTGACTTATAAAATTATAATAAATAAAATTAATCAAAATATCAATGATATCAAAAATAAGTCAAGGAATTTATGAAGAGATAATAATTTCCATTATCATTTCTAGAATTAATCCATTAATTCTACATGATTTCATAAACATGGTTAAACTAATAACGACCAAATGATTTAAGAAAAGTCAAAAAATCATGCAAACATAATTAAGTAATCATAATATATTATTTATTCAAAATCCCCTATAATAATTTTGAACCCATATAGGGAGTCCATATGTTATTTCTCCCATTTTTGGATGTGGCTCGAAATAATTGTTAAGATTTTCATTTAGATTTATTTATTAACCTCAATTATATCTAGGTTAGGGTCTCAAAAAGAACAAATGAAATTAAAACCTAGTTCACTTAACCCATTCATTGTCACATGGCTTAAAAAATAATCAATAATGTAAAAAATATAACACAATCAAGACATTAAGTAATCTTACATTCATAATAAGGTCATAATGGCTTCATGAAATAACAACTAGCCTAGTTGGGGTATCAAAATATAAAAAATCTTGCATAGTATATAATACCCTAACTATGGGTTAGATAATAAAAGGAAAATTATCAACATAGTCTCTATACCAATTCATAGAGTAAAATTAATCCACAATGGAACAAAACCCCACTCTTAAACCCATCAATATATATGCAATAACTATATAATTCCTTAACACAAAAATATAGTTGTTAAAAAAATGACCCACATTCATTGTAACAAAATAAACCTAATAACTAGTAAAATAATTATTTTAAGTTTTTAACCAAACCATGGTCGAGCCATTCATGGTTTCCAAGTGAAAAAATAATAAAACACATAAACCAACTCTATGGACCTAGTTAGTGTTTTAACAAAAATAAAGCAACATAATATTTAATGCAAACATTTATGGATAAATCCCTAACTTATTTTCCATTCAACTAAAATTATAAAAATCAACACAAAATTTCAAATACATCACCTGGTTTATGGAAGTCCACCATGAAATATTTATTTTTTCTTCAAGACTCCAAGGTCTATGCCCAAAACTAAAACACAAAACCCTATGGTCCTTAAAAAAACATAGTTGAATAATAAATGCAAACATAAAGCCCATTTAGTTCTCCACTACTTATGCATGGCCATCAAGGTAAATGAATCAAACTAAATTTCCAACTCTAATAAAAAACTCATGAAGAACTAGCTTACATTCCTCTTGGCCACCATGTTAAATTTTTGATAGAGTTTCCCCAAATATTCAAAATCATCAAGACTAAGTCCATAATACATGCAACAAAACCTAAAAACCCAACAAATCTTCTTTACCCTTCATACATTATAATTTGAGGTAATGCCACAACCCCTAAGTCATTTTAATTACAAACAAGACACCAACTAATTACCAATGTCACGATGTGGTTTGCGTACCCTAACAACATTTCTTGAAGCCAAACCTTGGCTTAAAAAACATGTCAATCAATAAATAAAGTAAGGACTATTCAACAAACTCAAACCCTTAATATGAAAGACTTAAAAAATAAACCATTAAGACATATATAACACAATTGACAACAAAAAAAGTTTGTTTTGAAATTCTAAGTCAAAAACATTAAGACAAATGAGAAATAAAGTAATATGTCAAAAATAAAAAACAATTGCCAAATCACATTATCAAATACATGACCTAAATAAACTATTGAAGTTGACAAGCATGGACTTCATGAAAGCATAAAACACCAAAATCATGGAAAATGATAATATTAATAAGAAGGAAATAATAACCAAGTAATTATAACTTAATTAATGATGATGTAATAACAACATCAAATAAAATGATGTTTACACAAATATAAAAATTGACTCAAACCAACTAATAATGAAATTGATCATAAGATGATAACACACAATAACTAATTATAAAAACATAATGACTAAATCATTAATATTGACAAGTTCAAATTTATGTTAGAATTCACTATTTCATTTATCCATTTTATTTCTCCATGTTTCTCTACTGATTAGGTTTGAACATAACCTAACTCAAGTACCTATCCCTGTAGTCAACAAATAGACTATCATTAGCATCTAGACATCTAAATATAATAAATGGAATAAAATTTTTATATAATAAATCAAATTCAATAATGAATTACTAGATAATAAGTAGTAATATCAAATGTTATAATGAAAATGTAATCCATAATTATCTCATCAATTATAATGAAAAATGTATCAATGTATATCATATTAATGTAACACCATAGTAAAACAACAAAAATATGTCTCAAATAGTTCATAGATAGACTATTAACACAAATTAATTAAATGGAGGTTAATTAAGGTCATGACACATGAACTAATAGGCTCCTAATTCATAACCTTTAATGAAATCCAAATTGAGTCTATCATAGACTCCCTCACATTATTTTAGGACCTCACACAACTGAAACCACCTAATTAATCTTATCTACCACTTGCAACTACTAATATACCTCTCTCACATCCTACGATAGACAATGAGAACTTTTTTAAACTGTAAGGTCATAACCTTGATCTCATAGAATTTGGTCCAATCACGTAGAGGGGGATACTAATTAGAGTATTTCATAAATTTTTAATGTTTTAGGTGTTTACAAAGGTCAAATGGACACAAATGCATTTGTCCAACACTTTTTACAACACTCTATAGAGATTTAATTGTAATCATCAACATAGGCTATTAAAACATTAAATCATGATACTAATTAGCCTATTAAATTAAAAAATACATGGATAAAACAAATACAAAAACCTTTAATCTTATATATCACCTCTACCTTCAATTGGTAGCCTTATAATCACATACCAATTGAAATTCCTGCATGTAATTGTGTTTTGTTCTAAGTAAATTCCAAAGATTCAACCCCATAAAAATGACTGTCAATTAACTTATATGAATGAGCAAAGATTGTCCCTCATATTCAAATCATGTTCACTATCCTTATTTTTTCATTTCAAAGTTTAAATTTGCATTACATGTTCCAAATGACATAATAATTAGGCTAAATACCATTTATGCACCTCAAGGAGTTATATTTGACTTTTAGACTATGCAAAACAAAAAAGAAACACTTTTTTCACTAGAAGTAAAAAATCAAGCCTTTAAGAATTTGAAAACTATTATAAATCTCCTCAATCCTATTCAATCTTTTTAAAGTTTAATAATTACATCAAAGATATTCAAAAATAACACTACACGAACCATTGGTCTTGTATAAGACTAATTATGGCTTTTATTCACCTTCAACTCTATAACTCATAAGGAATTCAATGGAATATTGATCTAGTTATACTTACCTATGAATGCTTTAATGTTCAGGTTTTTCATTAAAAAATTTCAATATGTGCATCACTTATAATACTCAAATACAAGGTTGATTTTTGAACATAATTTAGTGCTATGAACAAAGTCAACAAGACTCTTATCAGGTCAAGTTTGTCATCCTGATAAATCCTACGTATTTCATATGAGTTTCTAAACACTACTTATATCTCTAGACATACAAAAAATTGTGTTCAAGATTGTAATTCCAATGAGTAATTGAGCATTAAACACTATGGTAGTTAATTCTCTAGTAACATAATGATGTCAAAGCATAATAGAGCATAAATTAAATCATGTAATTTTAATTTAGGAATTCTTTCAACCTAGTCAGTTTTGTAATTTTATTCAACACTACATACACATCATATCATAAAATTCTTAATGATAGAATATTGTAGGATTTAATTTCCAATTGCAATTGTTTAAAACTTGTAACAACCCATCAGGGTTAGATAAAATTAGGTTTTTTTTTTTTATTTTTTTAACTCAACAAATTACTTTAACTGATTTTAGCACTAATGATCTTTAACTAAATGCATCACTTAAGTAAAATATAATATTAAACATTAGGTTAACTATTTGATTCATTTATCTAATGATCATTAAATAATAAATATTTATTTTCTTTCACAAGTTCAACATAAAAAGGAACCAAGTTATCCAAGTTAATAATTTAGCCACTACTAATTAAAATATCACAATAGGTACAAATATAAAGAACCAACTATTATTTTTATAAAATTAACATCAAATAGTACATGTATATAATATTACATATTTGAATATCATATTACAAATATACAATATTCCACATAACATATGAGTATCTATGAACTCATTAAAATCCATAAGTAATCTTGAGTAAATCCTCTATCGGTTGATTACTAAAATGGGAGGGAGAGTATCATCCAAGCATTTTTCACACCAAGTATGGAGCATTGATCCTCCTCATAATCTCCCAATAAGGTAATGACCTTCTCTTCATGGATGGGTAGATATTGAAAGTGTAAAAATTGATAAATTCAACTATAAATTTTTGTGTTGTAAGATAACTATCACATATAGCAACATGATATCATGTAATATATGCAAACTAAATCAAATAGGTGAGCTGAAAATGTTCAAACCATAAACATTATTTTTTCCAAAGTTTTAATATATTTTTTTAGAGAACAAGATCAACCAAATTCACACATATAACTCATTCAAATAAATTCATTCTATCTATTAGTGGTAGTAAGTAAGTATAAAAGTCTATCTCACCTACTTTCTTAGAGTCATTAATATCATGTTCAATTTTACTTCAATAATAATTAAATTAAGAGATTAAAATAATATATATCCATAGAAAATATCACAACACAAAATAATACAAGGAAATCATTAATTACCAAACAATTCATCACATGCCTCTTCTGAACAAGGAATATGTAAAAGGAAGGTTATTCTTATGTTAGTCTGATAATACAAATCAAAATAACATAATAGAATATTAACACCTCTAGCCTAGACAGTAGGGAGAGCATAGGTAACAAGAATACAAATGAAAGGACAACTAGAACATAAAATAAAAGACTCTTTTACCTTCCTTGGATCCCCAAATGAATTATTCAAGTGTCTTTCTTGGCTTGTTTATCAATAAATATTACTTAATAGAGCTTTGTTGGCTTAAAATTTCATTTCCACCTTGGCTTGGTTGCTTGGATTGATAATTTGGAATGGTAACAATACTTTCAAGGCTTGTCTCTCTTTAAACTATCATTATATCAGTACACTATCAAATATTTCAATATATTTATGCATAATAACTTTACACCAAGAGAGCTTAGAAATGAATTGGTATGGCCTTGTATTTATAGCCTCAAAAGCTAACTCTCACCCATGGTGATTTAAGGTTGAGTTTAAACATGGAATGGGTTTAGAATAACCCTAGATGAGTTGAGGCTAACTCTAATTGAGTTAAAATTTGTCATGTAAATATGATTTTTAATTACTAGACAAGGATCTCAAATTAGATATTTTTGGGATATTTTGGAAGAGCTTGATAACTCATAAAGGCAATGATGAAAGAATTGATATTTTGATTTTTTAAATTTCCATTTTTAGATATTCAGTACTTGTAAATGTATAATTTAAATAAGAATTTAATATTTTTTAATTATTTATTTCATTTTGATTAGAATTTTATCTCTTTCAAGATTTGATCAAGTGTCCCACTTAATGGGTCCATAAGCCAAACTGCCAGTTGTTAGGTCACAAAGTGAACGAGGATAAATCCATGAGAAGTTATTATTACATATGAGTTAGTATCCCAAATAGGGATGCCTCAACATTATTTTGAGAATTGATTAATGATGTAAATCCAAAATTGGGATGTTTCATGATTCCTAAGCTTAGTTTGCAATGTCTAATAGGAATTAGTTTGAAGTCTGGTTGAAAGCCAATTATGGCCAAAATTGGTTGTCTATAAGTTTTCCCCATTTTTGAAGGTTTTACAAGATATATGAATAGTAACATCTTCTCAAATAATGAAAAAGTTATTAAGAATGAAAGAAGATAATGATTGAAGAAGAATATCCAAACAATGTTTAGGAAGCCTATAATGATTCCCCCTTGAGGGAGTGGATGACATATATAATTGATTGATGTTACCTAAAAAATAAGCAAAAATAAGAAATAAATTAACCCATGGGTGATATTAATCTAATTGAGAGATTACTTACACCCATTAATTTAAAAGTACTAATTTTTGAGAAGGTAGTTATAATTAATAATAAATGTTGAGACACTTATTTTCCCAAAGGTAGTTATTATCAGTGAGACAAGAACATGCCCCAATAGAGTAGATGAGTCAAAATAATGTTTTGAACATAGGTGATTAAAATCATTAATATGACCTGGATTGAATAATAATTTTTTGGTTGTGCCCAAGGCAGATTGGTAAGCATAATGCAAGGATATAACTTGTCATACAAATTAAATATGACCAAGTGAAAATGTGGATGCAAAGGTTTAATAATTGAAGAGGAAAAAAAATAAGTATATGAACATGCACAAAGTGATGAAATAGATAATTGTAAGAACAAATGTGGTCAAGTTGAGCCAAGATACATCATGTATCCAAGCATTACTTACATAGTATAAATAAACCTCGGGCCAATGTAGTTCACCCAAAGGCAAAAAAAAATGGAATGAGTAATAGATAAAAGTATAATAATTTATCAATTTGAATGATTTAGTCATACCTACCAATGTGGATATGTTCATCCTTCTTATCATGAATATAACCAAAAATATCAATAGGTTGAGTTGATAAAGGAGGGTGGGATGATATACTAAGGTTACCAAGGAGAAGTTTATGTGGCACCATTTCTTGTAAGATTTTTTGAGATGATTTTTATTGTAGAACATGATGGTATACATCATGATATAAAACACCATGATGACTTATTCATAATTTCCATAAGGACTAACTATTGATCTAATAAATAATTAAAAATAATGTACCAATGATAAAAACCATGATGATAATGTTGACATATAAATATGGGTAGACTTAATAATAATTTACAAATAATAATACAATGAATGCATATATACTGAGTCAAGGCACAATAAGGAAATCAAAAAACCATTCAATCAAACAAACAAACAACTAAGTAGACAAACACATAAAAATCTTGAACGCAAAATCGATAGAAAGCATCATGTCATTAGCCAAGTTAATATTTATGTTTGACAACTCAATATAAGGATAAAAAGATGGTTCCCCCAAGCAAGGATACATGAAAATGGAAGGTAACACCCCCAAAGGTAGTAGAATGGATTATAACAATAATGGTTTTTCCCCAATAGGGTGGAATGAGGATGATTGACTAGGTTTAAATAGGACAAATGATTTTATCTTTTGAGGATATATATCTCTCTAGGATATGGTAAGTTGACTTTCTTTTTTTTAGGATTTTGACATTTTTTAATGTTTTTAGAATTTTATATGTTTATCAACTTGATTGAGAATTATAATACATAAAATGGTACAACTCATAAAATGATGAAAGCATGGCTTTGATTGCTCATAAAATGGACACATCATGGCTTAGGTTGCTCACAAAATGGTGAGACCATACGAACATAAGATTCTCCCAAAATGGAAAGAGCATTATAAAATTGGTGATAAGGATGACCTCAATGGGATTTTAGTGTTGCCTACATAGTGCCATTAGGACCTCAAGTCACTGTAGTTATGCCTACACAAAAGGTGGTGAGATTTGACTAGGTAACAATAAGTTCATAAATTTAGGAAAATGGTAAGGTAAATGATAATAGTTAGGGTAAAGTAATATGATAATCTATGTTAAATATGTTATTCCTAACTTTCCCATAGGTGGTTATAGTTAGGAAACAACACCATACGTCAGTAATATTAATTTTCCCATAGGCAGTTCTAATTAGTAACACAAGATGTAATAATGATTTTCCTAAAGGTAGTTATAATTAGTAATAATATTCAAGCATAATTAAAGATACAATTGATAGATCCACTATCATACTAATTTCATAAACTATTGTTTGAACATGTAAACATAAAACTGCTAAAAATGGATCAAAATCCCCTCATAAAAGGTGTCCAAAGAACCAATAGAATAAGATCAAAATGGGTTGGGTAGGAAGGGTAAAAATAATCTTTATTCAATAGGAAAGGTATGGTATAATGGTACAAGGTATGAAATAAATAATATGATAGGATGGAAATTGGAGATAATGGTAATATGGTTACCCTAGAGTGACAAGGTAAAGTAAATGGCAGGGTATGAAATAATGACAAGAGTAATGACAAGGTAAATATAAATTCAAATGATTATATTGTTCTTGTTGCTTTGGATATGCACATATTTATCAACATATGATACAACTAGAATAGTCAATCATGTAAAATTCTAGCCCACACCTCTTCTCAATAGCTTCTTTATCATGAACCTACTATTGATTTAGATGCCAATAATGTTGTTGCAATCTTCATTTGTCATTGATTATGTTTCCTCTAAAATTCAAGATAGGATGTCTTCATAGCCTCTATAAAGTAAAATGCATATAGGAATTGTAAATAAGGATAAATAGTGGATAAAATGTCTAATTTGGAAATGTAATATAGGTCTAAAATGAATAAATGGATTATAATGGAATGTATAATGGTTAGGAAATAATTGAAGATCAAGATTTTTAGGCACACATAATGTTTTTGATTCTATATTTAACATAATTTTTATTATGGAAACAACAAAGACTTTTGAATATGATGTTGATAAGACAACCATATTTTTCTATTGTTTAGTCCTAAGAGTTGCTAACATCTAATTATGTTGTCGATTGGAAGTTATATTGATGTTATGTTTGATAATGCCTTCAACAAGTGGTGAAAAACTATTATACTCAGATATTAACACTTTGATGAGGTTTTCACCAATGAATTTGTCTTGATTATCCCATATTTCCTCCAAGAAGGTTTCACTAAAGAACATTGACTATTAACTTTGATTATTTTCTAGCACCTCAAACAAGGTTTCACTAGAAGATGTTGAATTTGGACTTTGATTTCCCCCTTACACCTCCTAAAAGGTTTCACTAGGATATTATTATTAATCTAAATTAATTTGGTATTGGTCACCCTAATATTCTTCAAATTAGATTTTTTAATGGATTTAGTTCAATAAAGTGTGATTTTTTTGGTCCCAATCTACACCTATGGAGGTAAAATGTCAATATAATGGCTAGGTTGGTTAGTGTTAATGGAATGTGGAATGGAAAGGGGAAACACAATCCTTATAAAAGATACTATGATAAATTATGTTGATGCTTAAGTAATCATAATAAAAAACTATGGAAGGATCATAAATATATTCAAATTGATCTGCAAGGCATGTGTAACCAATATTGTAACAAACATGAATGTATTTTGATTTTGAAGTTGATTCTAACTCAAGGGACTCTAAATCCAATATTTATATTGAAATTTATTCTTATTATGATGTTAAATATGATACTGGTTTAAAAATATAATCTAACTCTAATTTTGATTCTAACTAAATTGTGGATGTTGCTATAATGATATCTAGTTGAACATTTGGTATTGGACAAGTAATGGCTTGTGATGGGATAATGGGCTCTCCAAAAATAGGATTAGCTAAGAAACACTCCATAATGACTATATTTTCAAAGTGAGACTCCTCAACAAGGTGTAAAAGGTCAAGAGACAACTCCACATAGAATGGCTTGTCAAAGGGAGGCTTTTTGAAAACATGACAATGGTTGAGATAAATATTTGTCCAAAGGTGGTCATAATCATTAAGAAGTGACTTCATAATGGTTGGCTTGTCAAAGTGAGACTCCTCAACAATGGGTAAAGGATCAAAATGGGGTTCATAATAGGTTGACTCATCACAAATAGGTGTTTTAATAAAAACATCATGGATTTGTTGGTTCTCTTTGGCTTGGTTTACAATTTGTTGTAAAATATTACTTTGGAAAACCTCTTGGTCTTTAAATGATGACTTTTAGAGAGGTACTGACTAGCTTTGTTGTGGATCAAGGACTCACATGGGTTTTCTAAAGTGGGGGAATGTTGGAAATGGATGAAAGATGATTGGTGATTAGGTAATGATCTCTTTGTAAATAGGCTCATCAAAGATGGGCTTAATAAAGATTGTTTGTTGGTCTAGGATGGTAACTATGACTTGTCTAGTCCCACTTGTGCAAAATTTTTGGGATTATGAAATACCATAATTAGAAGTGCCTAGAATGGTAAAGGAAGGCTATTTAAAATCTTGTTTGATGTCATGAGCCTAGGGACAAATGCTTAGAATAGTAATAGTAGGTCATTGTAAATATTGGTTATTATCATGAGCAAAAATATGAGGTCCTATAATAGTGATCCTTAGACATTGTGGATCTTAATTTCTCCCATAGACCTAAGGAGGGTTAATGGTATAGATAGAGGATTGGGTATGCCTAACACTAAAAGGGAAATTTGCTATGTTAATTATCCCAATTAAGGTGTCACTGAATACTATGATTAAGGGTCATTCTTTTTCTCTATGTATGAAATGTTATAATATAGTTCATAATATATCTCATAAACTACGTTATCATACAACTCTTGAACAAAAGGGTCATTGGTCAAAAAGTTCCTGTAGCCAAGATTATACATGGTCTCGCTACATGTGTAATGATATATATCCAAATCAATGACTAATGTTTTATGAGGATAGGATTATATTAATAAAAACTCTTAAAAATAAGTTCTAAAATACAAATTATATGAACTTGGTCTAACTTGGTCTAAAAAATTTGTCTAGGAATGGAGTTGTATCTCTAATATGGTTAATGATAAACTTGGTCTCAAATAGTCTAACATCAAATATCTTATAAAAATGGTCAAGTGGATGGGTAAAAATTACAATTCCAAACTTATGTGACAAGTGTTTCAAACATGTCTAATCTAGGTATAAATAAACAAAGGTTGCTTGGTCTTTTGGAAAACAAGGTAAAAAATCTAGGATCAAAATAGGAATTGCTAGGTCTTTTAGGAACAAGGCATAAAATCTAGTCTTTAAACAAAATAAGGTCTAAAAGGAAAGAGATTTAATCTAAAAAATTTAAAACATTATGACAAAAAATAGGCATTCATATTTTAACACACACTTTTATCATTTGTCAAAAGACATGGAACATTAGGCACATGGAAGATAGACCACTTTCCCAAATCTAGGGAAAAAAATAGTTTTTAAATCAAACAAAAAACTAGTCTAGGTTACACAACCCAAAAATGAAAGATTAACACTAGGTCAAAATTACAAAAGGCATATGCATAAACTAGTAAATTTTTGGATCCGAACTTGTCAAGATTAATTTTGAACTTGATTTTAAAGACAAGGATTTTCAAAATGGACAACAAGCTAGACAAGAATAAATGACATGACAATACTAGGCATAGATCCAAAAGACACACATGGTTTTTCAATATTATAATTTGGAAACAAGGTAACAAGTATTTTAAATAATTAAAGCATCATAATGGTGCTATCATTGTCTAAAGGTATGATAAATAGTTTGTTTCAAGAGTGTAGGGTAAAAGACTTGGAATGAAATGACAATGTAATGATTCCCCTTTTCAATCAAGTAACACACACACATAAAAATTTGGATAAATGACTAAGGCAAATTTTTGATGTCAAATATACATCATAATGCCTATTTAAACAATGGATTTATGTGTAAACAAGACTCATTTTGGATGTGATATGATAAACAAATAGTTTTCACTCAAGTCAATGCTAGTAAAAAGGACCAAATGACAAAAAAACCTAAGTGTAGCATCCTAAATCCTAAAATTGATATGGTTGTATCATAACATAAAGTTCTATCTATATATTATATCTTGAGAGGATATTTAAGTTGTTAATACAAAAATTAAAAGCATATATGAAAATTAGGTACATTAGGCCCCCTCTCCTCTCAAGATTTTTTATGATGACATGGAACTTTGGGCTACTCACCCTGGATCAATAGTATGTCCGTAGGAAGTGGGGTTATCTAAAATATAAGTTTTTATTCATTTATAAATGGTCCCATATTTATTATAAACACTAGGGAATAATTGTGTCATTTAGTTCCATGTTAACTAGATTGTTATGAAAAGGTGTTGTCTTTTTCACAACCACTACATCCATCAATTGCTTAGTGTAGTGTGATGTTCGATTTGTGCCTATATTTTGAGGCTGAGTACCACTAATAGAGATTGATTTAATTTTTAAAAAAAATCATCTTAGTGGCTCACCCTCAATTTATATACCCCACCATGAAATGGGGTCGAAACAATGTCAGTAGATGAATTCCTAGGTCAACACTTTGCTAGAGAACTTATGAGGAGGAAATAAACTCCTACCCACAAGCCAAAATTCATGAGATAAAGACAAGTGGAAGTATTTTAGGTTCATTTTGGGTAACCCTATTCATACAAGTTTTTGGGAGGGTTTTATAAAATTTCCTTCCACACTTTTGGACCAAAAGGATAAATGCAAGGAGTGAGCATTTTTTATCACCCAATATACCTAAAGGGGAAGGGGGAGAGCATACATGTGACACTTATCTTGCTAAAAAAACACTCAAACTAAAAAAATATAGAAATGAAACTCTGATGAGTATTTAACTAAAGTTAAAGTTCATTTTTATAGCATGAAAATGAAATACATTATGAATTTTAATCCCCTTGGCATTTTTGTTGATAATTACAAAAAATCATAAAAAACAACTAAGAGATGAAAAAAACTAAGTGCATTTTAAGCACTAAATACAATATGTGTAAGATTTAACCATGTTTAAAATTTACTTTTTACACCTTAGGATATGAAAATTTTCATAGGTTTTTTCTACTTAGAAGCTCAATATCAAATGAGAAAATAACATTTTGAATTTAGTTCTCAAGTTTCTAATTTCTTGTCTCAGAGACCAATCATCACTGATCTACAAAGATCAATGTCAATTATAGAAATTAATTTTTATTAAGTTATATCATTGATATATACTATAGAACACATAAAATAAAGTTTGTTTTGATATGAAAATTACTAATAAATTAACTTAAAACCCAAAAATTTCATGGATTCATCAAGAAATGGGTTATACAAACAACCTGTAGATCATCAAACACAAAATGAAGGCAAGAAAGAATTGAGTAACCATTGTTAGCCATGTTCCCTACCTTGTTCTATTTTTTACATAGAGATTGTGGTTGATTCCTTTAATAAATGTTGATTTAGAAAATTGACATTGATTTGGAAAATTGGTGTCGATCCTTATAACCTACAACTTTCTAAAAAGAAAAGGATGTAAAAAAAAGATAAAAATTGAAACTTAAAAATTTATATTCATCTATTATAAAAACTAAAACAAGAATATCAATATCATTGGCCATACAAGATGCTTGGTCCCACTGTACATGCCATGAAATTTAATAAGAAATATGTAGAGGGAAGGTTAGTCTTGTGTTATTCTAATAAAATAAATCAAAATAACACACTAAATTCCTAACACCTCTAGTCGAAACTCTAGGGAGAGCATAGGTAACAAGCATACAAATGAAAGAACAACTAGATCACAAAATAAAACACTCTATTACCTTATTTGGAGATCTAAATGTCTTTTTGAAGTGGCTTGATCGACTTTTGAATCAATAAATCATCATCAATAGAGCTTTGTTGGCTTCACCTTCCTTGGAACCTTGGCTTGGCTCCCTAGCTTAAGAATTAGGCATGGTAACACTAATTTCAAGTTTTTTATCTCTTCAAATTAGCATTCTATCACTACACTGTCAAATCTTTGAAGAAATTTAGTCATATTAACTTTACACCAAAATATCATATAAATGAATAGGTATGGCCTTGTATATATAGCCTCAAAAGTTAACTGTCACCCAAGGTGAGTTAAATTTGAGTTTAAACATGGAATGGGTTAAAACTAACCCTAGGTGAATTGAGGATAACTCTAGTTTAGTTTAAAAAAATTATGAAATTATTATTTTAAATTATTAGGAATGGGTCTCAAATTAGATATTTTGGAATATTTTGAAAGAGATTGACAACTCATAGAGGCAATGCTGAAAGGCTTGATATTTTAAATTTTAGAAATTTCATTTTTATATATTAATTAATTATGAACGGATAATTAAACTAATAATTTTATTTTTATTAGTATTTTATCTCTTTTAATATTTGATCAAATTCCCCACTTAATGGGTTGATATGCAAAATTGCTAGTTGTTAGGTTGCAAGGTGATTAGGGATGAATATGTGAGAGGTTATTATTGCATACAGGATAGTATCCCAAATAAGGATGCCTCATAATTATTATGATAAATGATGAATGATTCACATCCAAAATTGGGATTTTTAGTTATTCCTAAGCTTAATTTTCAATGTTTGGTAGGAATCAATCTAAAGTCTAGTCAAAAGCTAGTTCTGGCCATAATAGGGTCTCTACACCTCTAACAATTATAAATCAAATAACTATCATTAAATAAAACATTTTTGATAAGACCAAATGATTTCATTAACATATGAAAAATAATAATGATCAATTAATCCTCTATTAAAATAATGATCTATTGTATAATATTTTAACTTTCAACCATGCTAAATTATTCATAAAATACTATATAAGGACTTAAATAATTATTGTTTCTTGAATAACCACGTAGTAGACTAATAATATATAACAAAATCCTTACAATTTCATAGCTAATGAATAGTCCTTTATACATTATAAATCCCCAACTATAACCATTATTAATATACCTATACAACTCATGAAAGAACTACCCATATACAAGTACTTGTATAAAACTAATCAAGTAGGAGTTCAATTTTAGGTAAGAATCATATACACATATAATAATATACCAACCCATTAAAATATGGGATAATATACATCCCTATTAAAACCTCAAATAATACATAGTTTCATACTAATGGGCATGTAAATGACTCACACACACACACACACACACGCACACGCACGCGCACATGCACGCGCACACGCGCGCGCGCGCGTGCGCACACACACACACACACACACACACACACACACACACACACACACACACACACACACACACACACACACACACACACACACACACACACACACACACACACACACACACACACACACACACACACACACAACATCTCATAGATTGAGTTGAAAAAAATCCATCTTATCGATCTACTTAAAACAATAGATTTAAAAAAAATAAAAATATATATAAATATAGTTAGATTTTAATATTCTCAATTAACTATTTATTAAAAACTCAAATTTACACACATCTTGGGAAAACCTCATAGTAGATATAGGCTCAACACCATAAAAATTGATTCGATCCCCTAACTGCCATGAGAATCAAATAATAATAAATTCAAGAATATATATATATATATATATATATATATGTATATATATATATATATATATATATATATATATTATAAATATAGTCATATAATCTTATGATAATATTGAAAACATAATTAATAATGCCCATATCTAAATATATACCAAATCCCATAAGACCAAATTTTATAATCAACAACAATCAAACACGAATACACAACTCAAGTATGACTCTTTGTTCATTTTAACCATTACAAAACATAAAAATCACACAAGGTAAGACCAAAAAATCACTAACATACCATAAATGGATTCAAAATTCATTTAAAAAACAAATCCTATATATAGAAAACTAAAACTCAAATGAGTCATAAAATGAACATGCAAGATTCATAGTATACCATATTCATTCCATTCACCTAAAATACAAATGAGTTTAATAAAATACAAATTTAAATAATTTCCTTCTATTATTTGTAAAAACACACTAACATCAATAAAAATTTGAATATTTCCTAGTATTTGAAATACCTTATACATAGACTAATGACTATTATTATATGGCTCACTTTTACTTGACTATATGGATGAGTCCAACCCATCCCCAGGGTCATTTACAAGTAACTCTAACATATATATAATTTAAAGTAAAATACTCATTAACTATTCCTTGTTTATTTAATATAAGAAACAAACACAAAATTCTTTGAAACCCTAGTAACCTCAATTTTGAAAAAATCATAGAAAACATTGTGCAAACATATATTTATAAATGGTTTGCGTATATAAGTGTTTAGCCATATGGATGGGCCATACCCATCCTTAGGGTAGTACACTTATATACATACCTACACACACACACACACACACACACAGATATATATATATATATATATATATATATATATATATATATATATATATATATTCATGAACCCATTTTAAGAATCAATATCCAAAAAACTAGAGTTCTACAAATATCATTTCAAGATGATAAAAACCATAAGAATAATATATATAAACCCTACCTATAAAAAATTTCTAGGTAGTACAAGAATGAATTATGCCTTTGTCAAGCTCTCCTTGTCTACCTCTTCCACATCTCCAAACCCTTGGCCTCTATATATCTTCATCATTTCCCATTTTTTGCATGATAAAATCCCAAAAAACCTCATAGGACTAGGTATTCACAAAATGAATATCTAGTTTCATCATTATTTTATAAAATTTTGGCATGATAGCTAGCCAAAAACCATTGACATTCCAATTAGTCCAAGATAATAACATAAAGTAAAAAACATGCAACTAACCAAGTCTAAATTTTTCCAAATGATGTATTCAAAGAGTCTATAAACCAAATAGCTCTAACCCTAGTTTATTTGAATATGGTAACCCAATAATCATTTTACATTATAAACTAAAGATTGCATTTTGATCAAAATAAAAATAATAATCTTGCCATTTTTTCAACTATAACCTTTATAATATTCAAACATAATCTAAGATAAGTCATCGACCTTTACAAAATAATAATACTAATGTTATTAAATCAACCCATTTACATAAATATTACATGTACACGTAATACATATATCAACTATAATTTAAATATATCAAAGATTCATAACATGTTATCTAATAAAAAATCAATCATCTTAATTACCATTACAATCATGCCCAACATGTTATTTTAACGATGTAATACCAATCACAAGTTTAATCATTGGCAAGACATTAATGCACAAGTTTAAACCATTATATACATGTATTTTAACCAAGCAAAATGTTATAAATATGCATGAACAATAATTAATTATTGTGAATCAAAGAAACACATCAATAATATGATGCATGTTTTAAATAATAAATATTAACCAACCAACATATCACAAATAAAAAATAAACCAAGTGGTGTGTGCAGGGGTTCCATTTTCATTCTCTCATCCCCCATTCATCTCCATCTTCTCCATCCGCTCTGATGATACCTTCCCTTGGTCATAGTTAGGAGGGTGGACTCCATCCTATATCCACCTTAGTAAAATAAACATTAGTTAGATCATATCATGAATAGTCAACTATTGTAATTGAATAACTAAATTATCATGATCATATTGTACCATAACAGGATACAAAAAACTAACAACAATTTTACTATCATGATCATAATTAATAAATAAAGTCCATGATCATCATGTTACTAATACAACTACTTAATACATTAATTTAACAAATAATTAATCATAAAATCTAGTAATTATCAGATTAATGATTCTAGAGGAAAATAGGAATGTAGCATCCTTCCCCTCTAAACCTAGTCCTCATCCTGATGACACTTATTTCAAAAAAAAATCTAAAATAAAATAGTGTTTAGCAAAAATAATAATATTATAAAGCAAAATATTAATCAAACAAATGTGGAAATAGATTATGAAACTCTTCATAATCTTCCTATGTTGTATTATCTTCATAATGTTCGTCCCACTAGACTTTGTACTGTGACACTTCTCTATTATGAAAACTAAGTTTGTGAGTGCCAATTAGTCTAATTAGTTCTACTATGACCACCCCATGATCTAGATCCTATTAAACATTCCAATCCAATACATGAAAAATGTACACAACATAATTTTTAAGATAACAGACATGAAAAAAATTATGCATGATTGTTAAACCTAATGGCAAATTAAGCCTATACACCACATGATTAATAACTTCTAAGACTTGGAAGGGTCCCACATATCTAAGAGATAATTTGGCTGATTTTCCAAATTTAATAGATATTTTCTATACTTTAACCCATATAAATACTTTGTCTCAAACTAAAAACTACCTTTCTATTTTTTCTATATCAGCAGAGCTCTTATTTTTATCATTGGATTTAGCCAACCTTGGCTTATTAACTAAAAATACTCTTTCAATTATAGAAACATATCTAGACTAAAGACTACCCTATTTTCTAAACTATCCCAACTGATTGGTATTATACACCTTCTTTCATAAAATGCCACAAATGAAGCCATTTTTAAAGTTGATTAATATGAGTTTTTGTAGGCAAACTCAATAAATGAAATATATTATTCACATCTATATTTTTGGTCCATGTAATACATTATTAGAAGATATTATGAAACTTCACTATTCCTCTCTTTTTCCATCAATTTTACCATATGATACACTGTACTAAATTTCAATTATGTACCCAAAGCTAAATTCAAAGTAAGCCAAAATCTATAATTCATTTTTATGTCCCTATAAAAAATAATATTTTCTAGAAAACCATGCAATATATACATTTATTTCACATATATCTTCATAAACATAGGTGGATCATCTGAAATATTACCTAGAATGAAGTAAGCTACCTTGGTGAGTTTATCCACAACCACTAAAATCATGTCCTGTCCATTTTTAGATATTGACAACCCTTGGACAAAATCCATGCTAATGACCTACCACTTCCATTATAGTATAGTATGTAGGTAGAGAAACCCAGCATTATGCACATTCTCAACCTTAACTCATTGACATTCTAGACATCAAGAAATATAATGTGTTGCATCTTTATTAATTCCTTTCTAAAAATATAATGGCCTTATCTCTTCTAATATCTTTGGAATACATGGATGGCTTGAATAAGGATCATTACGTAGTTATTTGAGTACTACACTCTTGAAATTTTCCTTGTCTAGTATATAAATCCTTCCTTTATGTTTTAACCTTTTAGGGTTTAGCTTATGTAAATACTATGTTTGTTTAAAGTGTTGAGTAGTCTAAAAATGTGAAATCATATGAATAAAATAACCATTTATTTGTTATAAATTTTGAATGGCTTTGAATATTTTAAAATAGCAATAAATATGTGAAAATAGATAATTATCTAGAAAGCATTTGATACAGATAATCTGAGTACTAGAAACTAAGATGTGAATATATATGAATGTCTTCAACTATATATATGTATCATAACCTCTCTTAGACATTATCACCACTTTTTTATAGACGTGTCATGTGGCTCTAGTGTCATGATATTAGTAGTAATGTCCTTTTTGTAAGATTATCCTAAACTTTGGGGCACACCTGTGTTTGTGTTTTTGGGTTTTGTTCCAATGCATAAAAAGTCTTGAAATTTGTATTATGCCTATAATAGTCAATTTATGATGTAAACTCTAATCCTCCTTATAATAAAGGCATAATCTAAAAAGTGTTTTTTTGAGTAAGATAGATTGGACATCCTCAACACCCAATTATGAATAGAGTTATTTGCATACCAATACTTTGAAGAGGGATCAATCCCAACGCAGTTCTATCCACTTAAGTACTAGTTCAAATACAAGTGATGTTAGAATGATAGTGACCTTGAGTGCATTAAGTGTGCTTGAGATTGGAAATATAGAAAGTGTGAGCTTAGGGAAACTGTAAATGCTAGTATGTAGAATTAGGGTAGAATAGGGATTAATAACTTTTATTTTTATCAACTTATTTTGTCTTTGAATAGTTATTTTACATTTAATTTTTGTCTACTGGATATAAGGATAACATTCATGTATTTATAGTGTTTTTATATTGTTAAAATAATAAATTATGTTTAGTCTGGCCTTATAATGGTTTTATCTTTGAAAATATATTCATTCAAGAAAGCTAGGGTAAATGACATAGGTGTTATTATAGGGATACTAGATCCACATGGATATAGTGTCTTTAATGTTGATATAATGTCTAATTGGCATGAAACTAGGCATAAAGAGCCAAGATTGGGAATCGAGGGTCTAAGACTAAATTTGAGATGACTAGGGACACATTTGGCCCATGTGAAGGATATAAAAGTGTGATAATAGTCTATATGATAGGTCTAAGGCTAAGCTAGGATTGATAAGTCTCAATTAGTAATCTTATGACTCAACTACCACTTTTATGTGATTACATTTTCCCCCTTTATGTTATAAATATAGGAAAGTGAAATTACTAGTATAAAGGAAAAAAATGGTACCTATACTTACCTAAGAAGTGAATCCCATGAAAATGAATCTAAGTACGTGAATCTAGGTTTGCATATGTGAAGTATGATCCAATACATGACCTATAGATGAAACATTCATAAATTAGCCCTTAATTAAGAGATATCAAAAGAAAAAGACTATGCTGAGTAAAAAAGTAACAAATTAAAATTGAGTATAGATATGGGAAAGAGGTGAATACACCTCATTAGGTATATAAACCTATTAATAACCTAAGTTTATGTGTGTATATAGTGATCAATAATTATATATATTAGATTGAGCTAATATATTTATCAATCCTCATGTGTGAGTGGCTCAAAAACTCAATCTAGTTTTGACTCCATCATTACTAACTCCTACTTAGTGGATCATGACCTATCCATAGCTTGGATTGGACTGATAGTATTTCCAACCCTCTCATGTGGGTGTTTTAAGAAATCAAGTAGGATATTATTCCATAATTTCTAGCACATGTGTATTAGATTCATCTAAAACTAAACTATGTAAAGTACTATAAATGTCTATTTAAATATATATAACTGTGTATGTTAGTTTTGTGGCCACTCGGGTATATTAAGCAACTCAAGGTCACTCAAGAATGCCAACCATTATAGATGGAGTAAGGTATTAAAATGGTGATGAATTAGAATGTGATGTAGTGTATACAATGTAGAGAATGACATGTAATTTTCCATTCCATATAATCAACTAGTGTGTAACTGAGCATATGAAAATAATGTGCCATGCACATGCCCTTAATATGGTATTTAAGTGTATTGATTCTAGACTGAGTTTTAATAACTATACCTGATTGTATAAACCAAATATGGGAGTGATCCTGTTATGAATCATGCCCCTAATATGAGTAACTAATATGAAATTGAACTAATCTAATTGAATAAAAAATGAGTATAATTATCAAACTTGTAATTTAATCTATGTAAACCATAATATACCTATTATACTATTCTATCCAATTTGAGTTGTTCTGAGATTAAGGATACTAGATAGTAGTGCCATGTCATGGATAGCAGTTCCATGTGTTAGTATATTACCTATTTTGGTGCTAATGTCTTTTTAGTTTGAATTCCTTATCACTATACTTCTTTTCAGGTTATTAGTTTTCCTCTATGTTTACCTATGTCTATTTTTATATAACTAATCCTATGTGCTAAAAAATGTTATGTGAGTGTAATATAGGAGCCTGATATCTTTGCCAACCCACTATGAATTCCCCTATTTTTGGGTTAGTTATTGAATTATGTAAGAATTATCCCTAAAATAAAATCTCTACAACATGTAGGTTAGCCTAAGCACATATTATAACTTCATGATAATCCAATATAATATGCATACATAACATTATAATGTAAGGGAATCTAAACATAAATATGTAATGTAAGATGTAAGTCATGTATAAAATTTTACAAGGGTGTCAATATATATATATATATATATATATATATATATGATCAATGTTTATAACAATAAATAAAAATAAAAATAAGTAACTACCTAGTGGGATGGGACATGATGTCTATCACAACACCCAAGTAGGGAGGCTAGATGTATGAGGTCCCTCATGCCATGAAAACTTGGTGTGCATAACAAGTAAAAACAAGTTTCATGGCCATGAAACATAGAATAAATCATACATATAAAACACATGAGGCATGTAAAATAGGTTAAGGGGCCACAATAAAAGGTATACAGGCACATGTTAATAAATTTAACAAAACAAGACATATAAGGACATGTTCAAATGTTCACAAAAACAAGAAACAAGCAAGTTGACTTAGAGACACACATAAGGACATGTTCAAATGTACCCATACATAATTAGGAAATCACGCACAAGGGACATGGTCACATGTCCAAGGCATACATACTATGAAAAGAAGTGGTGTACAGCCAAAAATAATGGCATATTTAAATGCCCTCAAATAGAAGAAGCATATAAATATAATCAAGTCTAAATTATTAAATATATAAATGAAATCATGTATGAATATGTAATATAAATATGTGCAATAGATAGGATGTACATATGATGAGTATAAAGTGGTAATAAACAACAAAAAATCTAAGTATGAGTATCAATGATCAATATAATGATATAACAATGCGAAAACTACAATGTAGAAAATGTAATGATAGAACTTGGTAATATAAACTAAGTATAAGATGCCCCCAAGTGAATGAGTGTGTGAAATGAATAATAATAAATCAGTGTATATGCCCCTAGTTTGTAGTTTATAGTAATTATAGATCATTGTAGTGGACCTGAGTCCTATAAGTACTATGGAATAACTCCACAAGAAGTGATGTATGCAGTACAATAAATTAACTATACTAAGATATTTAGGATATGTAGTGTCTCAAAAATATAATAATTGTAAACATAGCAATGCATACAATATGTAAATTTTACATTTTTGATTAATGAATTTAATGTTTTTATGTTTTTGAAATATTGTAATATTTTTGTATTTTCAAGATATAATCTATGCTCAAGAAAATTAAAATGAACTATGTAAAAGGAGCAAGAGAGAAGGAAAGTTTGTACAAGAAGAGATAAACCATACTAATTGATGAGTCTCATGGGAGACTCACTATCATTGTGACTTGTGTCAAATAATAGAACTATGATCGTGTGTTTTATGTGAAAGAACAACTTTGATCCCATAATCTACTATAATGAGTAATTTATATCTATATTTACATCTACTTGTGTAGTGGTGCTAGGAATTTGTGGCATTGACTATGGTGTCCTATAAACTATAGGGATCTTAGGAAGCCATATACTAGAAGAATATGTAGGTGACATAGGTTCCCTATGCTGAGAACCCTGAGAACCTAGTAATACTAATCTCAATAAAAAGTGAATGAAGGAAGACGTTATATAATCTATGACATATCTCTGACATAGGGGTCTATCTAATAATGGTATTTATGGAAGAGTACGTGTACATGTCAATATTTTGGGAGTATACCTCTCTTAAAATGTTATATCTACTGGAATCTATGATGTATCAATAAGAACTATGATTTGAGATGTAACTAATAATTTTTGTCTATTTATTAACTATGCTAGAACTATAATGGGTAGTTTTTTTATAACTTATTATGGAGCAGGTAAATGATACTCATATAGTATACCCTCAAATTTTACAATCTAATTTATTTGTATGTATTTTAGGCATATATGCATTATGAATGAGATGTGTCATAGCTACAATATCAATGGCCTACCCATTAACATATCAAAATCCTGCACTAGGTACTACTAGCGCTAGTCTAACTTGTAATGGAATCATAATCTCTATGATGGAGATCTAAATATGACCACTAAAACCACTAATAACTATCTTTAGATAATTTATCCTTCTCTAATTACCCTAACTGCTATAAAAGTTTCATAGTGCACATACTAATGATTGACCCATTATCAATCATAACACTTTGGATAAAATGATGATATTTGTATGATCCTACAAAGAGTGCATGTAAATTTGTATCATCATCAACAATATCCTAGTCTGAGAACATTATGAGTGGTCTAGTTGTAACTATAGTATGGTATATGCCAATGATGTTGTGTAATGGGTGTGCCTCCTTTGTAATAGTATGATATGAAGATGATGGTGGATGTGCTTGATATGTGTATTAAAAACCTAATGTTCTCCCTACCTCATTCATTATGTTATTTGGAAATGAATTTGAGAATATCTTTAATTCCTTATATTTTCTTTTTTGTACTTTTTTTGCCTCTATAGGTGTGCCTAGAACAATATTGTTGGCATCAATTAAATATAGTATATTATGTGTTAGGCTTATGCATATATTTGTTCTATGACCTCATACCCTATGATAGTAACATAATGCATTAGAATCATAGTTATTTGGAAGAGGTCATGTTGTATCAACCTATTTAATGAGAGGGAAACATATGAAATTGAATCTTAAGATGTGTTTTAAAACCCATGCTAGTGACTCTATAAGGTTGGTGAAGATTTAGCACTGAGGAGTGGATAAAGCAAACCGAGGGGATGGCTCAAAATATGGATTAACTATGGCCTTTTCATCACTCTTATATTCTATGGTTCTTACCTTGTATAGAGGCTTATTTTAGCTCATAGTTGTTTATTATGATCCATTGTTATATTTTAGTTTGTCCATTGATAAGATATTGACCTATCTTTCCTTTACTATGTTTCACAAATCTAAGAATGTTGGAAAATTATTAAACAAGATAACTTTATGTAATTTTGATAGAAGAATCTATTTGAATATATCCTAAATCTCTTTGTCTACCATGGGGACGGTCAATTTAGCTAATATAGTCTTGTATTGGAAGACATATTCTATCATAGGTTCATTTAAATTTTGTTTTAATTATGTAACTTGGGAATATGAAATATTGTCACTGATATTGATTGAGAATTGTGACAAAATCATATCTACCAAAGGATTGAATGTTTTAATAGATAGAATTTATAAGTCATAAAACCATTATAGGTAATAATCCTTTGAACTACATGGAAACAACTTTATGATAATCTAATTGTTAGACATTTAGTCCAAACATGTTGCATGAAAATCTCTGAGATGATATTCTATGCCACCCTTTCCATTATATAATGTAAACTTAAGTACCACAAATCTAAATGATAAGGGATTTTACACTATATGATGTACCAAAGATGTATTTAATATAATTTTATAATATAATGCATGTGATGGCCTAGTGGCTCCCTTCTCAAGATGTAACACCATAGATTGTAGAGTATGAACATCATGCATAAGGGATAGTACATATGGAGTGGAAGAACTACTCATAAGAGGTGTAGTTCTCACTAGAGGTTATTAAATTATATTTTTAGGTTGTGATAGCTAATCTGGACCCACTATAGGTGTAATAATGTTATTACATATGGTAGTTGAATATTAACCATTATTTGATTTTTGGAGTTCTTCCCAAATAATAGTGATGAGGTCATCTTTCATATCCACATAATCATTTCTTATCAATATCATCAAATTAACTATTAAATTATTCCATTTTTATTTGGTAAGTAAGAAAATAAGTTGTATATTTTAAACCTTTAACTAATTTTGTCTAAGAAATATTGTAGAAAAAAATATTAAAACAAATATAATGTTTTGTAACTAAAATATGAACATAAGCAGAAAAAGGATATATGACCTAAGAGTATCTAGGGTTAGTGAAAGAGTGTGCCAAGATATTTGAATTGATTTCATGCAATCAATGTTGAATACTATGAGGTAGTGTGAGAGATCCAAAAACATAGGATTCTAAGAATAGGAAAATGTTTGCATTAACCGATTAGATTGATTAAGAGATTCTTCATTAACCTTCCAAAAAGGCAAAGTGGGGTACATATAGGGAAAATTATGGAAACATGAGGAAGCCCCTAATTTTCCTAATTAAATAATTAAAAATAAATATAAATAGCCTATGGACCCTTTATAACTAACTTAAATAAGCTTAAATAACATAGAATGGTCATATGACTGTGTAGGTATAACCAAGTGGGAAAAAGCACTACACTAACACCCCTATTTAAGCGTAGATTAGGTGAGATGAGAATCAGGTCCTAGCATTGAAAGCATGATGAGGTACCCAAGTACATAGTGATGAAACTCCATGGAGGAGGAAGAAGGTGGAGCAGCCCTAATTCCAATGAGATCTCATAGATGAGAAAATTTAATCTCTATGAAGGGCTTGGTTAGAATATTTACAATTTGCTCTAATGTTGGATGGTATCGAATATATATGAATTACTCATTGATAAGCTCCCTAATGAAATGCATGTGAATCTCTATGTGTTTTGTTCTTTGATGGAGAATCAAATTCTTGAAAATTTAGATAGTTTTTTGGTTGTCACAGTAGATGATTGTTGTCTTATAAAACTATACACCAAACTTAGTGACAATCCCTTAAAGCCAGATTGCTTCATTGATGGCATTGATAGCCCCTATATATTTTTCCTCTATAGATGAAAATAAATTGCATGTTTCTTCTTGATTGACCAACTTATTAGACACAAACCAAGTGTTAAATTATAATTTCAACACTGAATATCTCCAGCCCAATCTGAATCTGTGTATCTAATTAAATCAATCTTTGTTCCTTCTTTATAGTGTATCCCATTGTTGTATGAACCCTAAATGTAGTGAATAATCTTGCTTGATACATTCCAATGTAACTCATGTGGCTCTAGCATAAACTAGGAGACCAAACAAGTTGCATAGGATATGTCATGTCTAGTGTGTGTGAGATAGATAAGACTTCACACAAGTTACTGATATGGAGTTACATCAATGAGTGGTATAAGACAATCAACCTCAAGCTTCCCACTAGATAATAAGGGAGTAGGATTTGGCTTAAAATCAACCATGTTAAACCTCATAAGAAAATCAAGAGAACACTTAGATTGTGATAAGGTCATCCCATAATTTGACTAAATGATTTCAATCTCAAAAAAGTAGTGCAGGTAATCCCATGTTTGTCATTGAAAATATGTCTAAAAGTACAGTTTTCACTACTAAGATGGATGATCATGAGATCCCTATAATTAATAAGTCATCCACATAGAGAAATAGGATAAATAGAGAATCATCTTTCCATAAGATGTAGACATTCAGATCTAAGTGGCATTTGGTGAACCCGTATATAGATTTCCTAAGTCTATAGACTAAGGAGGTATCTTCTAAAAATCCTTTTGGTTACTCAATATATATATATATATCTTATTTGAGGTCACCAGGTATAAAATCACTCTTTATGTCCATTTAGTGAACATCCCACTCATGTGCAACTAAAAATTAGTGGGATGTCATCTTGGCCACATGAGCAAATATCTCAGTGTAGTCTATGCCAGGCACTTGAGAAAACCCTTTGAAACTAGATGACCTTTGTACTTATCGACTGACCCATCTGCACCATACTTGGCCTGATAAACCCATTTATAATGGAATAATTTTCTTCCTTTGGGAAGAGGTACCAGTTCCCATGCTTTGTTCTTGATTAGGGAACTATACTCTTCTTGCATAGAAGAATCCCATTTTAGAATTCTAGATGCCTCTGAAAGGTTTATAGATCTAGGGAAATGGCCAAGTAGTCATGTGATGTCCCCTATAATTATGATTGTGTCCACCTTATATCTGATGGATTTCCAACCCATCCTCCAACATTTTAAAGTGTCTATATAGCCCAAATAGGATTAGAATTGTATGAGATTGGAGAATCAGGAGGTGAGTCCTCATCATATGTAGTGTGAATGTGAGATGGAGGAAAATCCTCATCACTTTAAATTGAATAATAATGAGTCATCCTCATCATCAAGAGGATCTTGTGGTGGATCTATGTCATTATCTAAAGTGGAATCAATGTTTAGTGAGACTTTTGAAGAGTTTGGAGTGACAAGATTGTGTTCAAGTGGGCCCCCATGAAACCTGACACTCCTTTCAATGAATAATTCATTATTTTTAGGATGGAGAAGACTATATCCCTTAACACCCTCTACATACCCCAAAAATATGCAAGATTGACTCTAAGGTTCCATTACCTTACATTTGTTCTTGGGAACATGGGCCATTGCTAGTGATCTAAACACTCAAAAGTGATCTACTATGGGCTTGTGACCATCCCAATCTTCAAAAAGAGTTATTCCCTACAAAGCTTTGTGTGGAACTAAATTCTAAATATTTCACACATACTTGATTGCTTCAACCCAATACTAAGGAGTAAGATACTTTGAGTGAAGCATGTATTTTTCCATTTCCTTCAATGTATAATTCTTACATTTAGCCACACTATTATAATGAGGACTATATGGAGATAATTTTTTCATTTTAATCCCCTCTAATGTGTAAAAATACTCAAACATATTGTTGACATACTCCTTTACATTGTCAATCCTTAATATTTTAATGTAACATTCTGACTACTTCTCCATAAGTGCCTTGAAGTCACTTAAAGTGATCAAAGACCTTAGACTTATTTTTGAGAAAAAACACCCAAGTGTACCTTGAAAATTCATCTATGAATGTGAGCATGTTTCTTGTCCTATTGAATGAGGTTTTAGAAATGAACCTAATAGGTCATTATGGACTATCTCTAGCATTTATTTGGATCTCCTTACGTTGCCCTTATCATATTTTTATTTTGGATGCTTTCCAAGAATGCATCCATTGCATAGGCCATATAAGAATTTGACTTTAGGAAACCATAAAACCATGTCCTAATGATTCAATTTCTCCAAGTAATGGTAGTTTAAATGTCCAAACTATTCACACCATATTTTGCTTACTCCATCTGCATGAGTAAGTAGTGTAGCTAAAGGATGATCTGGGGAAAAATATGAGAAGGTATATAGCCTAGAATGATGATTGGCCTTCCCATAAGCCACTATAGTGTCATTGTGTATCTCCTTGATGACCATTGAATCAGGTGTGAACTCAACTCACTTCCCTACACCTAGATGAGTGATTTGATATATTGACAAAAGATTGGTGGATAGTGAAGGAACACACAAAACATAATTGAAGGTCCCATCACTTACTTCAACTGATCATTTATCATTGAATTCTACTAAATTTTCTTTATCTATGAGAAATGAAGGCAATAACATAGCTCTATTTATAAAATTATATCCTCTAAGGAGGCCATGTGAGAAGAAGCACCTTAGTCAATAACCCAAGTCAAAGGATGAGAAGCTATTGAAAAAAGTGCCTTACCCTTGTTTTTAACCTTTTTGGTGTCTTTAATCTTTTAAAAATCTTGTGTTAATGTGTTTTAAGAGGAGGATTTAAGAACACTGATGTTTTTCTTCTCAAGCATCTTAGTCAAGGTGTCAATCTTTTTCATGCACTGAGA
The DNA here is from genome assembly GCA_037957365.1 of Torreya grandis. Lineage (NCBI taxonomy): Eukaryota > Viridiplantae > Streptophyta > Pinopsida > Cupressales > Taxaceae > Torreya > Torreya grandis. Next base: position 633,320 of record JARHVA010002286.1, on the reverse strand, counting down.
TTCATCATGCCCAAGTTTCTTACAAAAGTTATATTTGAATTTCTCCTTCTTAGGTTTCCTACTTTATGAGGACTCATTTGATGATGTATTTGGCTTGGCATCAAATTTATGATTCTTCGTATGCTCATGATCAGGTTTAAACTATTTTTCTCCTATTTGTCACTACTAAAAAGCTTCCTCTTATCCTAATTGATAATCAAGGCATGTGATTTTGAAGACTTCAGAGTACCCATATGAACCAACTTATCTTGGTCTCAAGTCAGATTGGAAAAAAAATCATCAAATGATGACATTTTATAGGTGGATCCAAGTGCATATTTGGTAGCATGAAATGTAGAGATGAAAATTGAATAGTCATGACCTAGTTTTGCAATCACAGATATAATCAACTGGTCAACTATTTTCTCAATGCCACATTGAGTCAAATATAGTCTAAGTGATTTGAAATTTATAAATACGTCTTGTAGGGTGTTATAGTCACTTGGGCTCAATGTGATGAGCTCATTATCTAGTTCATGACCCCTCATGATGTCTTGCACTGCAAAAATGTTTTCCAGGATTGTCTAGACTTCATTCAGAGTTTTTACAGATTCAACATGAAATAAAAGGTTGGGAGAAATTGACATGCATAGAAAATCATAGGACTAGTCACATCTATTTTACCACTTAACATTTTTTGAATTTGTATATGGCTTGTTTTCTCACTCATAATAATCTGATAGAGTTTTTTACTTCTCAAAGTGAGTTGTATTTTAGACTTCCTTTATAGATAGCTAAATGGTGTGAGTGGTTCAATGTTTAGATCTATTAGTTTAGATTAGAATGAGATAAATTTTAGAATTTAAATGAAAGAAAAAAAATGAAATAACATAGTACAAGTACCCCCTAAACTATCAATAATATCCCCTTGAAGTTACAATGCACACATGCTCAGTCTTGGACATCAGGCACAACTAAGAATGCATCTATGATCAATTAGAGGAGAAAGTATGAGAGGGACATCAAGCATATCTAATAATGCATCCAAAAGGAAAGGTATAAAGGTTTAAAGAGAGTTTTAAGCTATTACACCATGTGAAAAATGGATATTAAAAAATTTCTAAAATAATGTCACTAATGCATAGAGCTCAAGAAAATATGCACTTTCAAAAAAAATGGCACCCAAAAAAGAGCTATGAATTGAAAGTTATAACACTTAGTGATTGTTATTCCCACATATTCCTAGACATTTTATAAAAATAAAATATTTTTTTCTAGACTTGTGTTTTTTCATCCAAAAATCCAAAAATGGAAACAACTTCACTGTATTTCTTCATTACCTTTCACCTGAAATTGGACGTGCTCCTAAACATCACTCAGAATGTCAACACTGCTTTACTTTAGATTATTACAACTATTTTACTTAAAAAGTAAGAAGTAAATAACCCTAAAAAACCTAAATAGGTCATCCTAGTGCATTTCAAGTTCTTGCAACTACATTACTTTGGTTCTTGTAACTAGTTTACTTAGAATAATAATAAGTAGTTTACCTTTAAAAAAATGATTACTTCTTGGTAGTGTATTTTGAGTTCTTTAAATAGCTTTAATTCATAGTGTATTTGGGTTCTTCCAACAAATTTAATTTGGGGTTTCAAAAAATTTCATATTAAAAAAAGTAAATGAGAATTCGACCCTATAAAAATTGATTATTTATTGGTAGTGTATTTTAGGGTTGCAAAGTTTGATTCTTGAGGCTCAATTACTTATAAGTAATTATCTTAGAGAAGCCTGATTATTTCCTATAGTGTATTTTGGGGTTATGAAGTTTTAATACTAAATCTTGATTACTTATAAGTAATTTACCTAATGAAGCTTGATTACTTCTGATTATGGCATTGGAAAAGCTCGATTACTTCCAAGTAGTGTAATTCAAGTTTCTTGGACTACTTAGCTTAACTTCATGAATTGGAAGTAAAGGAATGCTGGAAACCTAGTTTTGTCTACAAGTAAATTGTTGCACTCAAAAAAATTGATTTGGTCTAAAATCAAGTAATTACCTTCTGATAACCCAAATTTTTTTATGGAGAGTAAACTAGGGTTTGGAAGTTTGATTACTTCATCCATACGGACATCTGACTAGATGGAAGAAACTGATTTTTAGAAAAATCTATGAACTTTCTTAAAAATAATAGAGCAACCCATTTTAGATCTCAAAAAACCTAAAAAATACAAGTAACCATAATTTTTATCAAATTCCTTTTGACAAAATTTTCAATGTAGATTAATAAAATTCCTCTAGGGTCAAAAATGGTGACTAAGATAGAATAAAAAATCACAGCAAGGTGAACTCATGGAGGATCTTACCATGGAGTCTGATGCATGAGGCTATTAGGAATTCTATAATACCATGAAAGAGTGTTCCAAGATATTTTAATACATTTCACTCAATCAATGTTGAGTCATGTGAGGTAGTGTGAGATCTCTAAAAACATGTTATTCCAAGAAAAGGAAAATGTTTGCATTAACTGATTAGATTGATTGAGAGATTCTTCATTAACCTTCCAAAAAGGAAAAGTGGGGTGCATATAGGGAAAATTAGGGAAACATGAGTAAACCCCTAATTTTACTTATTAACTAATAAAAAATAAATATTATTATCCTATGGACCCTTTATAACTAACCTAAGGAAGTTTAAATAACATAGAATGGTAATATGACTGTGCAGGCAAAACCCAATGGAAAAAAGCACTACACTAACAGTTAGCATTTGATTAATGTTTGAATCAAGTTAGGTTTACTAAATGTTTTAACCTTTTAGGGATTAACTTATGTAGATCTTAGGATTGATTAAAGGGTTGAGTAGTCTAAATTAGTGAAATAATACGCATAAAAAATCCACTAATTTGTTACATATTTTTACTGGCTTTAACCTTTAAAAATAGTAATAAATATGTACAAATATAGCCTTATCTAGAAAACAATTGATAAAGATGATCTAAGTGATATAAACTAAGATATGAATAGGTATGAATGTCATCAACTAGATCCATATATCATAACTTCTCCTACATATTAGAATCACAGTTGGACAGAGGCACCATATGGCTCTAGTGTCCTAATATTAGAATTGATGTCCTTTATACAAAACTACATTGAACTTCTAGGTGTACCTATGTCTATGTTTTTAGGTTCTGTTCATGTGCACATAAAGTCTAGAAATTTTTAGTGTGTATTTAATAGCTAATTTATGATTTAAACACTAATCCTACATAAAATTAAGGCCTAAGGTAAAAAGTTTATTTATTAGTGGGATAAGTTGGACATCCTCAACACCTCACTTTGAAGAGAGTTACTTCCATACCAATACTCCAAGGAGGCATCAAGCCCAATGTATTTCTCCCCACCTACGTTTTGGTGTAATTGCAAGTGATGCTAGAGTAATAGTGGCCTTGAGTGCATTGAGTGTGCTTAAGATTGGAAATATGTAAAATCTAAACTTAGGGTAGTTTTGGATGGTAGTATGTATAATTAGGGTATAATAGAGATTAATAACATTTATTTTTCTAAAATTATTTCATTCTTGAACAAGTATTTTTCATACAATTTCCATCTAGTGGATAGAGGGATCCAATTCATGTATATATAGTGTTTTATTTCTTATGTGGATAATAAAATATGCTTAGGTTAATTTTATGAGGGATTTACCTTTATAAATATATTTATTAAATAAATCTAGGGTAAAGGACATAAGTCCCATTTTTCGGACACTTGCACCACATGGATCTAGTGTCCTTAATGTGGCATTAATGTCTAGATGGGGTAAAATTGGTCACAAAGGGAAAGGATTGGGAAATGAGTTTTTGGGACTATATTTAAGCTGACTAGGGATGACTATGGCCTATATAAAGGCTAGAAAAATGTGATAATATTCTCTAATATAATTCTAGGGATAAGGTATGAATAGGTAGTCTCAATTAACACTCTTATCACTCAAATACCAATTTTAGGTAATTACACATTATACCTCAAAAAACCATCATCCTCAAACTTTAATCCTTCATACTTATGATCTTGATCATTCTGAGATAATGCCAACTTTACCTATTCATAAAATTCATCTCCTAAATAGAATTTAACTACCTAATTATGAAATGTACTTTAGATAGTAGACAAAGTTTTTAAATACCATTGATGGATAAGGGAATCTGTAACCTTATTTTATTTACCTTTTATGTAGTTAATTTCAAAACCATAATCTAATAATAATTATAAACATCATATCCAATGTGTATTAAAGTTAGGTTATGTAAATAAATACTTGAGTTCAAAGTTGTTAGTCTTGAGGTCAATAATTTTACCAATAGATAATGCCTCCAAACTTGTAAGGCATACAATATTACATCTAATTATAGACCATGTAAAGCATAATTTACCTCATACGGCTTCAAATTTTTGGAATCATAATCTAAAATAAAATGTTCATGCATGAGAACTCCTCCAAGACCATCTCTTAAACCACTGGTTGTTATCAATAATTGGCCATTTGGATTGGGAACTCTCACCACTAGTGTTGAGGTAAGTCTTCTTTCTAGTTCTTGAAAATCTTATTTACACTTCACTGACCACATTAATTTCTCACTTTTACACTAAATAAAGGTAATAGTATTTTCTATCTTGTGAAATTTTTGAACAAACTTCCTATAAGATCCAACCAAAACCTTAAAAATCCTAAATTCATTAACATTTCTAGGTGTTGACCACTCCATAATGGATTTAATAATCAAAGTATCCTCAGATATTCTTTCTATAGATATAATGTACCCAAGTTACTAAACCCTTTTTTTAAATATGGTACACTTCAAAACCTCCCATAAAGTTTATGTTTCCACAACCATTTTAGAACTATCCTCAAATGTTTTAGATGTTCCTCTTTATATTATGAATATATTATAATATTTTTTTAAAATACCAAAACAAAATGATCTAGATAATCTCTAAACACACTATTTATAAGATTCATAAATTATTTTAGCACATTTGTTATCCTAAAAGGAATAACTGTTAACTTATTGTGCATGTGTTAAGTCCTAAAAATTGTTTTCAAAATGTATTACTCTTGAATATTTAACTAATGATATCATACGCAAAGATCTATCCTCAAAAAAACTAATTCTCCACACATTTGATCAAAGAGATCATCAATACGAGGTAAAGGATACCTATTTTTTATTATTTTCTTTCTTAACATACTATAATCAATACATAGGTGAAGGGTTCCATCCTTATTATTAATGAACACAAATAGTTCACACCATGGTTACACATTTGGTTTTTTCAACCCTTTAGATAATAGATCTAGCAGTTGAGCCTTCAACTCTACCAAATCAATTATCATCATTCTATATGGGGATTTATACTATGGTTCAAACCCTAGAATGATTTCAGTTTAAAAATAAAACACTTTAGTAGTGGTTAAACTTGGAAATTATTTATGAAAAACATCTTGAAAATATTGGATAAAATCATAATCTTTGATGGAAGGTTTCTTTGATTCATACATCTAATTGGTCTGTACAATAGTTTCTTGACATCCTTTTCTATATGCCTTATTTAACTAAATTGTTGGAATCTATCTAAGATATAGCTCATTTTTGCACCATGAATTTGGGTTTATTTCCCCAAATCATCTAGACATTCAACTTTTTTAAGATAAAAATCTACCTTAGATTTATATTAAGTTAACCAGTTTACTTTTAGGATAGCATCATATGACCTTAGTGGTGATATTAATAAATCCACTACAATAGTGAATTCAATTATTTTGATCTCAACTTCAACCAA